>CM062293.1:387075841-387513460 GCA_031216915.1 Pictodentalium vernedei
CAGAAAAATACCCCCAAATTACCAAAAACACTAAAAACCACCAAAACGGACTTCATTTTGTTCAGATATTCCTTCAGAATCATCCTTATCAGAGTAGCACGTAGTGTTATAGGACTATGGGGGTGGTGTTCGATTAACTGGAGTAAATCTAATTTCCCCAAACACTCATTACGACAATGACCCCAAATCACGAAAAAAAAAACCCCACAGAAAAGCACCGAAACAGACTTTATTTTGTTCGGATTCTCCAAATCCTCTTTACAAGAGAACGTGCTATAGGACTATGCTAGTGTTGTTTGATTATATGGGAGTAAGTGTAATTAACATAAATGGACCCGACAACTATTTGTCTAATTCAGACTCGTTAAGAATCCTCTGCTTCAAACTATTCTGGCTACTGTCTTCAGCCTGCTTTGGATTACCTATTCCAACTTTCGCACATGCATCTGTATGCTAGCATACGATGTGTGACAGTGAGTACACATCGCGTGTGGCACCTGGGCACATGCTAGATATGCTGATATGCGCTTGTGTTGTAGGGCACAATGTGCGCACAACACATGCAGCACATAGGCACATACGAGTATTGGAGAATCCCTTTTGGGAGGATATCTATTGGAGGATTCCTTTTGAAGTAAACCCTTAAGAAGATAGTTATGGTTCCTAGTACGGTATTTGGAACTTTGTTTGTGTGTGTGGGTCACACAAGGGCACCCACACACTGATATATATCAGTGGTGGCCCATGCGCCTCATTGTCTTGGGGGAATACAATAGCTAATTTTTGGACTCACGTACCTCTATATTAACCCTTTACCCAACGTAACAGCCAAAACCGGTCAGCGCTCTTCACAAAAATTACCATACAATTCCCATTATTTTTTCATTTTTTGTCTCAAAAACATAGGTTATGACTCCTCTTTGGAACGAGCTTGTCGAGCTTGTTCATAAACTATATTTTTGAGACAAAAAATGAAAAAAATTAGTTATCCAAGAATTTTGTTTGCAAAGTGTCGTCTTCTTTTCATGTTAGGTAAAGGGTTAAAAAAATGTACATTGTAGCTCCGTATTTAACAAATTTCTCCAGATAGGTAAAATTGTTAATTATGGATCCAAAAATGTAGAGTTTTCAAAACTTTAGAGTCCGAGACAAATCAAACGAGGGAATCTTTAGTCAAATCTGAAGAATGAAGAGTCTGTCTGTCTGTCTGTCTGTCTGTCTGTCTGTCTGTCTGTCTGTCTGTCTGTCTGTCTGTCTGTCTGTCTGTCTGTCTGTCTGTCTGTCTCTCTCTCTGTCTGTCTCTCTCTCTCTCTCTTTCTTTCTTTCTTTCTCAACTATTCTGGAAAAGGTTACGGACATGTGAAGAACATGTGCGCCCATCTGCCCTTTCCGGGTCATACGTTCATGCCATTATTAATTCTGTTTTGTCTAAAATCTCACTCTCAAGCTTCGAATTTACTGTAGACAGAATATTCTGTGTCCCCAGTGTTTCCAATGACAGATCATCAATATTTGATGCACCCGATCAACAGATGCAAACGAACACTTGTACGTGCAAGCAATTATTCTGCGACAGGACTTCAGTAGTGCAATGCATGTCTTTGTTTGAAGGAGGGAAACTGGTTTGTGAGGATGGATATTGACTGGCTAGTGATCTGTCTAGTTTTAATTTATCCTATGTCCAAACACACCGTGAAAGGTAATATAATATTTGTTATGTGGTCCCAACATTCATTTCGTTCTGTCCATAATGCTTTACCTTTAGCTGCTTTTAGCCGAATTTTAATTGCTCCAGACCCCACAAATTATTAGAGAAAGTTAACATTTTGAAAAAAATTCTTTACGTAATTCAGTCTTGTGACTAGTTTGATTTCTTTTGATTTTTTTATTCTTACTATTTTCCCATTCACACTACATGGTGGTCAGTTTTCATTTAGAGTCTAGGAGATCATGCTTTTATATACCGTAACCCTTTACCTAACATGAAAAGCAGACGACACTTGCAAAAACAATTCTTGAACAATTACTTTTTTCATTTTTTGTCTCAAAAATACAGGTTATGACCCTCCATTGGAACGAGCTCTACTTAACGGCTAGACTTCATTTATAATCTTTAGTAGTAGTATCAGATTTGTTTAACCCTTTACCTAACATGAAAAGCAGACGACACTTGCAAAAACAATTCTTGAACAAATACTTTTTTCATTTTTTGTCTCAAAAATATAGGTTATGACCCTTCATTGGAACGAGCTCTACTTAACGGCTAGACTTCATTTATAATATTTAGTAATAGTATCAGATTTGTTTAACCTTTACCTAACATGAAAAGCAGACGACACTTGCAAAAAAAATTCTTAAATAACTATTTTTGTTAAACCGACAGTTTTATAGGAAAAACGTTTATGATTTCAGATATCCAACTCGATGTTCTGATGAAATAGATAGTGATGTAGTTGCAGGGGTTGGGTGGGGTGGGGCTACTGTATCTCCGAAAAAATATTTCGACGACTTTGGCAAATGGGTTGAAAATTGCTGATATTTTGTTTTCTAAAACGTTTGTTTTAAGACTGAATTTTGGACAGCTAACTCTTTTTGGGTGCCAAAGCAATTGAAATTTGGCTGTCGAATCTGAAATATTGTCCAATCTTTGGGGAAAGTTTGGGCTTGCACCATCCGCCCCTCCCCATGGGTTAAAAGTTACTTGCGCCGCTGGCAATAGGTTCACTACCCCTTTATCTGTCACACAACATATCAACATCGCTAATTTCTGTCGGAAATATATTTTTTCATTCATTATTCCGTATGTTTTTAGACACGTACATGCTGCACTGATCCATGGGCGTAGCTAGGGTTTCTTATTGGGGGAGGGGTGCATAATGTTTTGAGGAGTGCCGGTCGATATATGCCACAGGCATATCCAAAGGCCGTCGGTATTTAGTGGGGGACTGAGTCTGAATTTTGAAGGGGGGGGGGGGGGTCACTGTAATATTTAGGGACCATGACTCCCTCCCTTGCATCCTCCCTCATCCCCTGGCTACGCCACCTCACTGATCTCTATATAACTTGATTGCTGCAACTCACATTGGTCATATATAGAAAAAAGTCTTAACCGCAATCATCTTAGGGAGAGTGGGCGGATGTTGCTATAAATAAACAACACTCATCCAAAAAAAAAAAAATTCTTGACTGTTTTCACTTTTTCCGACCCCTCGCCAACTTCGATCACTTTTCAAAGAACATACTTTGATGTCTGTGAAAAAATGAATTATGGTGATGATATGCACATTCTTCACGGCAATAATAATTGAATATTTTCAACATATTTATATTTTAGTGACTATTGACAAAAACAAGTACCGAGATTGAAAGGTTGATACCGTGTAACTAGTTTGAGTGCTAGGTAAACACTATTACGTTTAACCCTTTACTTAACATGAAAAGCAGACGACACTTGCAAAAAAAATTCTTGAATAACAATAATATTATTTTCATTTTTTGTCTCAAAAACATAGGTTATGACCCCTCATTGGAACGAGCTCAACGAGCTCGTTCCAATGAGGGGTCGTAACCTATGTTTTAGAGACAAAAAATGAAAAAATAATGAAAATTAATTGGCGATTTTTGAGAAAAGCGCTGGCCGGTTTTACGGTTACGTTAGGTGAATGGTTAATGAAATGAAAGCTCTTACGCTGTGATTAGTCACAGCGTAACAGCTTTCACGATATCGAATGTTATCGATGGGAGGGGGTTACCACGTTTATTGACTTGACGCCATCTTAGGTGAATGGGGTGGGGTGGCATACTGAGTGGCAACGTTGTCTCCGTTGCATAGAGATCAGTGATTTGTTGTGGAAGAAACTGAATCTGAGATTCTACAAGTGGAAGTTGGAATTCTAAATTCCACAGTTCGAGCCTAGAATTCAGCTTCTACCACCAGACTATCAGTTTCTACCAGTGAAAACTAAATTATAGCCTCTTCTGGTAGAAACTGAGGTTATTATTATCCCTGGTGGGTGAGGGTGTGTTTTTGTGGAGGGGGGGGGGGGGGAGAAAAATTATTATTAAGTCTGACGTCATCAAAAGTAATTCAATAGCAGGTGCAGCTATATCGGACAATTGTGTTGTCCATTTCTAAAAACAAACCTGATTTGCTAATTGGGATAGAACGTACGAAAGTTCTGTATTTATACCACAAAATTAAATACAACGCCGGCAAGTCAGGAGTTAAAGGTTTGTTGCGAAATGAACATTGACACATTCCGATGACGTCATATTATGAATTCTGCAATATATTCGCATAACGTTTCGACGGGAGTTTCGTGCAACTCGCTCCACTCAAAATGGCGTTCATTCAAAAATTCATATAAAAGAGTCAAGTGTCCTTTGGTTTTTATTTCTATTTTCTTCGACAAACGTTCGTCTGCTAATATTTCCGAAACGTGACGCATTGTTGTTTGTTTACAGAAGAACGTGCGATGATTGAATAGTCCTGCGCTCATTAAATATGCTAATAAGCCAATATAGGTTGGTGACGTGGGTGGGGTGAGATAGCTGTCACGTGGGTGGGGTGAGACAGGCATATCTCTCCCAGCTGTCTCACACGACTTTATATATGTCTCAGTACCTTAGTGGTGGGAGAAAAGATATTTTTATTGCTAAATCTCTGTTTCCACTAGGTGTAGTCGGAATTCCAACACTGAACTTCTCCGGATGGAAAGTGGAATTACCAATATCACTATTTTAATGCTGGCTTCTACCAGTAGCACTGGATTTCTTCTTTGATGGTGAAGAATAGAATCATTCATTTCAGGAAAATAAGATTAGTAGGAAGGGATAAATATGATGATAACAACAAAAATTGTTGACAGACATTTTTAACCCTCAGAATCCGGGAGGCCGCTTCTCCAACCAGGAACATGATACGTCATAACGTCATTAAATAGGATGGCTGTTCAGTAAATGTGTTGGGTAGACCAATCAATATTTATTTGCCAGAGCGTAAGTACTCTATTGTGTGTCCAATTCAGAAGTGATTGTCAGTGAAATAACCCTTTACTCAATGCACATGATATCCGAATTTATTATTATAAATATTATTCTTCTAAACTTTTCAACAAAACCATATCACCTGACCCTTCATTCGAACGAGCTCGACGGGATCGTTCCAATGAGATATCACGTGATATGGTTTTGTTGAAATGTTTTGAAAAATATTTTTCCAGCTTCCCAATTTTGAAATTACGGGAGCAGATGAGACTCATTAGTTGTGTAAAAAGGGTCAACCAGACTGGAAAATTACCTATGCCTTATTTACCTCGCCCAATCGTTGCAATGTCAAATAGACTACCCACTCCGCCCTGCAAAACAACCAGCGACCCTCAAATTTAAAAGGCGGTACAGGAGATGGGCAGTCCCCGAACACACGAGCGCTTCGACAAAACACTTGACAGTTTTTATAAAGAAATTCTGACTTAACCCTTTAAACCCGAGCGGCCACTTTTCTGGCCAGGAACCTGTTACGTCATAACATTATTAAATATATGGCTATTCAGTAACTGTGTGGGGAAGACCAATCAATATTTTCAACGTGCAGCCTCGGGGCTGCACCTTGAAAATATTGATTAGTCTACCCCAAATAATGAATATTGACTCTTCTAATTGCTGCCATTGAACTGGCATGGAAGATTCCACTAGAGTTCAAAGGGTTACATTTTGTTATTGTACAGACACGTTTTTCTAGCACAATGTTGCTTTTTCTTAATTTACACTATGTTTGCTAATCCAGGACATGAATTCTTTGAAATAATAATATTCTTGAGTCCTAAATAACAGCTGAATCAGACGCAGAGGCCTGGAACTAAAGGGCTCATATCGTAACCCCTTGGCAGGTTAATCTATATTGCACGGTGGTAACTTACAGGAAAAATGACTCTGTGAAGCTTCCCCGCCTTCTCTGTTTTTACTCGACCAGTTATATGCTTTTTTACGTCTTAACCGGATTTCTGTCTATATACATATCAACAACTAACGCGCGATCTCGCCGAAGCGAGATCGCACGTTATTGCTTTTTAAGTTGGCGGAAATTATTTTAAGATGGAACCTGCAAGCCATTTTCTTCATATTTGGATACAATACCAAACCTTTGAGTTATGAAAGATTGCAAAGCCAGCCAGCTGAATCAGATCAGCTGAATCAGATCGCAAGACGCTATCTGTTCCGAGTATCAATCAAATCATTTCCGCGTTTCAATGATTCAAATCGCTGTTTACTTTCATGCATCAATTCAAGGTTGAAACGAGTGGAATTTTCAGATTATTATAAAAAAGCGTATAATAAAAAGCAAATCTAGTGTTTTTGAGTGGATATCGAAAATTATCTCACTTGTGACCGAGACAAATGGCTATTTTCGGTCGCGCAAAATAAACATTTGTCTCGGCCACTCATGAGATAATTTTCGGTATCCACTCAAAAACACTAGATATCCTCTATGTAAATAAATAATATAAGTAGTATGTCATGCACGTTTGAGGGAACATTTGGATGATCTCATTGGATGATCTCATGTGACGTCATAGTCACGTGACCCAATGGCGCCATGTTGTATTGTCATGGTAACCCGCGTGAGCGGCCATGTTGTGACGTCATCTCCATAGTGATACGTGGTGTTAGTGCGCATGCGCAGCGCGTGTTGTTCGGGTGATACGTGTTTCCGCCGTCCATTTTGTATACTGGAGGCCGCCATCTTGGTTTCTATGGTAGCACGTGATTGCTATGTTACCTAAACCCTTCTTATAGGACAGGGGTATGTTCGGAGGGTATGATCGATTGAATAGGAATATTTTACCGATTCGTAGAATTACCACAAACAACCCAACAAATTGTATTATTTCGAATTCTTTCTGAACCCTATTTAGGACCGCCATTCTTTTGGCTTATAATAGTAGTACGTAGTGCTATCGTACCGAGGGGTCCCCTGGGGGTGTGTTCGATTGAACTAGAGTATTTTTCTGACTTACAATTCTCCCAGAATTCTCGAAGAATTACCCCAAAAGACCCGACCACTCTTACAGACCACCACAATCTCCACCAAACCACCCAAACGGACATGCGAAGCCCCATTTTGGGCATATAAAAATAACACGTTATGCTATAGTACCAAGGGGTACAGGGGGTATGTTCTATTGAATAGGAGTACAGGGCCTGATTTTCCTAGAATCCCATTTTTAATGCCTATTGCATATGTTTCTCTATCACTAACAGTCTATCCAGTCCAAACTATCTCTGGTTCTCTCGTCCAAGTCTTATAATTACCAGTGCTTGATTTCCCATAATGCAGTTATCCCCCTTGTGTATATCAAAAGCATTCCCAAACCCAATAAGCAATCGAGCAGTTACTGATAAACCATTGCTCGAATGACTTGAATCCCATCGAGCAAATGAGCTTTAGAGTAATTGCTCGATCGAGTGACTCGGCATATTGCTCGAACGACTCGAATCCCATCGAGCAAATGAGCCAACGAGCAATTTTTGCTCGATCGAGTGACTCCTCGACGACTCATTTCAGAAAAAAGGGGTTCCATAGCCACAGGCGTTTTCGAAAAAGGGATTCCACAAATGGGATTCCAAAAGTGGGATTCCGTCTTATGTCGAGTGACTCGCAACCATTGCTCGAATGACTCGAATCCCATCGAGCAAAGGAGCCAACGCGCAATTGCTCGATCGAGTGACTCCTCGAACGACTCGACGACTCATTTCAGAAAAAAAGGGATTCCATAGCCACACGCGTTTTCGAAAAAGGGATTCCACAAATGGGATTCCAAAAAGGGATTCCAAAAGTGGGATTCCGTCTTATGTCGAGTGACTCGCAACTATTGCTCGAATGACTCGAATCCCATCGAGCAAATGAGCCAACGAGCAATTGCTCGATCGAGTGACTCCTCGAACGACTCGACGACTCATTCCAGAAAAAAAGGGATTCCATAGCCACAGGCGTTTTCGAAAAAGGGATTCCACCAATGGGATTTCAAAAAAGGGATTCCACAAATGGAGGGGGGGGGGAGGCACCGATGTAACTTCCAACTGTGAGTGGTTTCGATAGTTGGTTGCAATGCAGCTCTAGGTGATATCTTTTAACCCTTTACCCAACGAATCCGCCCACGTAATATGCAAATACAGCTGCTGAAAAAATATTATTTTTCGAAAAATTTCAACAAAACCATATCATGTGACCCCTCTTTGGAATGAGCTCGTCGAGCTCGTTCCAAAGAGGGGTCACATGATATGGTTTTGTTGAAATTTTTTTAAAAAATTTAAAAAAAATGATATTTAAAATAATGAATTTTGAAATCGTCTGCGTTGGGTAAAGGGTTATGAACCCTTCTGAAAATTTTCACTAGTCCTGAAACGGAAAAAGCATCATTTATAAGGTGTCTGGGTCAGAAAATTTACCGGATTGATGTCCGAGTCGAAATTTTGAGGCCATGTCAATTTTAGAGTAGGAAATTTGAACCTCAAGTTTCCAGTTGGAAATAAAAGAACAAAATTTTTCATCATTGGTTCGAATTTTAATATTTTTCATGAACAAAGTTAATTTATTGAATTTCCAACTATTTGATTTTTGACCTCGGAATTTCCAACTATTGAAAAAAATACTCCTAGCTGGGGGGGGGGGGTGAGACACACCCCCCCCCTCCCCCACACACACCCTCCCCTGTCGCCACATCCCTGGATGGAGGGTTAAAACTCTAGAAAAATCTATATTTGACTCATCATGCCCAATAATGTGTTAGTGTTAATGAGTAGGTTAGTACCAAGTTAATGTAAATGCCTTTTAAAAGCAAGCTTCTACTTCGAAGCTTATGGACTGAAGTGAAAATACTTAAAATGTTTTTTATTGTTATTTCACATGTAAATATAAACTGGAATATTGGTGGATATTTATTAATTTCATCTGCGGTAGTTTTAGACAAAAGTGTCACTGTAATTTAACATAATAGGAAACGTTTCACATTCTTTAAAAGCTGGTTCAGTGCATCAAAAAGCAATATTTCAACTGATAAAAGTATGTGAAGAATAGAAACAAACTTCGTCACATCAATAAGATGATCCAAAAATCCAGACCAACTTTGTTTCCAAATAGAACCAAAACCCATCGAAGATCCAAAACAAATGTGCCTTTATGCGACCTTGAACCAGGCAATTTCATACAGAGTTGCCTGTCTTGTTTATAAGAAAAATTGCGGTTGCCGCGCCCAAAACCCATGGAAGATCCAAAACAAATGTGCCTTTATGCGAACTAGAACCAGGCAATTTCATACAGAGTTGCCTGTCTTGATTATAATAAAAATTGCGGTTGCCGCGCAACTTAACCCTTTGAACCCGTGAGATCGATTTTTTCGGGCTAACGCATAATTTCGTCACATTTTTGTATTGTATGAGAGGTGTACACACCGGCCATTCATGATAGACTGCAGTTATTATTTTATCCTCTCTGTATATTGATATCCCACTGACCCATTTCACTGTAAGTGTACTCTAAGGCGATAACATTCCAGGAAACGAGGGTTCAAAAAGTTAATCCTGTACCTAACGAATCGACCGTATCCCTGGCGTAATTTGCAAATTAAGTAGGTAAAAAAAAATAAAAAACTTTCATCAATACCATATCATGTGAACTCCTCACCGTTCCATGGAAGAGTCACAAGATATGGTTTTGTCGTTATTTTTTAAAAATTAAAAAAAAAACAATGATTAAGCTAATAAAGATTGATATCGTGTGCGTTGGGTAAAGGGTTAACGCATGCGTAATGGAAAAATTGAGATCATGTCTCTGACATTGTTTCGTCGCCATTTTAAAACTTCAACGGCATTATATTTTACAATTTATACAATGTCCAGAGGCCTTGACAGTCCAGTTCATGTGACAAATTGAAGAACCAAAACACGTGTATGTTTGGTTCCGTGTAACCAGAGACGTGGCTAGAGGTTTCCGATTGGGGGGGGGGGGGGGGGGTAGCGTAGTAAATTTCGAACTAGGAGAGGGACCGGGAGGGGGAACCCCCTCCCGTTCCCAACCCTAGTTGGAAATTCACTACCGAGAAAGATTTTGAAAATGAAGCCATGAAAGTGGGCATAAACATGATTCTACTAACTGAAATGCCAACACATTTATGATAGAATTACAAGGTTATTATTATTTGGTATTCTTCTGGGAATTGAATATATGCTAAACAAATGCTCAAGATGAGAACTTTGAGCAATTCACACTGTCCTAACATTAAATCAGATCTTATGCAGGAATGATCAGTTTTCCGATATTTCATCATTTTGTAACTGCGAGTGATCTGGAATTAACTCAGGATAACGATTTTACATGATGTGATTTTCTTGAAGTGCATTTCGAGGATTTCTTTTTGTTACAGTTAGTAACATACTACAGAAATCTCGTGCCGATTGACATCATGCATAATTATGAAGCTCGATATTGCGTACACTGTAGTTGTAAATAGTAACAGTTGGAATTTTTGCCGATTTGAAACCGAGTTGGAGTTTTGGGAAGTAAAGGAGACATCAGCATCACCAAAGAAGCTCTAAAATACAGATAGATGGAGTTTCCAACTACTCATAACTTGCCCTTCGAATTTCCAACTACAAAAAAGTTTGGCCAGGACTGGAGGGGTTGGGGCGGGGTGGTGGTGGGGGGGGGGGGGGGGGGTGACATATGATATGTAAAACTTGCGTTGAGATATTTTGGAGACAGACGTTGCTAATTTCGATCGACGACCCCTCAACGATTGGTTTTAAGTTTCTAAACTATTTGATATTTCCGTGAAACTTTATGGCGTTTTGCACTGCAACGACTTCTATGTCACAATCAAAACAATGTCGCGAGCTTCAAGGTCAAGGTTGCCGTTATTAAAAAGAGAATTTTACTTCAAGGTTAAGTTTTCGGATCAAGGTTTCGGCATCAGCTATAACATGATAGTAATGGTTGAAGGTAATTCCATGAATAGAGGGTGCTGTGAAGAATAGGAAGCAATTCACTGATCAAAAGTTTTGTTAATCTCGATTTTTAGTTGATAGTTGTAGTGAGTGGCAAAAGTCATTCAATATCAAATTTTCTTTTATCGACGACATCTTCGAGTCATATTGTGATCGTTTACTCTTTATGTTGATCGTAATCCCAGGTTGATTTTTTGTTTACATCGAATTTGAGAAACATTGTGTTTATAACGGTTTTCGAATCAAATTAACTCACTCTTCTGTGATCCAGAAACGATAAATTACATTTCTACTCAGTGGCGGCGCTACGGGGGGGGGGGGGGGGGGGGGGCATGGGGGGCATTTGCCCCCCAAACGAAGGCTTTGCCCCCCCCCCCCCCAGTTGCCCCCCCCCCTCCCCCCACCATCTCGCATGCATTTCCATCCACCCTCACACACAAGCACATTCAGTCACTCTCTCTCACATACACACACACACCTCTCTTTTTTATTCCCAATAATTTCCCATACACACTTAGCCCAAAGCCTCAGGCTAGCTGATGAACACATCCAGGCAGTAGAGATTTAAAGACTCGGATGCAGATACTTATAATAGCGGGGGAGGAATTCGCTAGAATTGTGCACTTGGTGATACCTTCCTGAAATTTGGCATGATGTAAGGGTAGGCATCAGAGATTTCAAAATCGATCGGCTACAAGTTGGCACCATCCTCTAGCCACCACTAGCAGCGAAATCCAAAATGGCCGCCAAGCGGATCGAAAAAAAGCTATTTTCGCCGATCGCACAACTGAAGCTCCAAACCTAACACCATACATGTGCTGTAATTGATGTGAATGATGGAGTGAAGCCCTTGGAACAAGTTGGGGGGAAGATTAATGGATAATGGGATCAGAATTTCCGTCGATGTGTGCGTCTGTGTGTCTGACTGTCAGTATGATCGTCCGTCCGTAGATAAATTAGTGTTGAATGTTTCTCGGGAATGCAATGGTCAAATGAACATGGTATGAGAGATTCCTGTCAACACATGAACAAGGGTACTCGATAGTATGCAGCAGTGGGGATACTTGGACATTTGATAATCCAATTAAAGTGACAGTCTATTCTCAACTTCCGGCATTTTCGATAGATTTATTTTCTAAGAAAATAAAACTATCAAATTTCTAGAGGAGTTCTGGTTCAATCTCAACACCATAGCGACACGTCTGCCAGCAAGGGCAGTGCTGGAATGAACTCGGGATGCATTAGTTCCCGTTGTTAATTATACAATGTTATCTTGCCAGTATAGAACATTGGCAAAATGGGACTAGAAGGGGTGAGTGTATGTTTGCAGTCATTCGAGGTACAGGAATATTTTTTGACTACAAGTAGTATTCTTCATTTTCGGCCAGTTAAGATGTGGTGTGTTCCAAGTCAGGATTAATGTTGCCGACACTTAATGCCCATCCCTCATGGTATGCTACTTTACCAGGGATATAGAGATATAGCCACCACTGGGAGCCAAAACATGACCTTTGATGTCGATGAGTGGTCGAAATGTTTTAGCGAATAACTTATCGAAATATGATCCGGTATGGCAATTTGATACCTTACGTTAGATTTATTAGATCAACTCAGGTATGGATTCATTGAGACATGAGTGCGCTACAAGATGAAGGATTTCCAAGTTGATTTGCTATGGAGTAGGAACTGACTAGTCACATGTGGCCTATGGCCAGAGAAAGACAAGGATACCATAGATGAACACACGGGTGAACGAAGGTATCAACTGTTGTACAGAGGCAAAATAGTTGGGGATATTGTATCATGCTATGCATGAATTAACACCGTCTTGTGCAGTAAATAACAGACTATTTTCCGAAATCTAAAACTGTATTCCTATACCCCGGACAATGTAGCAAGCCACATGGGATGAACATTTGTTAGCAAAATCAACTCAACTAGAAACATGACATGTGTTAACTGGCCGAAAATGGAAAAAAAAATACCAGAATAGGAGATGACTGGTCCTAACATGACAGTATACTACTCAATATTGTTACAACAGCCACCTTCACACTTACACAAAGGTGTGCACCTTAATCCAGCTTTCAAGCATTTGCAATTGCCCTTGCAGGCCTTGGCACAACTACAGTGGAGCATCAGTGCACATGCAGCACTTGCGTCTCCTAGGTGAGTCCAAAATGGGACCAGAATATTGAGACGTGGATTCCACTCCCATCCGTACTGTGATGGGTCTGGCACACATAAGTGTTTCTGCAGAGCACGATGCCAAATGAAAGATGACACAAGAATTACCCTTTTTACATGTTGATACAGAGCTGCTTTGGTGGGCGGGATGTTTTCCATAGACTTAAGGCCATGTGTGAACATATGCCGTCTCGCATCATTGACACGTGTACTGACACAACTGTTACTGTACATCTGTATGGTGAGTTTTTCGATATGCTGCATATGAGGGGAATCCTCTGAAAAGACTTGCGGATTCTCAGTCAATTCTATCATCATTTCAGTTGATGCGGGAAAATTCATCCATGCATTCCATCCTGTCTTCTTCCCAATGCCGAGCATGCTGGATGTTACATCACAACCTGTGAAGGCGTGGAAGAAAGTCAGGGCCTTACAGTAATCAGGTCCAAGTTGTGAAGCTATCTCATGAATTGGCATATCTTTATATGCCTTTCCAATTCCAAACCCAATCCACAGCTCACTGAGTCCAAGGTCACGGAATGTTGCGAAATGGTGCAAAGACAGAATGACGACATCAGAATCAACCGTGCGAAGAAAAGCTATTTTGTGACCTTGTGAGACTGCATGGTTGAGATGAAGCATCATGCGCGTGTCTGCTTCCTCGTGGTTCGATGGAGATATGTCACATAAGCTAACATCCTTATTGCATAGTACATATTCTCCTGATGTCGTTAACAACTGGTACTCGGATGTTGATGTTAATTTCAGCAGTTCAGCAGACAGGAACTTGAAAAATTCGTCTTTATTCTCACTAACTTTCAAGAATGCCTGCCAATTCTTCCCTTTAGGTAAAGGGACGTTCTCGGACACCCGTATCAACCTAACTGCTGTCTCACCGAGGCGTTTTGCTCGCGTCTGATTCTTCAAACTGCCTTCGGGGTAACAGTCATAGATCGCATCAACCCTTGTGGTGTTCGTGTTAATCAGAGATTCGATGTATGGCAATAATTGCAATCGAGCATATTCTCCAAACAGATCCGCTTTCTGTGGTTTGATTACATGGACTACAGCAGGCATATCCAAGATGACAACTGAAGCTTGTCTAGCTGCTGAATTCTTCCCTTGTGCAGGAATAGCTGGTAAACAATTGAGAATTTGAGATTTTGTCCCACTCCGTAGCTTACCTCTATCGGATAATGCTGGCGGATCACGTGCATTCTCGTGCATGAAAAACTCATCCATGTTTGAATCAGGCCGGGCTTGCAGTGAAACGAACATCTGGGTAACTATTGCGGCAGTTGCTTTACTTGACATGAGTTTGTCTCGGCCTTTGTCCAGGTTGGCTGGGGGTGGGTTAAGGAAGGTATATATATTTGCCTTGGGAATAACATCATTCAGGGGTACGGTGCATTCCACAAGCCTTTCCTTCAAGAAAGTGGAATATAAATGCTTGCCCCTTTCGGGTAATGACCGTAAACTCTTACTAACTTCGGGGTCCATATATTCACCAGTATCTAATGTCACCAGCTGACCACTAGTTTCATCATAAGGGTTGATAATGAGTCCCTGATTCACCAGATCGAGGAGAGATTTCAATTGATTCAGAAATTTTTTCTGCTCTGATACCGAACTTTCCGGGTGTTCCGTGTTATCTGATGATGTTGTGTGGAAACTTGCATATTCATACTCATCTATAACACGCAGAACTTCTGACCTTGAAAGCTCAATAACGACTTTCTCTTCAGCCTGGCCATAGAGACCTTTTGGACCACTGTCTTCTTTGAGTAGTTGGATACTATGTTCTTGGCTCTGATCTAAACCCATCATACTGAACTTCCTCTCACTACGCTGGACCACAAAATGGCCTTCCATGAATTTGTTGTGGATTGAAGGATGCCGCCTGGGTAGCTGAGACATGTCTCTCAGAAATACGGGGACCCACCGACAATAATTTGTATGTCCTAGGGCAAAAAAGTAACTGCACAACTCATCGATAGAACACAGTGTACCAGGCCAGTTACCGATTCGTTGGTTCCGAACGAATTGACAGCTTGTCAAGAGAAAGTTCCGAACGATTTCACCCCAATAGCGCGCAGTTGGAGATTGTGAAAGAATCCTCTGTTCCCACATTTCAAATGACTCATGGGGCCCAGTCTGCTGACAGTAAATCTCATAAGCATTCTTTCTGAGGATCTCAAGCCAAGCTAGAGTGAGAAGATATGCCTGTCGCGTCCTCTTGACATGTTTCCCACCAAGTAGGGATGATGCTACACCGGGTGTGAATATCTTTGCGAGGTGAAACATTCGCTCCCAACCAGAACCACCCATAAGCTTACCACCAGCTTCTTGGGTGCACATTTCAAGATGCAGGAATCCAATCATACACACCATTCGATCCTCACCTATCTCCTCTGGGAACAGCCATTGACATTTTTTCTGCCTGGCATACAACGGACAGTCACCTTCAATGACAGGTATCTGGCCGGGGTTTACGAAAGCAGTAGCTTCCCTGACCACATACATAGCATGCTTCTGCATACTGAGTGAGTCCGCTTTCTGCTCACTGAAAACAGGGAATACCCCAATAACTGCACGAGGTTTGACATTGTCTTGATCTTCATGTTTTGAAAAGAAGCCTGAAAAGGTCACAGGGACTTCATCAAGCTGCCAGCTGCCATCAACCTTCCCTTTATTGCTGATCTGTGACACATGAGACAACCAGTCATTCTCTCCCACGTTCAAATCTGCATATTCATTGGGCCGTACATTACATTCATCTGGAGATTCAAGCCTGATGTCCCCACCAAAGTCTTCAACGAAAGGAACAAATGCATAGTCGTCTGGGAGTTCAATTTGTGTGTCTTCTGGAACATCTAAACTCAGTGGTGGGGGATCAGTACCCACATTGTCCCTGCTCAGTTGACCAATGAGTGTGATGGACGTACCATGCATATCAGATCTACCAGATACATCAATGTTATCAGTGGTTCCTATCGAGAAAACATTACGTTTGCAGTTAGCTGGGACTACAACACCTTCGTTCTTGAACCGCAGTGAAACAGCTCTCGCGAAACTCCTGCGAACATCCATTACGCGATCATAAGAGACAGAGAGTCCCATTTGATGAAAATCTCTGATAAGATTTTTCATACGATCATGGGCATGCAACTTCAAACCCACATAAAGAGGCATTGGAGATTCTCTGTCACGTCTCTGGTGAACATTTTGTGCATGTTCGGAGCGTTTCGCTGAATTGCTGATCAACATCTGTGAAATAGTACAAGCCACTCGAGTCTTGGCATTAACAGTCTCATCATCGCCTAAGTTCTGTATACTACATGTGCCCTCAAGTAGAACTCTAAGAAGAGTCAGGAGTGAGTTGGGTACAGGCTCGCTCAAGCAATAAGATGAAAATGATCCCGTGAAAGGAGCTTGAGATATGAGTATGTGTTTACGCAGAAGAAGACCCACATCAACTATCTTTTTTGCCTCTTCCTCAGACACTATACGAGTTAAAGATTTGGACAACAAGGAGCCAACTCGAAACCTACTTGAAATAAACACATCTCTACCCTGTGTGAAGGCGTCCCAGCCATCGCCCAATTTCTGCAACAAATGTTCTTTGAATCGAGTGGAATGTATTTCTTCACTAAGCCAATCAGAACCGACTTGCTTCAACCTCCGACTGTACAGATTCTTGAGATCGACAAGCTTCATCGCGGAATCGTTGTGTTCAACAAATGTTATGAGCTCTGCCATAACGAGAGGGTCATAGGGCAGGCCTGACGCGGAATGTTCGGCGTTCTTCGACTTTTTAGATTTAGCCGCTCGTGCTTCATTGGCAAGCTTACAATAACAGGTTTTGTGATAGTAAAGATCACTAGCAGCGGAATCAAATGCTGCATTGACCCGAGAAAAAACAACCCAGTTCTCGGCTTCCTTTGCCATAATTTTGAGTTTATTGTTATCAGACATTGATCTGCAAATAGGCTCACTGCTGTCACCTTCGCGTTTGTGACAATAAACACACTGGGGCAGTTTCCTGTCACAGCCAGATTCAAAACTTGTCCGTGTTCTTTTAGGACTCAGCGTGGAGCAGGATGCCACTGCCTCATTTCGCTCTCGCTTGTGTAGCACGCGCTGTACGATGTGAGTCCGAATACTGTCACGGCATGTCTTATGATATATTGCCTTATTCGTCAACAGTGACATCGACATACACTCATCACTCTCTCTCATCAAACAATCAATGGTCAAATTATATGGAAGCTCAACGCCATTATCTAGGAAGCGCGTTATGTCTTCCTCAATAGCTTTATAGGCGTCATGAAAACGAGATTCTCTATACGGACGCATCAATTTCTTGGAACTGTCTTGCTGGCAAAAGCAACAACGTTCCCAGTCAGTACTAGTCCGTACACGAAGAGGATTCTCACTCATTCTGTGAATGATTTTTGTGAACAATCGCGTTCTCGAATTAATTTCGACAGACAAATCAGAATTGCTTGCGGAATTACGCCAAACAAGAGATTGTATGGCAAAGAGACTGCTTCATAAAGAGCGTTGTTTCTCCGGGATCAGCGTCATTCAGGTTTGCCTGAATGACGCTGATCCCGGAGAAACAACGCTCTTTTCAAGTTCCAAGAAATTGATGCGTCCGTATAGAGAATCTCGTTTTATTCTACATCATCTCCCACGTCTGTTTCCAACACGTGCGTGGATCAGAGTTCACTTTCGCGCCCTTACAATCGGATGTATAGTCGGTAGACCGTCGAAAAGGAGGTTCCCTTCAGCCGCTGGCGGCCATTTTGGATTGTGCCGCTACTGGTCGCCACCGGTCGGTGTCAACTTGTAGCCGATCGTTTTTGAGAACCTCATAGCCTACACTAACAGTGTGCCAAATTTCAAGAAGGTATCACCAAGTGCACAATTCACCTGTATGTGACGAATTCCTCCCCCGCTATAAGTTATAATTAAGTTATGAGCCAACAAAGGCATGTCTATCCATATCCCTTGTCTAAAAAAAATGGATTTCGCATTATGACAGACGGGCATTATGAGTCTCTCTCTCTCTCTCTCTCTCTCTCTCTCTCTCTCTCTCTCTCTCTCTCTCTCTCTATCTCACGCACAGACCCACCAGACGCGGATCCAGGATTTTTTGAAAGGAGGACCGCTAATTACCATTACATTTAGTCGAAACTTGGACCCAAAGAAACACGAAACACAGGACGTACCAAACCAAAAAATTATATTACGGACTTTGGGTCCAAGTTTGGCCTACCTCATAACAAAGTAATGATATGATCCTTTACGTATTTGCCCCCCTTCATGGGAGTCTGCCCCCCTAGTTGCCCCCCCCCCCACAAAAGAATTTCTGGCGCCGCCACTGTTTCTACTTGAAGGAAATATTACTACATCTAGCAGATAGCCGAAACTAGACCACGCCTGACTAGTCTTTTCTCAAATAACTATTATTTCATTGTATCGCGACTGAGTGACTGCATATTCTAAAGTCTTCAAGTTCATCTTGTTGAACGGTTTTCAACCTCTTCAATAAAATCAGCTGTGTCGAAGTTTCTGAGAACTTTTGATCTACTATCTAACATCATTATTATAATCGGAAATTGAAATATTATCTGAATAATTGGACTATCAGTGCTACCATGTCCTCCACTGAAACAAGAAGAAAGTCAATTGTTGCTGTTAAAACTAATTCTAAAAACAATTCTAAAGCAGAAGGACAAAGTGGTTCCAATGACGATATAATTTCATCTCCTCGTCCAAGGAATTATACCTTAACCCTTTACCCAACTTGAAAAGCAGACGACACTTGCAACAAAAATTCTAGAATAACTAATTTTTTTCATTTTTTGTCTCGAAAAATAATGAAAATTAATTGGCGATTTTTGAGAATAGCGCTGGCCGGTTTTGGCCGTTACGTTGGGTAAAGGGTTAATTAAACAAGACAAAAGCCCTCATAAAGAAGCTAAAAGCTGCAAATTCTTTTAAATATAATGTGGAAGTCAAAGCTGGAATGAATTTCACTATAGAACTCAGCACAGGTGGGTATGAAATTTTCAAAAGAACAATGAAGAAAGTGTTGAAAGAATCGCATGGCAGCATAGCAGTAATTGAACCATTCAGAGAAAAAAGTAAACATGCCCTCCAAGTTGATGAAGTGGTTCGTGTTTTCAACAGAGGTACACGTGATCGTCCAGGAAAAAATCAACGTTATGTTGTGAATTGCTATAATACCAACTCAACTCTACTGGTTAATGGAAGAGAAGCAGACACAACTTTTTTTCAAAAGCATTTGCCTCTAATTGAGTATGAGATCTTTACAGATGAAAACATCAACTCAATTGACAGTATTCTCAAGCAAATCTTCTCAAGCTCAGCAGAAGCTGATTTCAAGATGAAAGACACAAAAATGAGCTCACAGCTGATCTGTAGAGACCCATGCAAGAATTCAAACAAAAATTCAGTGTCGCAGAAAATTCCAATCTTGCATAATACTGCTTGTGACATCATAAACAATGGGGGCCAGTCTTATAGTGCAACTCATACCATGCAAGGACCTTCTGACAATGAATTAACTATAGTTGAAGCTCTATGCCAATTATGTCAGGAACCAACAGTAATCGATTCCATCTGGTGTGCGACATGTAACAGCTGGTATCACTATAATTGTCTTCATCTATCCGATTCGGACATTGGAAACCTTGAAGATGAAGATAAAGAAAAGTCTTACATTTGTCCAGCTTGTAGTACCGGTAATTCAACATCTGATGTTCACAACAAATCTATACCATGTCTTGGTGAATAGAAACACTCACAAAATTCACCCACTTCACATCAGGATGAATTAACAACATATAATTCACAAAGTAACCTGAATGATACAATAACTGTTGCTGCATCTGACAAGTTGATGAATATACATATTCAGAAGAAAGTCCAACCAAATTATAATGAGAAGAAGAGAAATGATGTCAACGAAATTGTGTCTGAAAATAAGAATAAAGAAATAATGGATGAGAGAAGCAAATTATATGACCAGAATAAAACAAATCTTAATCCACCATGCATCTCAGAAGATATCTTAAAGCTGAAGAAGGAGCTGAAGGCAAGAGAACTCAAGCTGGATATTCGAGAAAAGATTATAGAAGAGAGTTTGAGAGAACAACACAAACAAGTTGCACTGCGAAAAGCTGAAATCATGAAGTTAGAAAATAAAATTGATGAGTTAAATAACTCGAATCAGCTTCTGCGAAAAAGAATTGCCCCTTTTAACCAGACAAAAGACAATTCTGATTATATCAATACACTGAAATATGTAAATAGAAATCTTACTCCTCCACCTGGATTTGAAAACACATTTCATGGAAATCAATATAGTGACAGACTTATGCAAGAAATTATGTTAGTACGGCAAAGACAAACAGAAATGGAATTAGATCAACTGAAAATCCACAACAAGATGATTGAACAGCAAACTTTACTTAACTCAGCTTTTGTCTCTCAGCACCATGCATATGTGCCTTCTGGCTTTGCAATGCCATCACGCAATCAACAGATGCATACTTATAATTACCAGGGCTATCAATTCCCCAATCACAACAGTTCAAATTATAACATGGCATATATGAATGCACTACACCACCCAATCCTGCAAGAGAGGAAGTACAGAGATCAAAATATGAATAATATACAGAATTTGAATGGGTCTACAAAGCAGAACTATTCACGTAGCATGCATACAAATGGTATAAAAGCAAATTGTAGATATTACCACTCACCTAATGAAACCACTGCTGATAGTGAAAACAAGTCAGCACAAACATAAACATCAGCTGCAAGTCATAGGCGACAAAGTTTTACTACTGATAAAAACAGAAGACATAACATGAGTCCTAGGATGAAGACTCCACTGAACTATGTTTGCAGGAGTCCAAGTGATCAACAAAATGATGAGAAAGTAGCCCTTCCAACACAACAATTCAAAAGATTTTCTACCTTCATCTACATCTGTTTCTACTAGTATTAAACAGCCTTTTTATGCGGGGGCCGAGCCTCCGAGGTCGTATGGATATAGCCGACAACAAAAAAGTTTCCAAGTCCTGTAGTCAGCAGCAGCAGCTTCCACTAAAAATCATATCCTTTAACTGGTAGAGTGCTGGAAGCCCTATTTTGGGCTTTACTAAAAGTGACAGGCAATAACTGTCTGTAGCTACATTCTGCCTGAGGAAGCATTTATTGTCCCTGATATCGATCAGATTTTTTATACAATACCTTGCTCTCTGACATTTAATTGGATAGTGCCTATAAGGCACTATCCAATTAAATGTAATAGAGCAGTATATGGTGAGCTTTGATTTGTTGTCAGAAAAAACTCAGCACTTTACCAGTTAATACTCATGGGATAAAAAGCAACTTTGTGTATATCAACAAGCTACTGCAGGACGCAACAATCTTATGCATTCAAGAACACTGGCTGCTGAAATTCGATAACAAATTTTTGAACACCATCAATCATGAATTCTTGTCCTTTTCCAAATACATTGATGAATATGATCCAATTTCTCCGTCTCACATACCAGATGGTCATGGAGGAGTTGCAATTATGCTGAAAAGGTCGATCCCAAATCCTAAATTCCTTCCTGATGGATCAGAGAACATCACTGTTGTAGAGATTTCATCCTGTCCACCGATCTGTTTAGTAAATGTATATATGCCAACCAAAGGTGATAAAGAACAAGATGTAAAATTCATTGAGATGTTGGATGAAATTGCTGAGGTTAATGTGAAAGATACTCACACAATGATTTTTTGTGGTGATTGGAATGCTTCCCTGAAAATGAGAAAAGGGTTTGTTCGTGATAGTTTATTTGATGAATTCATAACCAAGAATAAGCTTGCTACTATTAACATTGACAAACCTACCTTCATTCACTTTAATGTGAAGAGTTGCTCACAGATAGACTATATCTTCATGAATAAAAAGAAAGCAGAAAATATGGATATCAGTATTGCTGACAGAGAACATGGTAATGTATCAGATCATGTACCAGTGACTGCAGTTCTCAAGCTTATGTTGAATTCAAAAAAGTCCACGAGATTGCAACATAAAACAAGACCAAGGTGGGACAAATGTAATGTTGATTTGTACAAAAACTATATTGAAAAGAATTTGAAACTTCCATCCTCAGTTCTGTCTACTGGTTCCATCGAAAGAGAAATTTTTCATCTCACTAAGGTTCTGCACGGGGCATACAAAAGAAGTATTCCAAGTTTAAAACATTATTGCAGGGTTGATCACAAACATGTAAGGAAAAAATGGACCAAAGAAATCCAAGATGCATTGCAGAAATCCAAACAAAATGGAAACAAGCTGGAAAACCAAATGATTCTAATAGTGAAGAACTAATTGAAAGAAGAAAGGCGAGGAATGCTTTAAGCAGAATACAAAGAATTGAGGTTGCTAAAGTTAGGTATAAAGAGATAGAAAAGATAATGAATGCTAATGAATATGATAAGCAGTTGTTTTTTAAACTCATCAGAAAGCAAAGAAAGATGGAGGGAAATATAACTGATGAACTCATTGTAAATAACACAACTCTGTCCACTCCAGGAGAAATATGCACTGGATGGGAAACATACTTACAGCAACTTGCAATTCCAAAAGTTGAGAAAAAATTTGATGATGTGCACAAGTCTAATGTTGATGATGATTTGAAGTTGATTGAGTCCATCTGTGAAAATCAAGGCAAAAATATTCCAGAGGTAACCCGTGAGAAAGTTGCCAGCATCATACGTCACCCGAAAACATCAAAAGCTCAAGACTGTACTAACATACAGGCTGAACATCTGAAAAATGGTGGAAATCAAATTGTAGAGTTCCTTACTTGCTTTATTAATAAATGTTTCAAGCTGAAGAAAGTGCCAGATATCTTAAAGATGGGGATCATAACACCTATACACAAGAAAGATGAGAAAATGATTCAACAAAATATAGATGAATTACAGTCACACCAATAGTTTTGAAAATAATTGAGAAAATCCTGGTTAGTCTCTCTGATGACAATCTTATGTCAACTCAATCCAAACTGAACACATGATTCACAAAGGGACATTCAGCTTCAAATGCAACTCTAATCATACCAGAGGCAATTACAGAATCTAAAGAAATGAAGACACCACTTTTCCTGGGCACTCTCGATGCTCAGAAGGCATTTGATGTTGTTCACATTCTGCTCTTATGAGAAAGTTGTTCCTTGACAATATTGATGGTGATGAGTGGATAATACTTAATCATCTCTACCAAAATATGAAATCAGAGGTAAAATGGAATGGACATATATCGGAACCCATTATTATCAACCAGGGTGTTCGTCAGGGAGGAGTAATCTCAGCTACTCATTACAAGCGTTTCAACAATGCTCTCCTGCTGAACCTGGAAATGAGATACAGTGGAGCCAAGATTGGACAAATACACATTCCCCATGTAACCTGTGCAGATAATGTTACTCTCCTCTCTCATGACTCAACTGAATACCAACAGATGTTATTTGAAGTCAAAGATTACTCTAGCAGAGAAAGATACCACATCAACCCCACCAAGAGCACTGTATCTACGTACCTCCCATCAAGATATGCTCCTACTGGTGAATCATTTGAATTTGAATCCAAAATTATTGAAGATGTTGAATCAGTTGTCCATCTGGGAATTGGAAGAATTGATGGCAAAAGTGATGTGGACTCAAGAATTCAGAAAGCGTGAAATTACAATCTATGCCCTGATGGGAGCTGGGCTACATGGAACTGATGGACTAAACCCACAAGTTTCTGTTAACATCTGGGAAGTTTTCATCCTGCTTCGAATGTTGTATGGTATGGAATCATTTTCTCAATCCTCAGCAGATATCAAACAATTAGAATTGTTTCAGAGAAAGACTTTGAAGCAGCTACAGTCACTACCAACTCGTATCGCCACTGCAGCAGTATATGGCCTTCTTGGTGTTATTCCAGTCCAACCCTTAATTCACAAGAAAATGTTATCACTGTTTGATAATATATGCAAGAGAAAGAACTCAATTGAGAGAGAGAGATAGCTAAGCGTCAACTATCGATGAAAGATTTCATAGCTGGTTCTCCATGGTGAGGAAGATATTATCAAAGTATAATCTACCATCAGCTTTTGATATACTTGAATCACCACCAGAAAAAATGGAATGGAAAAAAATGATCAATGCACATATTGATAATTACTGGGAGGAAGAAATCATAATTGAAATAACAAGTAAAACATCACTCAGATATTTGAACTCTTCATCAATCAATGATGGTTATCCTCATCATGTATGGTCAGCTGTGAAAAACATTGTACAAGACATAAAACGAGCTGTGGTCAAAGTAAGAATGCTAGTGGGAGTATATACCATGCAGAATAACAGAGCAGCACATTACAATGAAAGTCCTATCTGTAAGATGTGCAACTGTTGAACACCTATTAACTACATGCACTTACCCAGTAATAAAAAAGTGTAGAGATTCAGCTCTGATAAAACTCCAGTCTCTTATTCCCGTCCCTGCTTTCAACTCAATCACTCACACTCCTGCTCTTCCTACGCAACTCATACTTGACTGTTCCTGTGATAGTGTTGCTGAACTGTTATACTTAAATTACACCTTTATACAGAAAATTGAACGCTGGTCCAGATTATATATCATGAACCTTCATCAACACAGATCAGTAACTCTGATGGAGGATCACAGCAGAATGAGTTACTTTAAACAAAATCAAAATATAATTATTAAGAAACAGAATCATTGTACATAAATTATCTCACTCCATTTAGGAGGTGCAGTGAAAAATCAACGCTGGGATTTCATAAGAAGAAGAAGACATAGGCACTACAGTTTCCATTAGCTGTTTGTCTCCAACCTGGTTCAGCATCTCGGGCTGGTCACAGCTCGGATAAAGTCACATACAGTGAATATTTGAAACTTGGCTTTTTGGTATTTTTGGATTTCATTCTTCAGTATATACCTTTAGTTGAGGTTTTCAATTCCAAAATTCAAAGTTTATGAGTCAAAAACTCTTTTTTTCTGACTTAAGTCTAGTCACCCATTTTCGAGGTACCTAAATTTTCTCCAAACGAAACAACTTTGTTATAATGGTCAACATTCATCATGTAACTATATTCGTGACGTGTGCATTTAGTATAATCCACATATATCGTGTCTCGTTTGTAGTTAAGGAGATCACTGTAAGATTTACATTTATTCATCTTCTGTAGTTGGCGAATGCTTCCATTTAAAGGTTTCTTATTACGCTTTATTATTCGCATCTGATGGTTTCCATCAGTGTGGAATTTTCCACCGACTGTTTGCCTTCAACTTAGAATATACCCCGGATGACGTCACGTACATGCGCGTACTGACTTCTAATTTTGGAATGTGGAGATTTTTTTTTGGGGGGGGGGGGGGGGGGGCGAGGGGGATTACTATATACCTTTAGTTAAGGTTTTCAACTCGGAGGTTTCATTGTTTTTGTGTCAGAAAATCCATTTTTTCTGACGTAAGAAAGTTCTGGTTACGTATTTTCGAGGTGACGAAATGTTTTCAAAATGGAAAGCGTTTGTTATAATGGCCAGTATTCGAGGTGACGTAGTTAACTGATCGTGGCGATTTTAGGACATCAGTGGACTACCGACTCCAACCCGACGCCGGAAAACTACTAATTATCTAAAATCGCCCAGATGGCGCAATAGACCAACGTTGTATAATCTGGAATGATATTGGGGTTGTCACTACTCTGACGTAGATGCAGTTGGGCCAGTCTATCCCCCTCGCTCTCTCTCTATTTGTCTCTCCCCCTCTCTTTCTCTCTCTCTCTCGTATCCTCTGCCCCTACCCCCTTGATTCCATAGTTAACACCGTTCCATGTGTTACAGGCTGGCCATGCTACAATCAGACAGGCGTAAAAAGATGTTTCTATTTCACATCATTAGAAGGCACTGCAAACCAGGGAAAGGCAGAATGCGAAAGATTTGGCGATCACGTGGCTACACTTGATAGTCGGGAATTAACAGAAGCAGTAATGGTGAACCTGTGAGTATAAGTTCATATCAACAAAGCTCGATCTACAGTTAAAACTAGAAGTCCTGTCATGAAATGCGCACAAATAGCACGTCGATCTGAGCGTTAATCTACGCGTTAGGACCATAGTAAGGCTATCAGATTCTGTACATGCGACCAGTGCACAAGCAATGTTTCAGCCAGTAACCCGGAGGCCCAATGGCAGAAACATTACCTGTGTTTGCTATGAGTAACCAGGAGAACCTGCCGTGCTTTGGATGTGCGCGCAATTCCTACTCGCAATTAAGCCTAGATAAGCGCACAGTTCATGACAGGACTTCTAGTTTTAACTGTACTTGGGGTGGGGAATGAACGTCATCGTTTGGGCTTTGTACTCGGCCAATTGGAGGTTAAATTTTCGTTTACTAAAGTTATTCTACATAACCACTACCATCATGCATAACACTTGGCGGTATATCTGAAGTCCCAAACCTTCATATTTTAATCACACAACTCGACCAAACTTCGTCCCTCCGAGTAAATGTTTGGAACCATTCCGAACACATTTCGAAATAGGGTTGAAGTTTGTGATTCAACTATCAAATTTGGGTTTTTTCATAAGTTGCCTGACTGACGACGAGTAATTCAATAAGTTCAAACCGCTGTACAAAATGCACGTCAGGCTGAAGTTAGGGACTCAAAATTGTACACTATAGTGGCGTGAGAGTAAAAATTCATCTAACCTTTTCTAGGATCGTTGCTCGTCGGTTCCATCGTGTAGCCCAACCCAGCATACCGAAACGTTCGTTTACTATTATTATAGTAATAACCCTTTGAACACTGGTGGTATCGCCCATATTAGTTCAATGACAGCAACTGGAAGCGTCCATGTTCATTATTTATGGGTAGACCAATTAATATTTTCAACGTGCAGCCTTGGGGCTGCACGTTGAAAATATTGATTTGTCTACCACACACATGCACTTAGCATCCATCCTATTTAATGAAATTATAACGTGTCATATTCCTGGCACTTAGCATCCATCCTATTTAATGAAATTATAACGTGTCATATTCCTGGCCGTGTACACAAAATAAAATCGCTGATTTTATTTGTGTACACGGCTACTAGATTGTCATTGACTTGAAATGAGCGCTTTCATTCAAAGAACGGATGACTGAGGCTAATTTTGCGTTAAGAAATTTTTGTTATTTTTCAAATTGGCGGCCTTAAAAGAAAATGATGGCGTTCGGGCGACTAACAATATTTCCGACAGACAACAACACCTCTGACCGACAGGACCGTGGGGAAATGGAAACCGCCCGACCAACCCACTAGCTCCGGGCCAGATGCATGTTTTTCATATACAAGGAGCAATAATAAACGAAATAAACTTAATTCGAGGCTGTCAAAATTGTAAAATTCACGGATGATTACCTACCTTTCAACCGATTAGATCCGCAAGGGTGACTCGCGGGGCATAACAGGCTTGCATTTTGTGGATGTAAATGACGCACGGACACAATCGTCACGGGTTTTACGGCCATAATGGTCCCGAGATCTACCCGCGGACACATTTGACTCGTGTTGAACGGATGTAATCAGTTTCCTGAAACAACTCACCTATTCGGTTCAAACAGACGCATATTCTCTATTTTGCAATTATTTCTTGAGCAATTTGTTGTTTTATTTTCGTCATATATTTTGAGAGTGATGATATTACCTATCGTAAACGCTAGTTTTGTTAAAGGTGTCTAGTTGTGTAATATACTATTGGCAGGGAAGCCATAGACTAGTATTGGTGTAGCTTATTCTTGAATCCGACCACTGGAAGGCTACAAATACAGTCTTTCTTTGAGGAGGTTAGAATGCTGATGGCGACATTTCAGTTGTGTTTCTTCGTGTTAGTAAACTCTTTTGTTCATGAAGTCAAAGGTTAATACAAGAATATCCAAAGTCTGGTTCTGGGAACTAAAATTATTGACCTAACCCGAAAAAAACAAGCTAATTTTGACGGTTTTCGATGCAGAATCACACCACGAACAACATATTCAAAATCCGCAAAAATTCTTATTTTGGAAACTTTATTACAGCGCTTTGAATTTGGGTGGTGTGTGACGTAAAGAGTAGACCTCGCACACTTCAACCAAAGACCAGGGATCTCATGGGGGACCGCATGTGACGTCATCTCGCGGTGTATTTTGGCTGTCACGTGTGTTATCATAATTGCCCACAAAGTAGCCGTGCTTTGACATCGTTGTCATGGTTACGGGTGGCGTTAATGCGCATGTGCAGCACCTATTGTTAGGGTAATTGTGTTTCTGCCGTCTATTTCGCTTTGTATAGGCAGTCATCTCGGTTTCTGTGGTTGTACGTAGTTAGTATGGCCACGGAAGGTTAAAATGAAGTGGGGGTGTGTTCGTTGGGTATGCTCAATTGAATGTGAGAATATCTAATTACTTGAAACGACCAGACAACTACCGTAAATTACCCAAAAGGACTTTTCCAGATAAGATACATGTGGTAGTATAGGCTATATACAAGGTGTACGGCCCATTCGATGGCGCAGAGAGCAGGAATGCATTCCGGTATGGACGAAGAGTCCCACAGTTTGAGTAGAATCCGAATTTTGTTTCTATTTCAAGATTTTATGGGCTCTTCTGGATACCCTTGACCCTGTCGTCCGATCTAGTCCTACCTATCTCTGGTGTCGACCTCTTTCCTGGTGTGACTCTTTGGAAACATAGTCAGATCGCATAATTCTCCTTTGCTCGTATCTGCATATGCAGTCTCTTGACAAATGTGTTGCGAGTTTCATCTTTGCCTACTAACTGTCTATCCAGCACAGCACGCGTGGAACATGGTCAAATGTTTGAAAGACCTGGCGATGATTATGTGACAGGGCGCATGCAGTGTGCCTCGAAAACATATAGCATATGGGCACATAGGAATATTTGTGGGCTGGAGACTGGTGGTTTGGGTGCTAGTGTTTGAGTACTGGCGGGGACCTGTGTGGACTGATGCGGCGCTATTGGTGAGTAGCCCCTAGACTGCCCCATGGCTCCAGCTACTAGAAAGCCGATGGTTTCTAAATGTTACTAGTTGTACTAATGTTCACTGCTACTACTTTCTACCCCTACTACACTGTCTCCAATGACTGCTACAGTTCCTATTACAATCACTGGCTCTTCTAACTACTATTAGCTTTATAGAGACAATACATCCGTGATGTCTATAACTGATAGCCTCCATCTCAACTAGCCTACTATTTGTAAAGGTACTAAGTAGTACCTGTTATCACTAATACTGTTAAGACCTATCATCTCTACGCAGTGAGTACGACTACTTCTAACATCACAACCCTCTTCTATTGGTTACGAACCTGACTACCTGGCAGCACCCTTCAGAAAAGATCCCCAATACTACACCGACGCTATATGTATCCCTCACTACCAAACAGAGGCTATAGGTCACCCCTTAGTGAGATCTGCTCCCATATCATAACACCGTGGGAGCCATGGGCTTACACTAGCAGTATCATCTGATTACTACCCTCCAATAGCACATCACCATATCATGCATCTCCTCGAACACCAAGATGAGTCGAAGAGTCGTGCGAGTAAGTTGAAATCGAGTTTTAGCCCTTCCCAGTTTTAAGCTGTAGTGGAAACCATTTAAAGAACTGATAGTGACGATGTACTTGTTGGCTATGGACGGCAACAATTGTAGCAGCAGCTAGTAATGTTGAACGTAAAGATGTGGCGACTGTCTCTTCAAAAGGTATAAACCAGCGTCAGTTGTGGAATTTGTCACTCTTGTGATGGGATTAGATTAGCCAACAGTAGTGTTACATACCAGTAGGAATTAGTACCGTTAGCAGTGTGGAAAATTTGACGAGAACACTCGTTTCGTTCGCGTGGTGGTTACGCAAATTTCAATCTACGTGAACGGATGACCGGTTAGCTAAAAGTTGCATCTTGAATGGTAAAGTCGGAGTCACTTTACTGGTGGAGTTCTAATTTATTTCTCAGTCTGAAGATTTGTTCACACATTTTTGTCTTGCAACATATTCATGGTAGAGTGCCCATAGGCACACTCCCATGAATTGTAACAATGCAAATCAATGGAGATGAAATAATGTTACTTACAAGATAATATGAAGGACATCCACAGAATATGGAGCCTTTAACTTTAGGTACCTGCAGTTCGGAATAAATCCCAAATATGGGCTTCTAGCACTCTACCAGTTAAGCAGCCTTTCTTGTGTCTTGATAGATTTTTAAACGTTTGCCGTGAGAGGCGATATATTTCAGTTCCATGCAATATATGAATACTAGTTAATGATAAAAAAAACCCCAGTTTCCCATGATTGTTACACAGCCGAGCGCCCGATTAGCCATCTCCAACCCACGTGAACGGTCAATCGGTTAGAGTCATTTTTGAAAGTTTGCACACTGCGTTAGTGTAAGTGGCTACTAGCGGTTTTTGTAGATAACAGCGGGGCATCTTGGTCCGCAATGTCGGCATAGGTCGCCAAACAGTGATAACTATTCTGGTACAAATCTCCCCTAACAACTAGTCAGACAGATATTGTCAGATAAGAATCCTCGGATAGTATCTAACCAAACTGTGTCAGAAATACCCTAAACTAACCGCATACACCCATATGCAATATTTTAGGCGCCTTGTGATCTATCACATTATCACATCTCCGTCTTTCAAGCATGTGTCGTATGTGTTGTGTTTCCATTGTTACCTATAGCATCAACACATGTCGATAGGATCAATAGACAGTCTCTTAACCCTTTGAAACCTGATGATATCTTCCACAGCAGTTCAATGGCGGCAACTGGAAGAGTTCATATCCATTATTTGCGGGCAGACCAATTAATATTTTCAACGTGCAGCTCGGAGGCTGCACGTTGAAAATAATTATTGGTCTATCGCACTCATTCGCTTAGCAGCCATCCTAGGTAATGAAATTATGAAGTATTATGTTCCTAGGCCGGAAAAGCGACCTCTCGGGTTCAAAAGGTTTAGTGTAATGTCCTCAGCACACACTTGGTCAAGGAACGGAATGGAGGAATTCGGATTTAGATGAATGACGCAACCCAATTCAGATTACTAAGACATGGTATAATACAAAAGTCGAGACAGGTTCCGAGAGAGGTAGCAACATTGTAGTAGTGCCGCAAATCAGTAGTAACGGGGGAAGACTCGAGTATAGTACATGACGTACAGTGGCAGCAAATATAGGAGTTATAAAAACTTTCGGAGACAAGAAAAAGGGCGAAGACAGTAATAGGAGTAGGAAGCGTTAATACAAGTCGGAAATAGTGAGGGGGATACCCGACAATGGAAGTAGTCTAGAATCCATGAAACCATCGGGTATCTGGTAGTTAGGAGTTATGGTTGGGTCCAGAAGCTAGGAGCTAATTCCCAATAGTCACCCCTCAGTCCAAACTAGCCCCCAAACACTAGTCTAATAATCACGATTCTTCAGTCCACAAAAGTTTCCAAATGCCGTATGTGCCCATGTGCTCTATGTTTTTTAAGCACACTTCGCCTCGTTCATTTAAGAAACGTGATCAAGGAACTGTATGGGAAGATACGAATTAATCTGACTGAATCTACAAAGTCACTGTCGTTACCAGAGGCAGCTGGGACGTGATCGAATGGTAGGATAAAGAGTAGCCAGACCAGACCAGACAATCTAAAGGTTTTAACAAAACGCCTATTCTCTTCCAAGTATGTGACTTTTTTCTCTCTCGGAATACACTCTGGACCAATGGAACGGTCTATTGGACATACCCTTGTTTGAGAACATCCCTCTAGTTTGCAAAGATGTTTTTTGGTAATTTATGATAGCTGTCGGGTCTTTTCTGGAAATTTGATATACTTGCATTCAATCGAACACATACAATCCCAACTTCATTCTACCCGTTCCTGAGTCATACTGACAGCGTGTCACCATAGAAATCAACATGGGGGCCTCCATCATACGAAATAGACGACGGAAATACGTTTCACCATAGGAAGGCACGCTGCACGTACGCACCGAAACCACGTATCACCATGATCATGGGGGGTTGGGGGTGGGGGGGGGGAGGGGTCGTGACTACACACGTGACCCGCATAAAACACCACAATGTGGCATCATATGAGATCTCCCACGCGAACCCCAGAACTTTCAACGGCCAGGGTCACATTGTGTCGGACAGTTTTACGAGTGGAGGAAGTCCGAGTATTCAGAGAGAACAACCGCGCTGTGGGCAAGCAACTATCGTACTCTCCAACTTACTAACTCTGCACAAGCAGGGTTAGATGTGGTTGAAGGCAAGTGCACCTGCAGTACGCCTTATTAAACAATGCCAAATCGGGATTAAGTGTCTTGCCCAGGGATACAACGCAGTTACCGCTGGTCAGAATCGAGCCGCAGAACTTTCGGTTTTAAGTTCAATGCTCTTACCATTGAGGCACCGGCTGAAATGTAAAGAGCGACCAAGTGCCTGGGTCTGTTTCCGTAATGTTTTAGAACTATAGTTCTTCACCGCTTCGAAAGCAATGCAAGAGGACACCTGACACATTTTATGTTTTTTTTCTCCTAAAACATAGCCTGTGGTGTCTTAACGGTGAGTTCGTTTCAACGAGAGAGCTTGATCTGTATTTGAGAAGAAGAAAGGAAACGCTGCGTTCCTATTCTTTGTCCACACTTTAATTGTGGTAGTTTTGGGCAGAGCTTTGTTCGTTTATTTGGGATTTACCGACAGTTTCAACTGCCACGGTCATATCGTGTTGGACAGTTTTACGGGTGTAGGAAGTCGGCGTACATGAAGAGAACCACCGAGCAGTGGCGAGCTACAGTCAGACTCACCAACTTACTAACTCTGCTCATCAGGGATAGCCGCGGTTGAACGCAAGTGCACCATTGAAGTGCCGTACGCCTTAGCATGCTGTCCTATCCTGCCACCTCCCCCACACTGGCAATCGGGCTAAAGTGTCCTTGCTCAATGACACAACACAAGTACCGCTGGTCAAAATCGAACTGTCGTCCTCTTGTTTTAATCCTTTACCCAACGTAAGTGCCAAAACAGGCCAGCGCTATTCTCAAAAATCGCCATTTAATTTCATTATTTTTTCATTTTTTGTCTCCAAAACATAGGTTATGACCCCTCTTTGGAACGAGCTCGTTCCAACGAGGGGTCATAACCTATGTTTTGGAGACAAAAAATAAAAAAAAATAGTTATTCAAGAATGCAAGTGTCGTCTGCTTTTCATGTTAGGTAAAGGGTTAAAGTCCAATGCTCTAGCTGCCGAGCTACCGTGCTCCACTGGACATGCTGTAAGCAGCGACCAGATACCATGGCTCATGTTTCGCACAAGAATACAGCAGTGTTCGCCAGGGCCTTTTTCCAGGGTGTTATTGAGCAATCGCCCTTCACTGCTTTTAAAGTTTGAATTTTAATGGTCGGAAAATAATAAAAAAGTTGTTTTTTTTTCAATATGGACTACGTGCCCAACAAATCGTCAGTACACACTTACTGCTATACGTGTGAGTGACCTTACACATTTTATTGTCACACAGTCTGTGATCTCAAAGCAGAACGAGGCCGACGAGCGTTTTCAACGAAAGAACTTGGGCCGTATTTGAGTAGAAAAACGTAAAGATCGAGTTTCAGGTACCGGAGTGCAGAAAATAAGGTAAAGCTGAATCTGCATTAGGGTGCAAACATTTCTCTCATCTGAGAAACTTTCAGAATAATGATTGTATGCAGTACTGTAGTCATAAATGCCGACAGAGAATTTCCATCGGATCACGACTAGGTCGCGATCCGGTTGAAATTGTCTTTATGCCACCCGTAAGAAAAGGTTTTTTTTTTAAAAAACATTGGATCTGAGATGTGGTTAGTGCTTGTCTTTCGTGATTCAGTGGTCTTGCTTTCGCAATATTTTTTTACGAAAGCTTGACCCACTTTTTATAAGTGTGTCGAGAGTCGACCGAGATCGGATCGATAAGTATTTAACTTTTGTGACCATTGAGCTCGTCCCAATGAGTGTTCATAAGCTATCTTCTGGGGGCGAAAATAAAGATATATTGAGTTGTTCAAGAAGTTGTTTTGCAAGTGTTGTCTGCCATTCGTGTTTCGTAAAGTGTTAAATCAATTCTCAAATTATCTTCTACTTTAAGGCCAGCTCCAAATGTACATTTCTGGGCTGGCATGTACAAAGTAAATGGTAAATGGTTAGCATGGGACGAATCGTCGTCAATCTGGATAGAGTGGCGTTCTAATCAGCCCGATGGAAGTCCCAGCCCTGCAAACTGCATCATCTATTGGGTAGAAGACAAAGCATACGGAGACAGGTCCTGCAGCGACGGAACCAGCGACTTTCAAGATCCTTCAATCTGCGAAGTGATGCGTAAGTTTTCCAATATTTTTCTAAAAGCTCTTGGTGCTAAATGGTTATACAATTTCAATCCCTATCAAGGCTTGCAGGAATTGATCCAGGCAAGAGGATGCTTCTATTGTATAGGTTCTTTTCTAACTTGTGAAAGAGGTGAAGGAGGGGTTCCCAATGTGTTTTGCACATTTATGACCCAGTACCAGACACTGAATTCAACGAAGTTTTCGAAAAAGATGCTTTAATTAACACTCCTTGGTTCGCTGTTTCAGTTCATGTGTGTCAGTTTAGCTGTCTATTTTCTCTTTATTCTGGTACAATTTCTCTTCTTCAAGTTCATGGAGTTTGATAATGTTTAGAATACTCCGCCCCACCATGCCCCACACATATTATTTCCGTCTCAGTATGAAAATCAACCTAATTGTTGAGGGAGCATGGGAAAAATTGCCACAGCTTTACACAGGATTATCAACATGTTTTTGAGACAAAAAATGAAAAAAAAAATTGAAAAACGAAAGTCCGTTTGTAACGCCTCACATAAGACCTGAACATGAGCTATAGCTGTATGTCTGGGGTACGGTATTATCCTCCATGTGCTATCGCGCATAATAGCGTGTCTTCTGGTTTAGGTGAAAGTGAAGAAAACTCACGTCATAATCAATAATAAAGAGCGCGCACCGATGTGAAAGTGGTTTTGGATATGCGTGTGTTTGTGGGGTTGATGAGGCAGAGTGCGAAATCTTGCGAGTTATACAGACTGACACTGCATGTTTGTCCTATGCATCTTTATTTTCATTGCTTGGAAGTATGTTAAAATGATAAATAAATAAACTAAATAAATACACAGAACGACACACGCGTGTAAATGGGTTAATCGATATGGCACGAGTGCCAGCGTGGAAGGTAGAACGAGAAGCCACAGGCCTCGAGTTCTATCCTTCCGCGATGGCTCAAGTGCCATATCGATTGACCCATTCACACACGCGTGTCGTTCTGTGTTTATTACACATTTTCACGCCTATAAAAAAAAATTATTAAAAGGACACTGAGCAATTCATTTGACAACTATCAACAAAAAGTACACATTTTATCGCCAACCAAATATGTGAGGGGAACCCATGTTACTATTTCGCCCCCTGAGTTCCAATGTGTTCTATGTGCTTACAGACACATAGAACACATTGAAACTCAGGGGAGGATTTTCAGCTATCGCTAGGGATTCATATTGTACTCAGGTTGCATGAATTGTAGAACATTCCAGCGAAATTTCGCTTCTATTTAAAAAATAGTCCGTCAACGATTTCCGTTCCGTCAACAGATTTTCATTTTCCGCATGGTTTGGTGTTTTTGTAGATGGGGATTTCATTGAATAGGCGTGTAATAAATAAATAAATAAATGAATAGAGCTGTATTGCTAGCGTCCCACATCAATGGTTGTTTACTCTTGAAAATCGTTTTAACTGGTACAGTGCTAAATTATTTTTGGCCATCAAATCTTGTACTCATGTCTTTGCCTTGTTACAATTTATTGGAGAGTGCCTATAGGCACTCTCCAATAAATTGTAACAAGGCAAACCTTTAGAGACGTATTAATATCACTTCAAAGATAATACAAAGCACATCCACTGAATATGAGCCTTGAAGCTGTGGTATCTGCACTCCAGAATAAAGCCCAAATATGGGCTTCCAGCACTTTACCAGTTAAGCAGGCCTCTCTGGGGGAAGTGGGATAAATAGTCCATATAATTGGGCCACTGCTCTCAGACACACACGAAAGATTCCACGTTGATTGTGAATATCTGCTGTCCTCCGAAAAAAGAAAACGAAATAAACATATAAATATTGCATATTTGGTTGAGAATCTCTGAGGTTAACTCTGATCAATAATTTAGTTAATATTTTTGTATCAGTATCAGTTTGCTGCGCTGCTATGGACTGATCGAGCAACAGGGACTTGGCGAGCTTTATCTCTTTCGGATTACAAGCGGCAAACAATACAGATCAGTAGAATGATTTTATCTCACCAGGCCTCCAAACAGTCTTAACCTTTTGGACCCTGGTGGTATATTCCATGCCATGTCAGAGTCAACAACTGGTAGAGTCTATATTTGTTACTTGGGGGACGACCAATCAATGTGTTCAATGTACAGCATTGGAGCCGCACGTGGAAAATCTTTACTGGTCAACCATACAAATTTACTGAGCAACTAAGTACTTCAGGTTGTACAATCCTGGCTCGAAAAAATCGACCTTCCGTGCTGAAAGGGTTAAGAAAAAAAACGGCTGCGGCTAAAACAGGCTGTTACAAAATTGTTATAACAGGATAATGTAATAGCAGGATAAGCATATTAACCCTTTCAAGCTGGTACGCATGATTTTTTGCGAAGCAGAACATTTAGTGTTAGGGTTGTGGAGACTGGTGTTAGTGGAGACTGATGATATAGGTACCAGGCTAGCTGTAGGAATTTCCATAGTAGAACCGGTTAATTATAGTCCCCAAAGTCGGAAGTAACAGCTACTGAGTAATAGGTTCAAAATTATAGGTACTGTTGTCTATAATTCATGGCGGACTGAGACTCTAAAAGTACTGAGGACAGTCCTATGTGAATTTCTACAATAAATTGGGCAGTCGACCGCAAACATTACTACAGGAATTTTCCGAGGATTGCCCTCGGGGCCTTCCGCCATTACCTAGAGAGCCTTATTATCCATAATCTAAACTCTAAAAAGACTGGATCTACAAAGCCTGCAAAAATTACTATAGGAATTCCCACTCTGGGGCTGTAACTTTGGGTTAAAACATACGGCTTTCAGTGCTATCGACAATCAATATATGTATTTATTTATTCATTGGGGTTTAAACGACACTTTCAACAAACAGAGTTATATCCTGTCGCACAGTTTTACGGGTGACGGAAGGTGGAGTATCCGGAGAAAATTACCGAACCGCGGCGAGTAACAGTTGGACTCCCCAACTTACTTATCCTACACACGTGGGATTGTCGTTTGGTTGAAGGCATGTGTACCGTTGACGCGTTGTACGCCTAAGCACACTGCACTACCATGCCCCCACTTGTCAATTGGGTTTAACCCTTTGAACCCTCGTTTCCTGGAATGATATCGATTTGCTGTAGGATTGGTCAGTCCAATATCAATATATAGGGAGGATAAAATAATGACTGCAGTCTGCAGCCGTCCGGCTGCAGACTGCAGTTATTATTGCATCACCAATGCCCAAAGACAAAAATTGGACGAAATTATGTCGTGGACCGAAAAATTGGTCTTGCGAGTTCAAAGGATTAAGTGTCTTAGCCAATGACACAACGCAGATGACGCGGGTCAGGATCGAACCCACGACTCTTCGATATGAAGTCCAGTGCTCCAACTGATGAGCCACCGCACACGCAGCAAACAGCATAATGAGCCACTAATATTCAAGGGATCAGTACCAATTTAATTCAATAACCCTACAGGGTTTTTTGAATACATCATTACTGTTCATCCCTACAAAACGGGTGAAAAACAACTCCCCACCCCTCACCCAACTACAGCCAAATCCCAATAAAAATGGATTTGCTCAATAGCTGTCAGCACTATTGTTTCGGGTCGTCTTATTCAGAACCTCGCTGTGAAAAGGTTTAAGCTGACACGGAACCTTCCCTGCACTTCCTCGATCGACAGTTTTTTTATTTGTTTTTTTTATTTTGTTCAACGACACTTTTGACAACCAGGGTCACCACGTGTCACAGAGTTCTATTTAACCTTTTACCTATTGAATCCAGGGGCGTGGCCAGCCTTTTTCGGGAGTGGGTGGGTGGGTGGGTGGGTGGGTCTGTCGGTCGGTCGGTCTTGGAGGTTAGGACGTTGGCGCACGACGTCTCAGTCATATCACCCAACTATTTGGAGCATACCTAATTGCTTTTTCAAAGACTTGTACGCTACAAATATACTTTCCGTTGATAGAATTCATATATGGCCTGGAATTTATTAGGGTTTTATGACAGTGCTGTCAATTACACACCAGTTAGGTAGAGGTGTGCGACCATTTGGGTGCTTTCACCAGGTCATGGTCATAAAAATCATTTATTACTTACTCTCTCCCTAGATGTGAAATTCTCCCGATATACTGAGTCGGGCATTTACTGCACTTTCAAATATGTTTGTCGGGCAGGCAAGAAATGTTGACCAACTGAGTACTCCAAAGCGTGTGTATATTTTCGTCAGGCAAGAAGAACATCTTCCTAATTTGGCATTTCATAATTTCTTGCCAAAGCTCTGCCCGACGAAACAACACATGACCAGGGAACTTTTTTTTCGAGGGTGGGGGTACTCACACTCTACCACCCACCCACACAACACCCCAGACATTACGCCCCTGAAGTCCTTTAAAATGGGAGACATGGGTATAAACTTTTGACTGAAGTTGCCTTTATCCCCATGTTGTGGTCACCTTTATCCCCATGTTGTGGTCAAGATTAGTCATTGTGTAGAAATATGTAACTTTAAATAAATAAATAAATAAATAAATAAATAAATAAATAAATAAATAAATAAATAAATAAATAAATAACAGTTTGTTCATATTTAAGTTTTCATAGAGTGTTGTCTGTTTTAGTCGATTAAGGTTTAATACATGACATGGATTAGATAACTATAAGTTCGACAATAATAAAATTCGAAGAGAGTATATGGCTAAGCATTTTGAGCACATTTTCCTTACGGTGCTAACTAGTGGCGTAACCACGAGGTGGGGGATCACAACGATCTTCCAAGTATCAGGTTTGCCCCCCCCCCCAAAAAAAAACGGCTAGGGCACCCACTATTATATACTAGCCAAAGTTTGCTAAGCACATGCAAGTAAATCAAACTACCTGTTTTATGTTATGTTTTAGTTGAAATATTGTAATGAAAAGTGTATATTTTTTTATTTAATTATATCTTTAATGATTTCAGTACAGAAATTAAGATTTTATTTGTGTTTGACATTATTTTTTACCTTCTGAATACGATAACCATGGAAAATGGATATTATTGTTAAAAGTGGAAATTTTTCAAATTTGCCAAAAAGTAGACGGAGCGAACTGGTATGGGCTCAATTTCGAATGTGAGACCCATTACTGTTAATTACAACTTGACAACGCCTTCTCATGCTCCCAATCAGGTTCCCGGTGGTCCTTTGTGGGATGTTGTTCCATTCTTGGGCCAGCATGGCACTAAGCTCCTGGACACTTCTTGGCTGGGCTGGGAAGGCTGAAATTGCAAGCTGCAACTCATTCCAGACATGTTCGATTGGACTGGGGTCAGAGGATCTTGCTGCCCATCCCATACGCTCAATCCCCTCCCTCTGTCCGACAGCATGGGCAACATGAGGACGGGCATTATCGTCCATCAGAATGAATCTATTATCCACTGCACCTGCATACAATCTGACGCGGACATCCAGGATCTCATCAATATACCGCTGTGCAGTCAATATACCATGGTCAAGGACACAGAGCTCTGTACGTCCACCCTTGCTGATGCCGCCTCAGACCACGACTGACCCTCCACCATAGGGTCATGCTCAGCATTGTTGGCTGCATGGAATCGCTCTCCTGGTCTTCTCCATACCCTAGACAGATTATCTGTGTGATCTAGGCAGTACCTTGACTCATCTGTAAATATGACAGGTCGCTAATCTTCTCTGGTCCATCCAACGTTGCCCATGGCCCATTCATATCGTGCCTGGCGGTGGTTCTGGGACAGCGGAATGCGAATACATGGCCTTCTCGATCGGAGACCACCTTCTTACAATCTTGCCCGGATAGACTGCGTCGAAACATTTACCCCGGATGCATTCTGAAGGTCACTGTGAAGCTGGGTTGCTGTGGCAATGCGGTTCCTACGATTCTGACTGATCAAAAACCGGTCTTCAGCTGCAGATGTTGCCCTGTCTCTGCCGCCGCCATGCCGTCTTTCTGGTGGGCCATACTGCTGAAATCTTGCCCAGGCTCTGGTGATCCCCGTATGGTGCACACCAAGAGCTTCGCCAACCTGACGATGGGTAGCCCCTTGCTCCACCATCCCTACAGCCTGCCACATTTCTGCTCCAGACAAATGTCTTCTTACATTTGCATTTGCCATATTCAATCATTAAATCACAAGGGTTTGTGTTGAATTGAAGATTGAATACACTACACATGTCATGTACATGTAGACTGTACACGAAAACATCATGAAAATCAAGGGTTACATGCTTTCCATGACTGTCACAAAACGTCTGCCTGTCAAGAGAGCTAACGTAAACACTGGGGACCATCTCAATATATTCCTCAATCATATCCACCAAAAATATCGCAAATATGTCACACGCAGATTTCACAATGATATGTCAAATATTTGGTGCTTAGCAAACTTTGAGTAGTATAGAATCCCGACTACGCGCCTTGTGTCAACACATGATCATGGTTTGTCTGTAACTGTAAGTGGCAGATAACAGTCAATAAATGGTATCTCAGCAGAAATCGAAGGCAAATAAATGAGGATTGTGATAAGTTTGTTGTTGAAGACTGATTTAGCAACATTTTATATTTGCACCAAGTTGCGAAAACACATTAAGATAAGTATTGCATTTCCTAAAACTTAAACTCTGTATTCACGAAACGTATCTGCCTTTACGAGCGATCTGATCACTATAGAATTGCATTTGGTGTCTAAATTGTCATTTTGATCATTGGTGTCCTATCTGTATTTCACCCAACAATAAAGTTGTTTGCCTCGTAAAATCAATAGTGCCGGCATCCCAACATAATGATTGTTCCTATTGATGTTTTTTTTTTTTTATTCCGTTTAACCCTTTACCTCACATGAAAAGAGTCGACATTTGCAAACAAAATTCTTGAATAACTATTTTTTTTAAATTTTTGTCTCAAAAACATAGGTTATGACCCCCTCATTGGAACGAGCTCGACGAGCTCGTTCCAAAGAGGGGTCATAACCTATGTTTTTGAGACAAAAAATGAAAATTAATTGGCGATTTTTGAGAATAGCGCTGGTCGGTTTTGGCCGCTACGTTGGGTAAAGGGTTAATAGTGATATTGTAAGGCCATGAGAAGTCTCTGAATCTCATAGCAACAAAAACAAATTCTATCACCCTTGGTTTAGGGCAAATTGTGGGTTAGGGGCCGGGGGTGGGGTATGATGGTGAAAATCAGGAGAAAAATGCAAAAGAAAGCTGCTTGTAAGTTACAAAGACTATGCCGTAGCTTTTTATTGGTTGAATATAGAGCCTTGTGGTTTTTGGTGCATTCAGCTCGAATAGGCTCCGTATTCATTCGAGGGAGATCAAACTTCTTTTTTTTAAGTTGGCCTCCACAGTTTCGTACTTTTGAACAGAGGTAAAGTATAATTTGAGAGCATGTGCTAAAATTAACGCATTGTAAATTGCTGATGTGTTTTTGGTATTAGACATATGGTATCATTAGGCTACGTGCTGTACAATAGAAATGAAGGTTTTTGTCACTGTGTTGGAGCCTGATACACACAGGTAAGTTGACATATGAACTACGGGAAACAGTTGTTTTGAAAAAATTACTATTTTTTAGGAGTGGTTTTTACACGGAGTGGTTCGGACGCATGTAGCTAAAATGAGACGGAAACCATATAACTGTCTCACATTTTTGAAACAAAGTGCTGATGTAATGTGATGTCCCCTTTCTCTCAAAATATTAATATATTCTTCATGTTCTATGTAATATGAAAATAGGTAAAACCTAGAAGAGAACGCAGTCCGGCTACATACAAAATTATAGTGCAAGCAGGCGGTCAATTTCACTAAATTCAGAGAGCTTCAGTTGCTGAAACAGTTTTGTAAAGGTAATTAAAATATTTGGAAAATTATTGTTTTTAAATAACAAGGATCGAATTGTTAAACAATCACTTTCGCTTTAAATGTGAAATCAGAATTTAGACAAGTAAACTAACCCGATAAACTTTAAAAAAATAAATGGCAAATACCACCGCTCGCTTTTCCTGCTTTGTTGTTGTTTTGCAGACGACAAAGTGAACATTCTGGGCGAGGACGTTGATTTGATAACCTGGGTCAGCTGACTGAATAATTCATAATTCATGTCTTAATCCCGCCTTGAACGACTAACTCCCGCCCTAAACGTCATTTCGAACGAATGACGCAGCGAGCCGCACGCGTGCCTCTTCGTGTTTTGATGCTATTTTTATTTGAAGTCATCCCAGAGTTCAACATTCGCCCAAAACTCCTCCCATTGTTTACGCTGCTAACATTGCACGAATATTATTCCTTATAATATGTAAAATGTACGATAAATCTTTAATGTGAATTGCCATTAAAATTGTATCCAAATTTACTATATTTATTTGTTACAAATACCAATATATATCCTTTTAAATTGATCTGAAACATCGAGCCGATGGTAAAATGGAGAACAGTTCGTCTGACGGTATTTTTTTTTCAACTTTCCCAGAATTCAATATCGAACGAAAACATGGCGGCCTCCAATGGGTCAAACCGGAACCCGCAATTTTAACTTTGTTAGCTTATAGTTGTATGTAACTCATTGGGAAATCACACTCGCGTGTGTTACCTATGGAGCACTCCGTGAGCCCCGCTTCGCGGGGCTCGGACTGCGTTCTCCATAAACATTGCAATCAGTAAGTATTTAGTTCACATTGAAAACATCGTAATTTTAACCCTTTACCTAACATGAAAAGCAGACGACACTTGCAAAATAAATTCTTGAACAACTAATTTTTTCCAATTTTTGTCTCAAAAACATAGGTTATGACCCCTAATTGGAACGAGCTCGACGAAAATTAACTGGCGATTTTTGAGAATAGCGCTGGCCGGTTTTTGCCGTTACGTTGGGTAAAGGGTTAACAGAATTACTGGAACTTCGCGGCGTAATAATAAAACTGAAGCTGTGATGAGTAATCATTTCTAAAATTTAGTAAACAAACATGTCTAATGGTAATGGTACTTTCATCGAAGATTCGGTCAAACCAAGCCTCGATTTAGAAACATTTCTTGTATGGATTCTAAGAAAATGAATCAAGTCCAATATTTCAGTTGGTCGGGAAAGAGAACCGAATGTCTCTTTCCCGACCAACTGGAGATTATCTACTTAAAAGAGGCGATTATCTACTTAACGGCTAGACTTCATTTATAATATTTAGTAATAGTATCAGATCTGTTTAAAACTTTACCTAACATGAAAACGACACTTGCCAAAAAAAATCTTAAATAACTATTTTTTTTCATTTTTTGTCTCAAACACTTAGGTTATGGCCCCTTATTGGAACGAGCTCGACGAGCTCGTTCTAAAGAGGGCCATAACCTATGTTTTTGAGACAAAAAATGACAAAATAATGAAAAGTAATTGGCGATTTTTGAGAATAGCGCTGACCGGTTTTGGCCGTTAAGTTGGGTAAAGGGTTAAGAATTTGTCCAAAATCTGAAGTCACCTGTCCCATTCTGTAAGGAATTCAACCCTGTTCTGCCCCGGAACCAGCCTAACCCTGAAATAGTCTATCGACTTTGTTCAGATTCTGTCGGCTGGAATATTTTAGTTAGTTTAAAAAACAAACATGCATTTCGCTTTTCCGATCAAGTGAAATATTCCATCAGACTGAATGTGAAAAAATCCGATAAGCTTTCATTTTGTTTGACTCAGTGAAAGATATATTTCTCAGTTTAGGGTTAATTTGACCGAATCTTTGATGGCATTTACAATCATGAATAAAAACTCAATACAGCTGTAGTTTTCTGACAATGCGACGTAATTCCGCTAATTGTTTTAATATCTTGCTGTATTCGAGGTGAATGAAATGCTTATTGCTTGGAGTATCTGTAATTGGAACGGCAAAGAGTATTTGTCACATTGTATCAACGATCGTCTGCGCACAAACTCCACTAAAGTCGATAAACAAACGGCTCACACCAACGTCAAATTTCGGACAGAATTAAACTTGTGGCCTGAAAGCTTGAGTGTGGGCATGACTGTCTCGAGAATTGAACGATAGTTTATCAAATTTAGCCAGAACTACACAGTGTCTGTCCAAATTCAAACCCTTTAGCTGTAATGTAGCTTAAAGTTCCGCCATTATTTTACAAGAAATACCAATGTCAATATCATCAAGTACAACGCGCGGTTCGAATTCACAATGGTGTAAACACAAACTGTAGGGGGCGAATTCGGCAGGGACGCATAGAGAATTGCACGAACATTCATTTTACAGATAGGACTTCGGATCACCTTCTACTTCATCCACCTCTCTGAATTTAACCCACCCATGGGTAATGTACCTTAACCCTTTATCCAACGTAACGGCCAAAACCGGCCAGCGCTATTTTCAAAAATCGCCAATTAATTTTCATTATTTTTTTTATTTTTTGCCTCCAAAACAGAGGTTATGGCCCCTCGTTGGAATGAGCTCATCGAGCTCGTTCCAATGAGGGGTCCTAAAACCTATGTTTTTGAGACAAAAAATGAAAAACAATTAGTTATTCAAGAATTTTTTTTTTTTTGCAAGTGTCGTCTGCATTTTATGTTAGGTAAAGGGTTTCCGTCGTTTCGTCGTGGTGTTCCATAAAATATCTATATATAATAGAGTTAAAACAACACACATCCGTGACATTTTCAACCTGGCATTTGTTTCACTACATTTTTCAAGACTTTAAGGCATTTAAAAGAAAATAAAAATGTCAGTACCTCCAATCTGGGACGGCAAAATCTTTTAGAGGGAAAATTACAAGAGGGCAGCCATTTGTTTCAATGAAAAATAAGTTTTTACTAGATATAATAAATGTTTAAGACCAGCTAGAATGCTGAAGTTTGGTATTGTTAGATGCGGAATTCACCAACCAGTAGTATTATATCTAGCATGAAAAATACTGATTATTAACTGGCCCGAAAATCTCAGAAAAAGCTACATAGAGAGGTCAGTCTTTGCCGAGTTCTATGTCCTCAGTTTATGACCAAGCCTGAATACAAGCAACCTGTCATTTGCAACATGGGGTTCCCAGAGGGTGAATTTGCTGATGCTATCCCATACAGAGGGCCAGTTTATCCTCTAGGTACATCTTTCTGTTTTGGCTTGAGACCATGATTCAGACCGAGGTTCACAGGGGGTAAATTTTGTGATGCTACTCTGCTGTGCAGGGTAGCAACACCAGATTCACCCTCTGGGGACTTCATTTTGCAGATGACAGTCTGCTTATTTTCTGGCTTGTTTATGACAATGTGCTGGATTTTCATCTCAAATGTCAAGTGATACTCATTGATTGTACACTTAATTCTATCCAAAGTGAACTTAACCCTTTATCTAACATGAAAAGCAGACGACACATGCAAAAATAATTCTTGAATAACTAATTTTTTTCATTTTTTGTCTCAAAAACATAGGTTATGACCCCTCGTTGGAACGAGCTCGTTCCAACGAGGGGTCATAACCTATGTTTTTGAGACAAAAAATTAAAAAAATAATGAAAATTAATTGGCGATTTTTGAGAATAGCGCTGGCCGGTTTTGGGCGTTACGTTAGGTAAAGGGTTAAGAGATTGATTAAAGGAATGTTTAAGATGTGTTCGTCCTGTGATAGCCACGAGGGGTTCCATGCTAAAAAGACGTGTAAAACATTTTATTGCCGTTTCAGTCTGAACTTTTTCTACTGATTCCGAATCCAATTGATGTAGCTCTGTAAACCTTAGGCATTTTCCGATATTTAAGATGGCGTCCAAGATGGCCACTAGAAATAGTTGTTTTTCCTATCACCTTGATATTCTTACAGAGAGCATGTTTTTAACGGAACTTGTACTAATTTCTAGACACAGGACACCTCTCTATGGGTCCCATATTCTTTTGTCTCATAAATCCAAAAAGCTGTTATCTAGTTGGCAAAATACTGCTCCATTAGGGAAGATTCCGCATGAACAGCCCAATTTAGTTGATTACTGGTTCCCTACTAAAGCGGACAGAAAAGCTTCTGAGCGACGAAAATGGTTGGTGTGCGGTCCAGGGCCTTTGAGCATTGACTTGGTATTGATTCTGGCATCGGGCATATCACACACACGCATTTATAACTGTGATCCGTTTCCCGATCTCATCAAGAGGAACATCGTTCATGATGTCTAAGCACTAAAGAACTTCTATGCCATAACAACATTGTTGCATAGAAGATAACCTTGTTTCCAGAGGTTTATATGGTTTCTCGGAGAAATCCTCATAATATACCGGATTTTGTGCAATCAACGGTGTTTGGCCATTCCCCGCGGGAGGCCCGAAAGGGATCAGATATCTCATTAACGCCTAGATTGACAGAGATGCATCAGCTGAAAACGGAATGAGTGAAAAAAGTTCACTTTGAAATGTTAATTAGAAGCTTTTCTCCACGTCTTAGTAGGGAACCAATAATCAATTAACTTGGACGGCTAATTTCGCGGTATTTTGCCAACTAAATGGAAGCTGTTTTTGAGTTTCGAGACAAAAAGTACACGGGACCTGCGGAGAGGTGTCCTGTGCATAGAAAGTACAAGTTCCGTCAAAAAATATGGTGTCTTTACGAAAATCAATGTGATAAGAATAATACCTCTTCCGAGCGGCCATCTTGACACCAATCATGAATATCTGAAAATGCCAAAGATTTACAGAGTTGCATCAATTGGATTTGATATCAATGAGAAATGTTCATTTAGGAACGTCAATAAAATGTTTTAAACATCTTTTTAGGAGGGTACCCCTCGTGGCGCCATGACTATCATAGGAAGAACATATCTTAACCCTTTACCCAACGTAAGGGCCAAAACCGGCCAGCGATATTCACAAAAATCGCCAATTAATTCTCATTATTTTTTTCATTTTTTGTCTCAGAAACCTAGGTTATGACCCATTTTTGGAACGAGCTCGTCGAGCACGTTCCACAGAGGGTCATAACCTATGTTTGTGAGACAAAAAATGAAAAAAATTAGTTATTCAAGAAATTTGTTTGCATGCGTCGTCTTCTTTTCATGTTAGTTGAAGGGTTAACCATTCCTTTTATCAATCTCTAATCTTCTAGTTGTGGGTAGAACTAATTGTACAATCAATGGCCGTGACAGTTTTACGGGTGGAGAAAGCCGGAGTAGAGTACCCAGAGAGAACCACCGAGCATCGACGAGCAACTGTCAGCTTCTCAACATTCTAACTTTATTCAAGCTCCGCTCAAGCAGGAGTACAGTAGTTGAAGACATGTGCACCATCGACGTGCAGTACGCCTTAGTACACTGCGTCATCGTGCACACACGTAGGCAACCGGGATAAAATGCCTTGCCCGAGGACACAATGCGGGTCGTCCCGGACGGGGATCGAACTCGCAACCTCTAGCATAGAAGTCCAAGAGTGTATCACTGAGCCATCGCGCTCCCGCACCGAATAATACCACACGTCAGCAATGTGGATGGTCTTGAATAGTTATTGTAGTTACAAATCTATTTTTTTTTTTAAACTGGCTGTCATCTTGAAATTTGCCCTCTAAAAGATTTTGCCGTCCCAAACTGGAGGTACTGTCATTTTCATGTTCTTTTAAATACCTTAAAATCTCCGAAAATGCATTCAAACAAATGCCTGTTCAAAATGGTCACGGATATGTGTTGTCTTTTTACTCTACTAATATTAATATCTTCAGGTACAAGATACGGATCAAAGGGCACCGTGTTTAGACGAGTAACAGGAGGCTGCATATATGGGGAAGAACTTCACACTATTGAGGCTTTCAACTCTCGGGAATGTGCAATTTTCTGTGAGAGAGTGTTGCCATGTTCAGCAGTTGCTTTCGGTAATGGCAGTTGCAAGCTGTTGAAGAGGAATGGTGATGTGCAAATCTGTTTCCCTTCGCATAATGTTTACATATGGGGTTAGACATACAAATGAGTATAGAGTAATAAGGGTCCTTTGACTCCTGTTGTGCAGTGACTTATTCCTAAATGGGAACAACATCTTTGTGTACATTTTATACTGACTGATTGTAAAGTACAACACTGATGAAAACATAGCTGTAGCCTGTTTAAATGTTTTGAAGTGCCAAAAATTGTATACATGATGCTCAAAGACAGACGTGCGAAATGATAATGACAGGCAATGGCGCCGGTGTGACAGGAATGGAAGTCCGTGGGAAAATTAGTCCCTCTGGACTATTATTCCGCGGAATTATAGTCCTAAGTCTAACATTTCTAGGAATAGTAGTCCGCCGGACTACTATTCCTAGAAATGTTAGACCTAGGACTATAATTCCGCGGAATAATAGTCCAGTAATAGTCCAGAGGGACTAATTTTCCTACGGACTTCCATTCCTGTCACACCGGAAGCATGCGTGGGGAGCGGGTAGGGTGTCAAAAAGAACACTGGACTCTGGTATTAATTAAGATCGGGAGTTGACAACGCATCATAAATTGTGACGGGAAACTCAATAATATTGACATCATATATATATATATATGGCGCTGGTCCAGTTTCGCTAGGCGATTGGTGCCGCAGAAATGTACTCTCGTCAAGGCAGTGGTTCGATCTCCATCGGCGTCAGAGTCTTTCATCCTAAAAAATGCATAACAGAAGTGCCGAATTCTGTATTCTATACCTCAAGCAGAAAATTTGAAAAAGAGATTGATTCTCACTGATTTCACCTGCATCACATGGTATAATTCATTGTAAAACAGCTCATTCTGGGGGATACCGAGTAATTTTGTGTGGACTCTGCCAGCTCCATGGACGCTTGACCTGCTAGCATGCCTTTTTGCGCGGCTTGTCGGTAGCCGAGTGGTCTATGGCGCTGGTCCAATTTCGCTAGGCGATTGGCGCCGCAGAAATGTACTCTCGTCAAGGCAGTGGTTCGATCCACGTCAGAGTCTTTCATCCTAAAAAATGCATAACAGAAGTGCCGAATCGGCGTCAGAGTCTTTCATCCTAAACAATGAATGAGTCTTTCATCCTAAAAAATGCATAACAGAAATGCCGAATCGGCGTCAGAGTCTTTCATCCTAAAATATGCATAACAGAAGTGCCGAATTCTGTATTCTATACCTCAAGCAGGAAATTTGAAAAAGAGATTGATTCTCACGGATTTCACCTGCATTACATGGTATAATTCATTGTAACATATTGTACATATATATATTGTTGGGTTTTACATCACAATTTATGTTGCGTTGTCAACTACATATATATTAACCTGAATTGATGCGGATATAGGGCAATTTTAGCTTTAATACCTAGTTGTGGGGCACAAAAATGATGTGGGACCTCACTGGTGCCCCCAAACTTTTTTTGCGTTATTTGGTCGTTTCAGACCTCAGAAAGTAGTTATGGTCCTTTGCTTAAAAAGCCCAATTCTACACAGTAGCAGGAGGTATGTATATACTTTATATACCCCACATCGTGGCCTAAAAACTTCTGTCATCCCCGTGAAGTTGTTTAACCCTTTGCCCAACGTTAACGGCAAAACCGGCCAGCGCTATTCTCAAAAATCGCCAATTAGTTTTTATTATTTTTTCGTTTTTTGTCTCAAAAACATAAGTTATGACCCCCTCGTTGGAACGAGCTCGTGGAGCTCGTTCCAACTAAAAAAAAAATAGTTATTCAAGAATTTTTTTTGCAAGTGTCGTCTGCTCTTCATGTTAGGTAAAGGGTTAAGTGGAATCCACACATAGGGGGTACACAGATACCCGAAAATGCCCCATATCCAGATCAGTCACCTTGTTGCACTGAAGAGAGGATATAAAGTTTTGGAAATCACCCCTCCGATTGAATAGCTTCTTGTTTGGTGAATATCGACCAAATTCCGTCATTATACCTGATGTACCACCCCCACCCCATGGGATTTTCACACGTGAAATACGCTAGAGACGAATACTCGGCAATCTGAGTTACTATTCTCGGAAAGTAAAGTTATTCCACAAGTGCACTTTTGGCGAACAAGGGCACGTGCTGCCCCCTGCTCCCTTAAACTCAAACCTCTCAACAAGCGGTGGCGTCCCTCCTGCTTCCGATGCCTTTGATGGCAGGATCCTACGCCTTCTGGAATTTCTGTAAACTCCTTGAATTTGAAACAGAAATCCAGTGCCCTTGAATGTCCAAACCTGCTTCTTTGGAATTTGTTAAGAGTTGTTGTTAATTGATGTGAAATAATTGTTGATATACTGTTAACCCGCTACCCAACACGCTAGGGGACAACACAAGCCAAAAAATTGTTCCTCGTTTTGTGCCTTTATAACTTTGCGTATGCCTGTCTCTCATTGGAACGACTTGTGATAGGTCACAAGCTAAGTTTTGAAGGCAAGACTTTAAGAAATAACACAATTTTAATGGTTATATTTGTGAATAATCCCGGCGGTTTATCGTCGCTACGCTGGGTTTGTTTGTTTGTGTGTTTATTTATTGAGGATTAACCCTTTACCTAACATGAAAAGCAGACGACACTTGGAAACAAAATTCTTCAATAACTCATTTTTTTCATTTTTTTGGTCTCAAAAACATAGGTTATGACCCCTCAATGGAACGAGCTCGACTATGTTTTTGAAATGAAAATTAATTGGCGATTTTTGTGAATAGCGCTGGCCGGTTTTGGCCGTTACGTTGGGTAAAGGATTAACGACACATTCTACACCCATGGCAATTTCGTGTCGGATAGTTGTACAGGTGGTGGAAGACGGAGTATACAAAGAGAACCACCGAGGAATGGTGAGCAGCTGCCAGATTCTGCAATTTATTAACCCTTTACCTAACATGAAAAGCAGACGACACTTGCAAAAAAAATTCTTGAATAACTAAATTTTTTCATTTTTTGTCTCAAAAACATAGGTTATGACCCCTCGTTGGAACGAGCTCGACGAGCTCGTTCCAACGAGGGGTCATAACCTATGTTTTTGAGACACAAAATGAAAATATTTTGAAAATTAATTGGCGATTTTTGAGAATAGCGCTGGCCGGTTTTGGCCGTTACGTTGGGTAAAGGGTTAACCAGGCAGAGATCGAGTTAGCAGCGGTTAAAAGCAAGTGACCCATCGATGTGCTGTACGCCTTAGTGCACTGCGCTAACATGGACCAGCGTGAGCTATTGGGATTAAGGGTCTTACTGATTATACCGAAGGACACAGCGCAAATGGAGCTAGTAAGGATCGAAACGCCGACCTTTTGGTTTAAAGTCCAATAATCTGAACAATGAGCAACCGTCCTCTACTGTTATGTGGGGAAAAATATTAATTGTGAAAAGAACTACAAGAGTATATTCCTCAGGGAAGCAACTAGGGATTCCCCCAGCTTTTTACTACCTGTGAAATCCTCTCATAATGCAATTTTTGCCGATATGTCATTGCTAGCAACTCGAGTAAATCTAGTTTTTTTTCATGGAACTATTTGAAAGTTTCCTGAATACGCCTGGAATTATATTTTTGATAAGGTTGGAGAAACTTGTAATAAGATGTGCAGTAACACAAATTTCATCAATCCTATTTCATGTAAGAACATGGGTGTGGGCCAGTGGTGTGAATATTTTTCTTTTTTTACGGAAGGCGAGACTCAAACAATTTCGATTGAAACAACAAAACAAACCATCGCTCTGTGTCACAAATGACTCGTGATCGCTCTTTTTATTGCTCATGTGATATTTATGCGTCCAAATTCAAGTCGATTCTTCAAATATAACCCTTTGAATCCTGGTGGTATCTTCCATGTGAGTTCAATGGCAGCAATTGGAACAGTCCGTATTCATTATTTGGGGGTACGCAATACCACAGGGTGACATCCAGAGACTTGTCAGATCCATGCGCCGTCGATGTCTTGACATCAAAGAGGCAAACGGTGGACATACACGTTATTGACTGCATGTGTGAACTTTTCATTTCAGCCCATGTCTGAATTGCGACGTCCTGGCGTGACGCTGGCAACAGTAAGAACATGAAATTATGCAAATGGATACAGCTGGACTCGAAATATGAATTTACAATAATTTGTTTGGGATTAAAGTCGATAATACTAAAAAATTACTCCTCGAAGTTTATTATACTTTCTTTTTTGACTCAGTATAGTTTCAGCATCATAATGCATATATACTTTACGATTAGGCGTTGTGCAGAAATATGTAACCTTAAACACCAATAAATAAATCAATAATACCATAATTTCTGACAGCTGAATACAGATTGACAAGCGATGTGTAATATGCTTCGTGATGAACGACATGAACATCTTATCTCCCACAGCAGTTCTATGCCATGACCCACTATGATATTTACTGAACCGATATCATGCCGTACCATGCTATTAGGCAACTACACTGTGCAAATACAGTTAAATTGGATGACTTGTCGGCAAGGCGAATGGCTACACGATATATAGAGATTATTACCATTATGTGGATGTACAAAATATGTATCCGAGTCTCGCTCCGGGTTCTAAGGGCAGATCACGACGAGTCGAAGACGAGTCGTGATCTACCCTTAGAACCCGGAGCGAGACTCGGAAACATATTATTTTGTACATCCACATAATGGTAATAATCATTTTATCTTACAATATATTGAGAATAAGTCAAGAATGTAGACGAAGATATAACGAACTATTTATTTGTACGGATGAACAAAAAGAAAAAAAATGGGACTCACGCGAAAGGAACGTGCTTGTATCCGACCCCCTGATTCAAAACATCTATATCAGGGGGTCGGATACACGACAGTTGCGGAGTTAATACAGACAAAATACATGTTGATTGTAAGATAAATTTAATGTATTGGTTGCAAGGTGGCTTTTCGACTTGTCAGTTGATCATAGCGTGGTGGTGTGAGTACATACGTATCTGTCTTATAAAATCAAACGTGTCTCACGTGAACGACAACATATCAATTGCTGGGCTCGCCACCGGATGTCCAGCCACACTTAAATGTTACACATGCATCTTGTACATATTTTTTATCTTTATATTTTGAGTGTTTTCTGTTTCTTCCATGTATCCTTCAGCTCAGCAATCTCTTCTTCTCCATTTACAATTCATTACCATCTGTCTTCCAGAACCATCTCGAATACATTTTGCTTTCATTATGAACTTATTGTTGCTAAATGTGATCTTGACTAGTACCAACATTCGAGCAGTAAGTTTTTCATACCACTCACAGATTACATGGTGTGTTGCCTTGAGTTATACCGTGCTGGGATAGGTACTTTTAGCACAAGAGTTTATGCTCGCAGCTTACAGGACAGGCTCTTGAAAGACCAATCTATCTGTGTCTTAAATTATCCGCGACAACGTCTCAATGGATTTGCGCTGGATGAAGGCTTCACCGTCATGGTTGCATTGTTTCTTTGTCGAAACACCGAATCGATCAACTCATGTTGTAATTGGCCATTTTATAGTCATCGAATGGTAAGTTGTGCAAACGTCAAGCAGTATCCAACTAATAAGCCCAAAGCCCTGAATACAAATGTTCCGTAAAAAATTTAGTTTCACCCTCCCTGGTAATTCTACTCATTTCCTACTTATCTGTTTTATTATTACTGTCAGCTGACATTGAAACAAATCCGGGTCCTAAATCTGTCAATTCTGAGCACGACCAGAACACCTTCAGAATTCTCCATGTCAACATCCAGAGCTTGAAACCCAAAATAGATCTTGTCCAATGTGAATCTTCATCCCTTGTCATCTTTGCCCTCACCGAGACATGGCTACAGAACAATGACTCTACAACAGACATCATAATGCATGGGTTTCGTGAACTATTGCGTTACGACCGCGGAACCAGAGGGGATGGGGTGGCTTTGTACATTAGAGGGGTTATTTCATTCCGACAGAGACTAGACCTTGAGACGCCGAATACTGAGTGCTGGTGGGCCGAAGTTTTCACAAAACGTAATAGGTCGCTATTGTTAGGTGTATTCTACAGTTCACCCAACAGCCCTCAAAACACTTTGGGTGCCATATCATCCTCTACTGAAAGAGCAAGGGACACGCGTGTCGAAGACATAATAGTTACATGCGATTTTAACGATAACCAGTTGGGCCATGCAAGATGTACATTTTCAGAAATACTCGGTTACTTTAATCTTAGACAGCTTGTGAGTGAGCAAACATGCTTCACTGAGTCATCTTCCTCGTTGATAGATCTCTTTGCGGTCTGCAGCACATCGTGAAAACTCGTGAGGTTTTAGAACAGATTATCCCTGACATGATCCGCTACCACTGACCAATTTCAGTGGAAGTTCTCCTTTTTGGGCCACTATCCTGCACGTTTAAGAGACGGATTTAGCTGTATTCCCAAGGCGATTATGTTGCATCAAATGCTGCGCTCTCTCGCGAAGACTGGAATTCTCGTTTTGATAGCTCACGTCTAGATACTATAGTTTCTAAATTCACTGCCAAATTACTCGATAATGCATCCGAACATATACCAAACAAATATATTACTTCGAGGTCGAATCAGCCGAAATAGATGCATAGCCAGTTAGACTACTAATAAAACAAAGAAGAAGGACCGGCCATCCGAATGCATGGGCAAAATATAAATTAAAAGGAACGAAGTTGTATCAGTTATCAGGGAGGCCAAAACTTTATACTTATCCAAAGTTCAGTCCATTTTAAAAAGTAACGAAACCCCAGTTCGCAGTAGTGGAAAACGTTACAAACATTTTTCAGTGGCTGTCGCCTAGCAGAGATTCCTGTTATTAATTACATGAACGAAGTATACACCTCGAATGTTGAGAAAGCCGAACTGCTTAATGAACACTTTTGTTCCATCTCAACAGTTGACGACTCGCAGGTGTCCTTGTCAGAAGCCATAGTCCATCCTACACGAACAGTTGATGGTATAACACTTCACTGCAGAGAGGTGTACGAAGCACTGCAGTCACTGAAGGTGTCCAAAGCATCGGGCTCTGATCTTGTCAGACCACGTCTTCTTAAGTCCCTCTATGCGAACCATTATCGACTTTATTCAATATACTGCTAAACAATTTGTATTTTCCTTCATTGTGGAAAAGGGCTAATGTTTTGGAAAAAACAACCCGCGAACTTAGTAACTACTGCCCTATATCTCTGATTAGTTGCTTTGGTAAAGTCTTTGAAAAATGTATCTTTAAACGACTAGAGCAATTCCTGGAAGTTACGAACGTTCTTAGCCAATTTGAGTCAGGTTTTACTCCAGGTAATTCTACTGTCCTCCAATTAACTGATATAATATATGATGAATTCTGTAAAGAGCTAGAAGAAGGAAAAGAAATTAGGGATGTTTTTGCGATGCCAGTAAGGCTTTCGACAAGGTATGGCGTGTTGGTCTCGCTCATACGTTGGGGAGTATTGGCGTCTGGGGTGAATTGTTACTGTTCTTAAAAGTGTACCTCTCGGAGAGATCTCAATGCGTAGTTGTTGGATCAGAGGCTTCCTCATGGCGCCCAAAAATGCTGGAGTCCCTCAAGGTTCTAGACAAGGACCCTTACTATTCCTAATCTACATTAACGTCATAACCGAAATTTACTCAGTAGCATGCGCCTGCTTGCAGATGATACTTCGTTATATCTAACTGTAGAAAATCCAAACCAAACCTCGAATTTTATTAATCATGATCTAGCTGGAATTGAGCACTGGGCAAAACATGGCTAGTCGAATTTAATCCCCCCAAAAACTGAGAGTATGGTTATATCACGCAACACAAACCCAACTGTCTATCCACCTTTATTTTTAGGTGGTGCCCAAATAACCGAAGCCAAAACTCATAAGCATTTAGGAGTTGTACTAAATACAACATGTACTTGGACCAATCATATTGAATACATCTGCTCCAAAGCCTGGTCTCGACTAGACTTGTTGCGGAAACACAAATTCGAGCTTGATAGAAATGTTTTAGAAAAGATATACTTTGCCTTTATCAGACCCTTACTTGAATATGTTGATACTGTTTGTGATAATTGTTCGTCAGGCTAAGTCGCCGACTTGTAAAAAATTCCAGATCGGTGCAGCAAGAATAGTTACAATTAGTGCTAGCAAATTCTTATTAACCCTTTACCTAACCTGAAAAGCAGACGACACTCGCAAACATAATTCTTGAATAACTAATTTTTTTCATTTTTTGTCTCAAAAACATAGGTTATGACCCCTCGTTGGAACCAGCTCGACGAGCTCGTTCCAACGAGGGGTCATAACCTATGTTTTTGAGATAAAAAATGAAAAAAATAATGAAAATTAATTGACGATTTTTGAGAATAGCGCTGGCCGGTTTTGGCCGTTAGGTTAGTTAAAGGGTTAAGCTCCGAAACACGTTTGGGACACTCTATAAGAAAGACGCCGAAAACAAAAAGCTCGCGCAGTTCTTCAAAATGTATCACCACTTAATGCCTCCTTATATTTCCAATAAAGTTCCACCTCTCATATCCTCAGCAAACCCATCACTTAATATTCGAACACGCCAAAATCACAGAGTTCCATTTTGTCGCACAGTTATACCAGTCCTCTTTCACTCCTAATGTAACAGACCAGTGGAATAACCTGTCTTTATCTGTTCGTTAGAATTCGTCACTGAGTAATTTTAAGACCTTCTTCAATTGTGGCAAACTCCGACCACCACCATTTTACAGTTGCGCGCAATCTCGCACGGCACAAATTTACCACTGTAGATTGCGGTTACGTTGTAGTTGCCTTAATGCCCATTTATATGATAATCATCTCGCACCTAGTCCACTTTATCAGTGTGGTGAACTTGAGACTCCTGAACACTTCCTTCTTTATTGTCCAATGTTTCTTAACCCTTTACCTAACGTAACGGACAAAACCGGCCAGCGCTATTCTCAAAAATCGCCAATTAATTTTCATTATTTTTTTCATTTTTTGTCTCAAAAACATAGGTTATGACCCCTCGTTGGAACGAGCTCGTCGAGCTCGTTCCAACGAGGGGTCATAACCTATGTTTTTGAGACAAAAAATGAATAAAATTAGTTATTCAAGAATTATTTTTACGAGTGTCGTCTGCTTTTCAGGTTAGGTAAAGGGTTAACGCACGCAATGGAACCATCAATTTATTCCCTTTCACCATAGATATTTCCACACTTCTTTTTGGTTCAAAACTTTTCAGTAACGAAGTGAACAGTCTAATTTTTGATGCAGTGCATGATTTAATCTTACAGAGTGGCAGGTTCCTCTGACGACATCTGATTTTTGAATATACTTCTCCTTCACTAAAAATACCTCACTCTTGGTGTCCGCACGATTAAGGTCATGTACTACAATTTTATTATCTAGTTATTGATAGAGCTACTAAATTTTAAGACTTTCTTTTCTATTCAGCTTTATCTAACGACAATGCACCATGCATTCGGGATGTCTTCTTCTTTTTACTTCTTCTTACTCTCTGACTTCTTTCTTTTATTCATTTATTTTTTTTATCAGTTTGACAACTTTTGATTTCACACGTACAGTACGTGGAGAGTGTATTATCACTAAATCACCCGCGGAGTGGAGATTCCACCCAAGCAATAATTGCAAATTTGTTGCAAAGCATAACAAGCACAAGCAAAGTTCCAGTCAATGGACCTCCGGGTTATACCCGGGGGTCCATTGACTGAAACATTGCTTGTGTTTTTTGTCCACATGCACAGAATTTGAAAGTGATACTTTGGGTGATAACTCTACTCCCGGGGTGATTTAGTTACAGTTCACTCTCCAAGTACTGTATGTGTAGTTTAAACAAGCGCGTTGGTCAAATTGTTCTATGCATGAAATTAGTATAAATTGCCTTTTTCGAATTTTCCTGACGAGCTGTCGGCGCTGTTCAGCTGCACGTGAAGTAAATAAAAGTGAGTCATTACGTAGTTGCAGGTGACTGAGCATACGGCCCTAGAATGGTCACTTAGTATGACTCGCGTAGGTAGTGGGCTTGTTCAAGGTCAGAGGTTCAACCAGATTCACTGCTCCGCTAAGGCTCACGCCCCTCAGGCTGCGATATACATGCTTCATTCATCACTAATGATCAGTGCCATCATTTTTACGAAAAGTGCTATTAAACGTAGTAGACGACTCATATAAGCCGAAGGCTTCCTGTCGAATCCTAGCTTACCTACCAACTTGATTATCACTGTTGCTTTTATGTCGTGTACAGCTAGTAAAACTTTTTTATTAATCTATTATACTGTTATGTAATGTATACATATAACATTTTCTTGAATAAATATTGTTTCAACTAAAGGGTTAAAGACAAGTGCGCCGTCAACGAGCAATATATTTTAGTACACCCCACCATTGGATATCGGCAGCACAGTAACTAAATCGAGAAGCTAAAACAGTTTTCTCTGTAAGAATATTCTAGTGTAAAAGCTTACGTTTATCCATGTTGGTTTGACAGATGGCCAGGTGTGAAGTGAATGTTTTTAGATGGCTTCGGCTTTTAAGTATGATGACTGCAAAGTGAATGTGAGTGGTAGATCAATCAATATATTCAACGTGCAGCCCCAAGGTTACACGTTGAAAATATAAATATAAATATAGTATACCCATAAATAATGAATATGGACTCCCTCAGTTGCTGCCACAAAACTGACATGGCAGATACTACCAGTGTTCAAAGGGTTAATGGAGGCTTCGGGTCAGTAGGAGTTATAGAAATAGTGTAGTTTGGATGCTGTCTTACTAATATCTTTGCAGATGCCAGACAGATTGACGTCTAAATGTTTTTTATTGGTATGAAGAGGGACTCTGTCATGATTGAGCACAGCCCCGGAGGGTGTTCTTGCTTTTTGAATTTGTTGCCCTTTGAATCTGATGCCAAATAAATAGCTGACATTTCACATGTAGCACTGCCGAGAAACTGGCATCCAGGAACGAGTTAATGGTATATTTTATCTATAGGTGTAACTGTACCAGTGAGGCCAGTCCATACCCCCGCTGCCATTACTGTAAGACGAAACGGGGCATAACTGTAGCAAAATAAAAGTCTGATCGAAACTATAATCACAGGTGCAGGGATTTACATGGTAGTGGACATCCATACCAAGTTTCAAAGGAATCGACCCGTAAACATCTGAGAAAATCTCTGGTCAAAATGCACGCATTCTGAGTTGAAAAGGGGCATAACTCTGGAAAAAAGATCCGCTCGTAACTGTAATCACAGGTGCACAGGTCCCCATGGTAGTGAACATCCATACCACGTTTCAAATCAGTCCACCTGTAAACATCTGAGAAAATCTCCGGACAAAATTCACGCATTCTAAGACAAAAAGGTGCATAACTCTGGCCAAAAAAGTCTGATCGAAACCATAATTGCTAGTGCACAGGCTCCTTTGGTGATAAAAATCCATACCAAGTTTCAAGGGAATTGACCCATAAACATCTGAGAAAACTCTGGACAAAATGAGCTAATTCTAAGATGAAAAGGGGCATAACTCTTGCAAAAAAGGTCCGATCAAAACTGTAATCGTAGGTGTACAGGTTCCCATAGTAGTAAATATCCATACCAAGTTTCAAAGAAGTCGACTCATAACATCTGAAAAATGAAAAGGATCATAACTCTGGCAAAAAAGGTCAGATCAAAACTATAATCGGAGGTGCACGGGTTCCCATGGTAATAAACATCCATACCAAGTTTCAAAGAAATCGACTCAAAAATATCTGAGAAAATCTCCGGACAAAATTCTAGGCCTGCTATTTGAAGTTGAAAAGGGGCATAATTCTGGAAAAAATAATCCGACCGGAACTATAATCGTAGGTGCACGGGTTCCTATGGTGATGAACATTCGTACCAAGTTTCGAACAGTTTGGTCCATGAACATCTGAGAAAATCTCCGCGCAAAATTATGTCGACGGACGGACGGACGAAAAATGTGATTCCAGTATACCCCCCACCCCACCCCCCCCCCCCACCCCCACAACGGGAATAAAAACATTGCATACGTTTGTGTGTTTGTTTCTTCGAGTATTCAAGAGTTCCAAGCTTGGACATTGGCGACCCTTACTACGCGCGCATCATGTCCAATTCTCGCAGCCTCCAACTGATTTTCTCTTCTAGACCCTCCATATTTGTTAAATTGTTTCAAAATGTATAAAAATATTCAAACACTGGGCGAATAGATGGAAGATTGAGTGTCAATTTGAATTTTATTCTGTTCCAAGCTTTTTGATGTAATATCCAGTATATGATTATATCAGTCTCAGAATGTTGAGGTTGAGTCCCAGAATCTTCCCTCACCCATCGTCTCATCTTTTTGTTCCGGTCGAATTATCGTCAATCGGTTTTGAAAGTTATACTTGAACTTGATAATTTGAAAACTGATAATTATCTCAGAAGGAAACCCCGAAACATCAGCTTGGGTATGTGTTCGTGTTTTCATTTTCAAAAGACCTTATAATCGCAGATCGAGTATATGAAAGCTTGTCACATGGAGACAAACATCACATCCAGTCAGCACAAACATTTGCAGACTAAGGTGCAAAATTACTGACGCCCGAAGCCTAAGTCACAAGTGAGGGTTGAAGGGGGTCTTGTCCAACATCTTACAAACTTTAATTATGTTAAGCCTGTACCCAACAGGACTAGAAAACGACTTGCAAAAAAGTCTTCTGTAACCAATCAATTTTATTTTCTTGAATCAAAACAATGCTTATGACTCCCTCAATGGAACGCCATCGGTGAGCTTGTTCCAACGATTGGTTATAAGCTTTGTTTTTCAGGCAAACATTGAAAAAAATAGTAAAACTTGAACGGTGATTTTTTATGAAAAGAGCTGGCCGTTTGAGCGATTACATTTGTCAAATGATCAAACGCAGTCAACAAGACAGGTGGGGACTTGACAGCAGGATACTGTCATTGGATGAGACCATGGATTCTGGATATTTCCAAGATGACATCAAGTGTCAATCTTCGATTTCCCAAGTTAAAGTTCCATCCTCAAGTAACAGATGCAACCTCCATAATTTGTCAGACGTTAGACTGACTCAACTAATCCATACATCTATCACCCCTGCCACAAACTAGTTCCGATTAACAGACATGAGTTTAAACGTCAGAAACACGTGCTAGTCTGGTGATATTCTGTTGTCATTACTTATCAATAAGGTGTGTGTTTCGAATGAATAGGTGCGCGGAGCCAATTGTGTCTGCAAGTCGATTATGTCGGATTGTGTTATCAGGCAGACTCCACATAATCTTAACCCGATTGTGCCCGCAAGCCGTTTATATCCATAAAATCATTGTTGCGCGCGTAATCGGCTTGTTGATACAATCAGCTTAGTTTTTGTGGACGTTACCGGCCCAAGGTCTTTCAGCGGACGCAGTCGGCTAGTTTGTGGACCCAATCGGACCGGAGTTTGAGACTGTACAACTGTTGTCGAGAACTGGTGGTAATCCTCGAGTGGACAGTGATGTTCACCGCGCACGCGTTTACCAGGTAATGAAAAATCCTCATCAGCAAAATGTTTATTAATGAAGCACCGGGTCGTACCCGGTGCTTCATTAATCCTTTACCTAACATGGAAAGAAGACGACACTTGCAAAAGAAATTCTTGAATAACTAATTTTTTGTCTCAAAAAGATAGGTTATGACCCCTCGTTGGAACGAGCTCGTTCCAACGAGGGGTCATAACCTATGTCTTTGAGACAAAAAATGAAAAATTAATGAAAATTAATTGGCGGTTTTTGAGAATAGCGGTGGCCGGTTTTGGCCGTTACTTTGGGTAAAGGGTTAATTAATTTTTTGGTGGTTATTCCTATAATAAGTGTTTGGAATCTAATATTATTGCGTCAGTGGAAGCATTGTCCACCCGTGGAAAGTGACAAATCCACGGTGACCATACTGTAATCAGCCTGAGGACATAATCGGCCTCGTAGAGCTACATGGCTGAAACAGGATCACGGCGAGATCAAAGGTCGATTTGGTACAGACTTTCGCTCCTTCCACAGACAATGTGCAGAAATCGGGGTGATGCAAACCTTTTCAATAGCGTGCTATCAAATCGATTCTGTTGTCAAAGGTCAACGTGATTAAATTGATCACTGCAGCACCTCACACACAAACCACGATAAAGAAGTAATGTCCATTCCTTCCCTGGATTCAAAATTCAGCTAAGCAGGGTAGAGAACGCTGCTTGGCGTTTGCAGAGTCACCCGCAATGTTGAAGACCACGCGTTGTATGTACGAGATGTCAGCTTTTTTTAACCTTTTACTCATCGTAACGTCTATATCCGGGCATGGCAGCGCTTTTCGCGCACAGGGCCATTCAAATTGTACTATTTTTTCAATATCAGCCTCCAAAACATAGTTTATGGTCTCTCATTGGAATGTGCTCGTCAAACTCGTACCAACAAGGAATCATAGACGTATGTTCGGAAGTGTCGATTCAGTGTCTAGCCATATTATTCAAAGGGTTAAACAGCGTGTTTACTGTTCGAGATCATGTCAACACGACACAGTGTTATGAAGCTCTATTTGAACAGTTAGGCAAATCGAGAAAAGCAACAAATACACGTGCACGGCCATTTCATGTGATGTGCGTGTTACAAAATGGTAGCTTGTGCTTGATTTTATCGACACTAAACAAGCATTTCATTTAAAGCGTTACAAACATGTTTACCATTTTGTTAAGAGAAAATTACTTATACCCCAATTTTCTTTTCTTTTCGGATAGAATATGTTCATAATCATTTGTGACCCAAATGACATGGATAAACAGTTGTCGAAATTATTTCGGATCATTGACACAATGCAAAGTCACAAACATGAATGGTACCACAACAATTCGCTCACATTCTTAGGATTTCTGGCGGACCATCACTGTGTGGTTTCGGGGATGGGGGTGGGGGTGAGAAGATGACTTACCTCAAGACGATGATTTACCTCAAAACCAGTGACCACTGGCCCACGCCTCCAGAGGGCGATGTGTAAGTCCATGTGTGAATCTATATGGTCTATACCACTTTTTAGAGTAATTGTATGTATGACTTCGGGAGATGACTTACATAAGCTACAAGCTTCCTGTCAAATCCCTCCATCATTCGACAATCTGATTACTGTTAATAGGTGTTATATTCTGAGCTATTGCATTCGCACTGTTACTCTTCTGGTTTTCAATTCTGTAACATATAGGGTATTCCTTCTATAAATATTTTTTAAACAGTCACAGTCTGTCGAGCCATTAAAGGGTGTAACCATACCAGGAATGAAGGGGACTGATTGTCAAATGCACGTCTTGTAAATCCATCTACATGTAGGGTATGAACCAGATAAGGTGAATATAGTAGTCAATTCCTGCCATCATTATTTTGTAGCGCCAGACAGCCATTATTCTGACACAGCAACTCTGATTAAGTCGTCCAGAGAAATACGAAATGTCTGACAATACCATTAAGACAGACAGGATTAATTCAGCGTTTCTACAACCAGACTTACAAATTTTCCATTGTGCTTTATACCACGCTACACATATGTAATTTGGTGCAAGGTCTCCTATCGGGTAAATAACTGCCTACATCTTTACATTCTGAACTAGAAAAAAACCTCTGTGGACCAAATAAGCAATTCATAGACCATCGTGGCCCATGAACTACAGATTTGCATACTGGATCCTCAAGTTTGGGCATGTGTGTCAATAAAGTAAGTAGGTGTCCACGCGCTGGATGACTGAGTACTAAATCAGTCTGTGTAGTGCATACCTCCACTTGTTGTAAGATAACTGCATGAAAATCATTTCCCATTCTGTTCTCTGATAACACAAACTGTCACCATTCATCTTTAAACCCTCTCCCACACACGACAGTGATGAGTTGGGGTCCAAATCCAACATACATTCCAAAATTCCATGTTTAATCTAGAGACCATTGAAAAAACAAAACAAAACAATTTTTTCATCACTACTTTCTCAGTCTGGAAATCAAAATTAGTTTTTCAGAACTTTCCATATCGGGTATGAAAGCTATACATGGATCCAGTCGTGGACTAGGATATTCAATATTCACTGTAAAAGCAATAAGACACTTCACAAACTGTGCTGTTATCAGGACTTCAAAGCCCAAACACGCCACTTTATTACGTAAATTTATTGACAACTTTGCCAGTTCAAATACAGTGCTTCATTTCAAGGTGCACCATCGCACACGGGTACATATGAGCAGTGTTCAGACTGGTCCGAAATTTTGGGTATCAAGAGGGATTTTTGTTCGGTGCCAAAGAAAGATTTTAGTGCCAAATGGCATCTGATGGTACATGGGCACAAATTAATCACACATCGTCCCTTGAGTGCAACAAGGCGCCATCTGCAGTGCTAAAGCTATTTTCATTTAGTGTTGCCAAGCTCTTTTCAGTATTTTGGTTGCAAAAAATACAAATAATAAAAAAATCGGTAATAAAAAGGTAAAAGACTTTGATGAATGTTTACAAAATAATTTCATTATTATTATTTACTCAATATTTGTTTACAGCAAATAAATCAGCAGTAAGGCCTAAAAAAGTTAAAAATTTGTTTCTCAGGCCCTCCGGCACGGTCCTTTGGGCTGCCCCATGCTCTCTTTTTATAACCAAACTTAAAAAAATAAAAACTAAATGTTTATGTCTGATATTGTACCCAAGTTAATAAAATGGATAAATTTGTTCCCTGAATGCAAGAAGGCCTAAAACACAAAACAAACCAGGAACATGAACATTTAATGGCAAGGAATAATTACAAAAAATAACAAATAAAATAAAATACTAAATAAAAATAAAATAAAAAACAGCCCGCCCTCATGCAATTTTACAAAAAATGACCCTGAAAAAATGGCCTGAGAAACAGATTTGCTTTGTAGGGCCTGACAAATACTCATTATCTTCAGGAAAGATTATAAAAAGATTAAGCAAGATAAAAAGTAAAACAGAAATGTTTTGATAAGAATCAGATTAAATTGATAAAATGTTAACAAAGAACAATGATTAAACAAAGAAAGTGAAAAGGAATGTCAAATGTGTAATTTATCAGTGGAGGAGACCCTGAAACACTTTCTATTAGAATGTCCAAAATATCAGTCAAACAGAATTAGATTTACTGTGAGGAAGTGGATCGAAGAAGGATATCTGTGTATTGGGTAACACAAAGGAGAGGATTAGTATGCTTTTCGGAGGGATGGTGAAAATGAGGTACGGGATGTGATCAACAGTTCGTTTCTGGGTGTCGGGAGGAAAGCCGAGGTGTGTGTGTGTGTGTGTGTGTGGTGGTGGGGGGGGGGGGGGTAGGAGGGCATTTGGCACCACAGACTTAATTTAGGCCTTCTCACATAAGAACTGCGACAAATCTGCGGCCGGCCAAAGATTACTTGACAGGCGTGAATTCTGTCTCGCGTGTGCTGTCAGACACTGATTTTATTAAAAACGACGTACTGAAATAATAAACAAAGGCTTTTAGACCTAGCAAAAATATATTGGTGTCAAAATTTTGGTGTCAAATGCTGTATTTTATTTTTTGTGCCAAACGAAATATTTTAGTGCAATTGGTACAAGACAGCGTGAACACTGCCCATGATGCGCCTTATTTGCAACCGAGACATACTTTATCTTGTGCTCTTAAAATATTAACATTTTTAATTATTATGATGAGTTGACGGTCAACTCATCACAATAATGTATATGTTCCAATAAGACACTACCCATAGCCCCAAACCTACATCGTGAAACACGAGAGGCTTATTTACTAAACTTGTGATCGTTAAAAGTTGCCTTATTCAAGGCAACTTTTAACGATCATCGGTTTAATAAATAAACCTCTCGTGTATCCACGACGGCACTGGATAAATAATCAATAAGAGGCGCCAGGGGGCCTGAGGGCGCTCACCTGACATGGTAACCTAAATATAAAACCCAGGGAATTGATTTCAACAAGTTTGCATCTGCCCCTCCTTAGAAAAGCTTATACCAAATATCCAAAGATTCAGACCAGTGGATGTACAAAAAAATTTTTTTTAAAGAATATTCCTCACATTGAACTAAGTTATAATTCGGGCTCCCATAGGATGCCCAAATATGAACACAGGGACTTGGCTTGAACAAACTTGAATCTCACCTCCAGTGGGATGCCGTTTTTCGAAAATCAAAAGATTCTGACTGGTGGACGTGAAGAAGATTTTTGAAGAATATTCCTCATATTGAACTAAGTTATAATTCAGGCTCCCACAGGGAGCCCAAATATGAACCCAGGGACTTGGATTCAACAAACTTGAATCTCACCCCCTAAGGATGCTGCATACCAAATATCAAAATATTCCGAATGCTGGATCTGAAGAAGATTTTTAAAGAAAATTCCTCAATTTGAACTAAGTTACAATTCGAGCTGCCACGGTGAGCCCAAATATGAACCTAGGGACATGGCTTGAACAAACTTGAATCTCACCCCACTAAGGGTGCTGCATGCCAAATATCAAAACATTCCGACTGCTGAATCTGAAGAAGATTTTTAAAGAAAATTCTTCATTTTGCTTCAACAAACTTGAATCTCACCCCCTAAGGATGCTGCATACCAAATATTAAAATATTCCGACTGCTGGATCTGAAGAAGATTTTAAAAGAAAATTCCTCATTTTGAACTAAGTTACAATTCGAGCTCCCACAGTGAGCCCAAATATGAACCTAGGGACATGGCTTGAACAAACTTGAATCTCACCCCACTAAGGATGCTGCATGCCAAATATCAAATCATTCCGACTGCTGGATCTGAAGAAGATTTTTAAAGAAAATTCCTCATTTTGAACTAAGTTATAATTCGGGCTCCCACAGTGAGCCCAAATATGAACCCAGGGACTTGGCTTGAAAAAACTTGAATCCCACCCTCCTAAGCATGCTGCATACCAAATATCAAAAGATTCTTGTTGGTAGATCTGAAGAAGATTTTTAAAGAATATTCCTCATACTGCACTAATTTAAACATTCGGGCTCCCACAGAGAGCCTAAATATGAACTCAGGGAATTGATTTCAATAAACGTGTGAAACAATCTTCCAAAGATGTTATATGTGAAATTTGAAAGCTTTTGGAGCAGTGATTCGGGAGAAAGGTAGTCTTAAATGTTTTCCCATTACCCACAGTGTTAAAAAATGCTGACTCAGCACTTTTTCAAAGTCCGAAAAAAGTACCCCATGATAAAACCGATAGCAATTTTTTTTTACCATTCCATTCTGTTGGTCCTAAGGAAGTTTCACACCAAATAAGAATTCTAAGTGCCGTGTAGTTTTGGAGCTATCGGCGTTTTAATTTTTTTCTATTTTTAGCTCCTGCGGTTCCCATGGGGCGACGGGGGGGGGGGGGGGGGGGGGGAAATGGCATAAATTAAGTACTTATGACCCAATAAGCCTCATATCAAATTTGGTTCAAATCTGCCGCTCGGTTTGGAAAATAGAAATTTTGGGCAGGGCGAAAATTATTGCCCCTCCCATAACGAAGGCAAATATAGCTCCTCGAACTTCTCTTGAACACATCTGAGTCTACACCTCAAAAGGAAGCTGCACACCAAATATCAAGTCTCTGCTACTGCTGGTTCATGAGAAGATTTTTTAGGATTTAAGCACACTTTTTGGGCGTGGCCCTACCGAGGGGCGAGGCAACTTGATTTGAAAAAAATCAAATTGCGATGTCATAACAAACTATTATCTCAAATATCAATTAAATTGGTCCAGCGGTTTGGGAGGAGAAGACGAAAACATCATGTTCACGGAAGACGGACGGTGTGATCACTATAGCTATCCTGACTGAAAGTCAGGTGAGCTAATAAACCAGATAAACCCATTTCATCTTAGTTCAAATTGTAAATCAGTGTGTAATTTAAACAGCACTTCATCCGAACACCGCCTGCAGCACACGTGAAACATCCAGAAAAATTATGCAGCTTGCTAGTCACTCCGTTGATTCATGAAGCAGTTACGAAACGGGCGACGCCATTTCAAATATTTCGTGTTGTGACGTCAGACGGTAACATTTGCCACTTGAGGCTGAGCCGTAAACATAGAATATACTAAGCGAGCTCTCGTCCATTGAAAGGGGGAGTGTAGTCCTATTGAACAATTAGGACATATCTAACAATAGGCCCAAACAGCGCATGCCGCCTTCACTTGAAAGAAAATTAATGAACTCTTCTTAACAAAGAAATTAAAGCATTTAAAAAAAAACAGTCGCTCATTATTACTGGGTATAAGATGTTAAACTACTGGGGATTGGGAGATGATTCTTCCTAATCTTTCCCGCATTATCAACCTTGCAGGAATGGAGTGGGATTCCAGGAGTGGGGTCGGGGGCGTGCTGAATATAGAAGCATTCCGCACATTGGTCTGGCGTTTGGTTTTTCATGCGTCCCCTATTACCCAGTGTTAAAATCTGAAGGGCACATGACATCACTAAGTAAATACCCAGAGGCTTGATTTGAACAAACTTGTAAATCATCACCACAAAGATATCATATACCAAACATGGAAGCATGTGGAATAGTAGTGGTCTGGGAGGAGATATTTTTCTGTTTGGTGAATACCCAGTGTTAAAACCTTTTCAGTACAAGACTGAGTCGGCAACAAGCATTAAAATCAATTAATACTAACATAACTGGTATTTCCGGCTACGATATAAGAGTGTGGCAGATTACAAAGCGGTCGTCTTATTACAGATACACACTTGTTTGTAGCAGTTAGTAAGGAATTTCGAATTCAGGTTGGTTTCTATCCTTTCTAATCCTCATATTCTACCTTCCTCTACTCTATCTTCTCACTATTTTCCTTCACCCTTACTCTTGTCCTTCTATGACGTTATGTTTAAACAATGTTTTACGTCGTGCTTTCAACACGCCTGGAAATTTCATTAATGTATCCAACTCCCTTGGGAGATGGCATATATAAGCTTACGGCTTACTGTCGAATCCTGTCCATCTATTGTTTTTTCTTATCCTGTGCGCCTTGCTATAATGTATACTATTGTATCTTGCAGTTTTTGCAATTATTATGTAATAATCAATTACTTGTATGTATTATATCATATTCTTTCATAAATAAATATTGTTTAAACTAAAACCTGGGGCACTACTACACACCTAAATTTGATACTGGTTACTTGACTTTGATCACACTTTTATATTATCCCCACAAACATGTTATGTATGAAACATACAGGTAGAAGCATTTGGACCAGTGGATTGAGATATGACAATTTTTGATGTTTTTCCATTAGACCAAGGGCCCCCATGACACCCCTAAATTTGATGCCAGGGGCTAGATTTGAACAAACTCGAATCATTCTTCTCAAGATGTTATATATTAAACATGGAAACATTTGGAGTGAGTTGGAAAGATTTTAAAAATGTTTTTATTCTATTTCCACAGCGTTAAATCCGAGAGTACCATGGCCCCCTTAAATATGACGCCAGAAGCTTGATACGAACACACCTGTAAGTCATCCTTATATTATTTATTTATTTATTGGTGTTTAAAGTCACATAATTTTGCACAATGGCTAATCATGACCACAAAATGAGTATCAACTCAAGACCAGGGGTGAGCGTTAATAAGCCATGTTGCCCATTTTAGAGAGGGTTTGCACCTCCCAAGCATTGGTGACTGTGTCCTATTTTACCAGTAAAACAGAGCTTGTTCACTGCAGTGGCTTCACTTCCCTGGGTTCCCGCGGGGTAGACATCCTTATAAAAAAATGTTATATATCAATGGATGAAAGTGTTTGGTGCAGAAGTTTAGTTTCTAAATGTATTTTTTTCCCAAGCCCACAATGTGGACCGGGGTGCTTATTTTGAACAAACCTTTGAATCATACTCCTTAAGATGTAAAATGTCAATTGTGAAAGCTTTTGGAGCAAGGTTTAGAAGATTTTCCAATTGTTTCCAGTATTAATATCGCGTCCTCATAATACCCTTAACTATCAACCCTGGGTCCTGATTTGAACAACTCTGTAAACTTACAAGGACATCATATATCAAACATGGAATCGTTTGCTAGAGTAATATACGAAAAGTAGATTTTTTGAAAACTTTCCCCATTACCTTTTGGATTAAAATCTGAGGCACTATGAAGACCCCTAAATATACACCGGATATTGATTGAAACAACTAGGAATTCAGCATTACAAGGCTGTCCTATATAAAATATGAAGGCAGAGCAGAGGTTTGGTGGAAGATTTTAAAAGTCTTCCTCATAACCCACGATATTAAAATCTGGGGGCCCGATAACACCCCCAGATATGCCTATAAAAAGCTAGTTTGAACAAACTTGAAAAGCACACTTACAATGATGTTATGTTTAAAATATGGAAACATTTGGGCTATGGTTGGAGAGATTTTTTCAAAAATCTTTTCTCCTTTACCCCGATGTTAGAAACTTTGGGCCCCATAACACATCCGGAATACGATCCCAGGAGTATGATATGAACAACCTTGTGAATGATCCTTCGAACGATTACAAATGTCAAAATATGAAAGCCTGTGGAACAGTGGTTTGAGAGACTATTTTTTAATGTTTTTCCCATTGCCCACTGCTAATATTAGGGCATCCATAATAAAGTCGACGGAGTAGCGATAGTGCCGGGGCGGTGAGGGTTCCTGGGTTTGAGTACGCATTACATTTTCAATATGAAGGCAGACGTGGGTGGATGCGAGGATCAAAAAGACATACTTTTTCCCAATGATGTAAATTTTATTCTCATCAAATTCCTGGCGGCAACTGGTCTCAAAGTGATCACACACATTGCCGATAGGTTTTGTGCTATATATGCCGGTTTTATGAATAGTTGTGGTATGCGTAGTGTCACTGAGTAACCTACGTTGAGATACAATGATTAAGCAAAGTTGACTTACTGCAGAAGAGGTTTTCTAAATTGCCGAGAGATAAAAGCTTGCAAGCCCTCGATTTTTCTCATTCAGGTTTAACGACACTTTCGACAGCCAGACTCACTTTTATAGTTTTACATGTGGAGGAAGCCAGAGTACCCGGAGAGAACCACCCAGCAACTGTCAGACCCCCCCCCCAAAGATACAAACTCCGCACAAGCAGGGTTAGCATTGGTTGAAGGGATGCACCATCGACCTGAACATACAAGTACATATGTTGACCATAATGAGCAAACCAGTTTCAAAAACGTATTTTTCAAGAACCTTTCAGGAATTTTTGCACTAATGCTGCAAGTAGGATTTTAAGCAGTTTAAGGGACTTGAATTTTAGTTGGAAAATTCAAGCACTATTCAGCACTTTAACCCTGTCTCTGTCAACGGGGTCGATTCGAACTGTCTTTTTCATTGTCTGACTCTTTGACATCTCCAGCGCTCTCTCCCGTTCTTGAGTTGATAGGTCATATTTCTTTTGTTGTTTACAGATGTCAGAACTTTGATTTCTTTTGATCTCACCCTCTCTCTTGAGAGAGAGAGAGAGAGAGAGAGAGAGGGAGAGAGAGAGAGAGAGAGAGAGAGAGAGAGAGAGAGAGAGCATGGGTATCGGGAGGGCCAGAGGCGTAGAGTTAATGAGATAGACAGAGACATAGAAACAGACAGAAAGGACTCGAATCGGGCCGTGGTGACAAAGATTGGGTTAAAGACTTAAAATGAACCTCGAAAAAGTAACTTTTCATCTCCATTATACAGGTGATTATTGACTTGCTGCCAAGCAGAAATACATATTACATTTTTATAAATTACTGAATTGTTGAATATTTATGTTATATTCAAAACTGCGTGGTAACACAAATTTCTAACATCCATCACAGACAATAAATCTCAGAAGTTTATAGGGGTTACCTTTTCAACTGAACTATAAGACCCAGTGAAGTGAAGAATAAATTGCATAAAATAAAATTTATTAACAGTGAGTACACAATGTGTGATACAATATAGGATGATTCAATATATAACACTCGAAACAATCAAAGTACCTGAATTTTCTACTGTATGATTACAATAAATACTCTAAAACACCAATCAAGATTACTAATACACATTCAACAATTTCATTTTCACATTATCTACCAATGTCATATCCTCTTATGTTGAAAGTTCTTTACAGAATTGTTTCCATAATACTGAATTTTCAATCAAATCTTCAAGAAAAATAATACCATTCCTTTATTAACTGGTCAAGCGCTAATTTTTTGAAAAGTCAGAATTTGTTTACATGTCTTTCCATTGTTACAATTTATGGGAGTGTGTTAAAGCACTCTTCTATAAAATGTAACTAGCTAAATGCATACAGACTAAATAATTTCACCTCAAAGATACAGTAGAATCCTCTTAATTGAATATCCATTTTGCCTATGAAAATTATTCAATTAACAGAGTATACAATTAACAGGGATTTGGTCAGTTTCCTGTGTTCTGTAGGTAAAATGAGCATTTATTCTATTATATCTTGTTTGACAGAGCTCATAGAGCTCTGTCAGACAAGATATAATAGAATAAATGTCTGTATTGGATGTTGTAAGGCCACAGAGGTTGATAAATAAAGGGAATTTGGTGTGTGTCACAGTAATTTTTTTAACAGATCAAATTTGTACTAAAGGTATGGTAAATGGTTTTGTGTTTGAAAATTATATTCAATTACCAGTGATATACAATTAAGAGATATCCAATTAAGTGGGCTCCACTGTAATATGAAGCTCAAACCTAAAATCTGAAACCTTTTGTTTCCGTACAACACTTCAAAATAAAGCCCAACAAGAAATGGGAAAGTGATAACATACATTTCTAGGTCCAACAAGGGCAATAACTCTTGAATAAAAACATGTACATGGCAGGTTCACAATACCTTTCATGATATTATCACCAAAAAGCTGTACATTAAATTTTTACAAAAAAAGTTTAAATGGTTTTCATTAAAATGTGATGACAAGAAATGGTAATGTGGTCCCAATAAATTCCAAGGCCAACAAGGGCAATAACTCTTGAAGAAAAACTTGAACAATGCTGTTCGCAATCCCATTCTTGATATAATCACCAAAAAGCTAAAAATTAAATTTGGAAAAACAATTCTTGAAGAGTCATCTTTGAAAGATGACAAGAAATGGTAATGTGGTCACAATAAATTTTAAGCCAAAGAAGGGCAATAATTCTTGAAGAAAAGTTGTACATGGCTGTTTTCGCAATCCCAGTCATGATATTATTACCAAAAAGCTATTATTAAATTCAGAAAAAAAAAATCTTCAACAGTTTTCTTTGAAATGTGATGACAAGAAATTGTAACGTGATAAGAAAGTTTACGTCCAAAAAGGGCAATGATTCTTGAAAAATTCATGGACAGAGTTGATTTGCAATCCTGTTCATGAGATTATCACCAAATAGCTATATATTTTATTTTAGTAAAATATTTTGAACAGTTTTCTTTTAATTGTGATGACCAGAAATGGGAAGGATGGATGGATGGACAGGTGGATGGAAGGACAGATGGAACCCATTCCAAAATTCCCCCTCCGTTGAGATCATATTTCCATCTTCTATGGTACCGTCATTGTTGAATGACAGTATATAATATCACATATTGTCCCTTTTAGAAGATGGCGATAAATTTATCAGCCAAGTGTGATTTTCATGTTTTTTAAATAACTACAAATTAAGGTTCACCTCTCCAGGGTTTCCACTGATTTAAAAAAATCAAATTCAAGCACTATTTAACTCTTTGAGACTTTAATTTTCCTGACGTTCAAACATCATTGGGAATTCAGTTTCTTCATTGTTTTTCAAAATGTGACATCAAACATCGGAAAGTACAAATAACAAGATATTTTTCACATTAGTAATTATCTGGTTGAGGGCTAGATTATTTTTGGTGGTCTAAATTTATTATTCAAAACTTATTTTATTACAAATTATTGGAGAGTGCCCACAAACACTTTCCAGTAATTTGTAATAAAACAAATTTATATAAACAAACTATTATTTGTGTTTGACTGAATATGAAATATAAGCAAGGAAAGTGTTAGCTTTTGCTCTAGTATCCTCATTTTTTGAAAGCTCTGATAGTGGCTTCTGATACTCCACCAGTTAAGAAGTCTTGATAGCAGGATTATATTAGTATTTTAAGCTGCGATAACATTTGGCTCAACGGTTGTCACTGAGCACTATTTGGGAGAAAATATGAAATGAGATTAAAACTTTAAAAAATTGAAAAATAATAACAAAAAAATGACCACAAAGTATCAACGCGTAGTTTGATTTTGTACGTCGTAAGACATACAAAAGTATCAAAGGGTTAACCCTTTACCTAAACCGGCCAGCGCTATTCTCAAATATCGCCAATTAATTTTCATTATTTTTTTCATTTTTTGTCTCAAAAAACATAGGTTATGACCCCTCATTGGAATGAGCTCGTCGAGCTCGTTCCAACGAGGGGTCATAACCTATGTTTTTGAGAAAAAAAATGAAAAAAATTAGTTATTCAAAAATTATTTTTGCAAGTGTCGTCTACTTTTCAGGTTAGGTAAAGGGTTAAACACTTTTCAAGGACTCTTGACCATGAGTTTGAAGAACTGTTTTAATTTTGATATGAAATTTCAACACCATAGCAACACAATGAATTTCAGTCTTGAGGAGCTGATCTCTGGAAACCCCAACTAGCTAGATATATATCATTCCTTGACTTCAACAAGGAGCCATCAGCAATGCTAAAGCATTGCAGATGATGCATTGCTGAACTTAAAGGGACAATATACAGATCAAAGAAATGTGATTTCTGACAGATTTTGTGACATAGCATGTATATGGGGACGGTTATCCAAATACTTATTTTCTCTGTGCCTTTCAAGAGAGTGATGGAAAATCAAGTACTTTTCAAGGCTAGAAACAATTTCAAGCACTTTTCAAGGAAGGGGTCAAAATGCAAGGACTTTTCATCTGAGTGGGAACCCTGCTCTCAAGTCTCAACCTGCAAAGTATTTTTTCAACATTTTTCATCAAATTTGAGTGCTGCAAACACCAGCCATGACCAGAGGTGATCAGAACTTCATAAAAATCAGCTAAAAAATCTCTAATTAGAAAGCTGACTCACTTAGTAAAATCTCTAGTCAGAAAGCTGACTCACTTCCACTAAAGAAAATTTGGTTAAAAGTACACAAACTATTGTCATTCTAGTGCCAAGAGCTTCATTCTGCTTGACTGAAATGTGCACCAGAAGCTTATAAGGAGGCAACGTCGTTTTTTTTGTTTGTTTAACGACACATTAACAGCCAAGGTCATATCATGTCGGTGACAGTGTTACGGGTGTAGGAAGCCGGAGTACCCGGAGAGAACCACTGAGCAACAATAAGCAGCTGTCAGCTCTCCAACATCATAACACTGAACTCTGCGCCGCGGCACAGGCAGGGTTGAAGACATGCGCACCTTCGATGTGCAGTACGCCTTAGTACACAGTGTCATCGTGCCCCCATGTAGGCAATCGGGGTTAAGTGCCTTGCCCAAGGACACAACGCGGGAGCGCGAATCAGTCGCTGAAATGGTCACGCATCCAACTAACTGCACTCAACGTTGCTGAACTTCGGTGATCTGACTAGAAAAGGTTACCGCGACGCCACCGCACCCCCGCAACATTGTTTTCCCACCCCTGTGCATTTTTAGCATTTTTCCATTTATGTTTCCTAATTTGAGATAGAGAGGGGGGAGGGCTTATATCCTAGGTACTGGCTACTATTTCTATTTCACCAAAGAAAAATGAAAGGGATTGAAATTCCAATTAATTGGATATTGCCTTACATAATAATCCAGTTGATTGCAAAATACTTGCAAATAGCAAACCATTTTCCAAACCTTTAGAACCACAAAACCATATCAGGTGACTCTTCACCGGAATGAGCTTGTCAAGCTCATTGCAACAAGGGGTCAACAAATGGTTTGGTTATGCTGACATTTTTATAAAAATTTGAAGAAAAAAATCGCGACATCGACACCGTAGCTGTGGTGCAATCTCACAAAATTCTAAGTTCATCAAGGGCCATAACTCCAAGAAAAATATTTGGAACAACACATGCATTGAACAGTGGCTAGACATCAATAAGATACACTTACATGCCAAATATAAAGTCATTCCATCAGTTATTTCAAAAGTTATTGAATTTTGAAACTCGTTGGTCACAGACAAACTCGTTGGTCACAGACAGACCGACCGACCGTCCGACCGACAGACAGACCAACATTGCCACCTATAGAGCTGCTAGTCGCAGCTAAAAATTAAAAAATCTGATAATATGTGTGAGGGGTCAAGGGTTGAAGGCCGGTAAAAAAATTACAGTAGATCAGATTCTCTTACATATGGCAACCTTATAACAAAATAAAATTAAATAAACTTTGAATAAATTTTAAATTTTTGGATTCTGTCCCTCCATATTTTTTATTTTGTTTATTTTGATCAAATCACAAATAACAAAAATGTTTGTAAATAACTCATTTGGAAACAATGTTAAAAAAGGATATACATTCTTTATATGCCGCAAATCATCTCTGATAACACAAACACAACTGAGAACAGTTACAAGGTGGATTTCAAGATTCATAAATAAAATGACATCACACATAATGGAAACTGATGAACTCACTGTACAGTCGCCGTGGACTTGTTGTAATCCATGTGTGGGCAGTGATTCTACTCATGCGTTTATCAGGTAATAAATATCATTGGCAAAGTTTTTTGATTAATGAAGTGTCTCATTAATTGATGATTATTCCTATAGTGTTTGGAATTTAAAATTATCGCATCCATGGAAATATCGCCCACATGTGGAAAGTGACAAGTCCAAGGCGGCTGTACTGTAACCAGGCCTGGAAAGGAAATAACTCGCGAATGATCGTTCAGATTATGTGTGGGTTACGTAAATTGTAAAACCAGATATAATAGATTAACTACCTTTACTGGATATATTGTGGCTAAAAATGCCTATAAATGTGGAGCATTTGGTGGTTGCAGGATAAATTCTTTGACAAGCTACAAGATTTTTTATTCAATGAACAGGAATTCACACTATAACCTATATGGAATTAACAGGTATAATTTGTATTGAAGTATGTCGAATGTCATATGCAAATAAGTGGAATATTCAGTTGACTGATTGTGTGAGTGCTGGAAGCCCATATTTGGGTTTTACTCTAAAGTGTAGGTACTGCAATGCAGAGGCTTCAAACTCTGTGGGTGTCCATCATATTATCTTTGTATGTAAATTATCTGGTCTGTACAGATTTTCTTTGTTACAATTTATGGGAGAGTGCCTATAGGCACTCTCCCATAAATTGTAACAAAGCAAAAATTTCTGAACAAATTTTGATGACTAAAATAATTTAGCACTCTACCGCTTTATTTATTTATTTTTCTGGGGTTCAACAACACTTTTGACAGCCAGGGTCACCTCGTGTCAGACAGTTTTATGGGTGAAGGAAGCCAGAGAAGCCGATGAGAACCATCGAGCAACTGTCATACTCCCCAACATACTAACTCCATACAAGCAGGGTTAGCATTGGTTGAAGACAAGTGGACCATCGACGTGCAATGTGCTTTAGTACACAACACCATTTCGCCCCCACATGGGCAATTGAGATGAAGTGGCCCAAGGACACAACGGGTTGCCGCAGGTGGGATTCGAAGCAAGGACCTCATGGATTGCAGCCTGCATCTCTCCCTACCGAGCCACCACGCACCAACTCTACGAGTTAAAGAGATATCCAATTAAGTTAGATTCACTGTGCAACACAATTTGACACTTTTTTATCATGCCCTATTTAAAACCATCACCACATTTTATAATATGGCAAAAGTTCTTCAATTCAGAGATATTCAATTAAGTGAACTCCACTGTACAATGCAATTTTACTCACTTGATCATGACCTATTTTAAACTATCACCACATAAAATCTGGCAATATTTTATTTAAAAACTGGAATGCCCTATTCAAACCCAATAAAAGAAACTTTTAAGAGAATCATACAGTAAAACAGAAATTTGGTTATCAATATTCATTCATATGAGTTTGTTATAATTTTGAAGAGTTTCTGTAGGAATGCTCAAATAAATTTGACTGATAAATCCACTTAAACAAATTTTGCTTCTTTCTAAAAATGAAACACAACAAAAAACAAGAGGCCCCAAGGGGCCTTAATCGCTCACCTGACAAAGTGGTTCAAAGACATATTTTGGGTCACATTCAGTTAGTCATAGTTCATCAAGACTACAGAGGAATGAAGTCATGAAATTATTCTTGACTCTGGTGTCCATGTCAGATGATGATCATAGGTCTTCCTGCTTCCAATTCCATTAGCTGTAGACAAGCACTGCCAAACCTCCAAAGGTTGTTATGTCACCGCAATCCCACCCCCCACCCACAATAAGACAGCCCAAATTAACCCAGGGACCCGATTTGAACAAACTTGAATCTGACCCCCACCCCTTCCAGAGATGTTGTATACCAAATATCAAAAGATTGTAATAGATGGTTCTGGAGAAGATTTTTAAAGAAATTCCTTCATATTGCACTGAGTTCAAATCTGGGCATCCATAGAGTCCAAATTCTAACCCAGGGACACGATTTGAACAAAGTTGAATCTGACCCCCCCCCCCCCCCCCCCCCTCCCTGAGTTACTGTAGAGCAAATATATGAAAGCATTCTGACTGGTGTATCTGAAGAAGAAGATTTATAAAGAAATTTCCTCATATTTCAAGTAAAAATTCGAGCTCCTACAGGGAGCCCAATTATTAACCCAGGGAAACGATTTGAACAAAATTGAATCTAAGCCCCCCCCCCCCCCCCCCCTCCCTCCCCCCACAGATGTCATATACCAAATATCAAAAGAATCTAATTGATGGTTCTGGAGAAGATTTTAATTTTGGAAAACAATTTATGTGTGCTATCAGAGTAATGACCCTTGTGGTACCCCCTGGGGGCATGGCAACTTGAACAAACGTAAATTGACATGCGATAAGGAACATGCACATCAAATTTGGTTCAATTCGGCCCTGTGGTTTATAAGAAGCCGATAATGTAAAGTTCACGCTGGATGGACAACAGACAGACAGACAGACAAAAAGTGATCACTTAAGATCCCCCTGACTTTCAGTCAGGTGAGCTAAAAATGTGGCATTTATTGTTTGACTGGCTCTTTTCAGTTGAGTATAAAAATGGACTTAACTTGCTTCAGGCACTCAAAACAGTGAAAATTATGACTCTTTTGAGAGATGAAACATTATTTGTTTATTTATTTACTGGTGTTTCAGGTCATATATTTCTGCACAATGGATAATCGTGACTGCAACATGGATATTTTTTATATTGAAGTTTGACAACACTTCCAACAGCCAGGGTCAATTTTACAGGTGAAAGAAGTCAGAGTACCTATAGAGAACCACAGAGCAACAGTAAGCAACTATCAGACTCCCCATCGTACCAACTCCTCACGAACGGGGTTAGTATTGGTTGAAGAGACAAGTGCACAATCAACATGCAGTATGGCTTAGTACACAGTGCATCCATTCTCCCATGAAGGGAATTGGGATTAAGTACCTTGCCCCAGAACAGAATAGAGTTACCCCTGGAGGGGATCGAACCATGGAACTTTTGGTTTGAAGTCCAATGTCTTAACCACTGAGCAACCGCACTCCAAGCAACATGGATATAAAGTCAAGTACTGTCAATCGTTTATACCCACTGGTGACCGGGTCCTATTTTACCAGTAAAACATAGCTTACCACAGTAAACAAGTACTGCTTCACTTCCCAGGGTTCATATGGGGAAAACAGATTACATATCATAAGCATATTACAGTCCAGATTAACCCTTAGGGGCTGGATTGTTTTCAACATGTACTCTACACTTTGTCATGCTACATCCTGTGGCATTGTAGTTGTTTCAAGGAAAGTCTTCGCTGCCTTTATTGGCAGCCAAGACTTGCCTAGAAACATCTGCCAAGGCACTTGGAACAGAATGCAAATTGGGACACCTGTTCTGATGCAGTAAAAAGGGATCATCGTCAGAATTAATCTAAGGATTAAATCACTTGATACTAAAACACTGCACTTAAATGAAAATCGGAAAGAATAGTTCTTTCTCAAATCTTTTGAGTACTGCAGTCCTGAAAGGATGACATAAATTAGAGTAGCAAATGAATAAAGTTCATCTATTCTGTGCTATATTCTCAGTGTCATCTGCAATGTTAAGTTTGAAGAACTCGAAATAGTGAGTTTTTTACGTGGTGAAGCTTGTTTTTTCTCACTTCATCCATTACTTTCAGAAATCATGCTCAAAAAATAAATAAATAAAATATTGGTTATGTTTGCGGGAACATATGCAGAGTTTCATCTGATTGATAAAAATTAGGTTGGAAAACATTTGCATAAAATAAATTCCAACCCCCCCCCCCTCCCCCCAACCCCCAATAAAAATATACCATAAACTCAAGTCAGAAAAAAACACCCTCAAATTTGAATTTTTTTTTTTCATTTCCTGCCCTCAATACAAGTACCATGCCGTCAGTTATGAGAGCAAAAATCAATATTTCCTTATTTTTTGGGATTCACTAAGCTTTTACCATGGTTTTGGGTGATAATATGCAATTGTTGTGCTTATTTTAGTAATTAGATATCACTGCAAGAAACACCAAATCTGCCCTGTTTTTTTATGATTCCCGCTTCAACTTCAAATGCCTGTGAAATAATAGAAACACAACACAAATCATATTTCTTGTGATTTTGTAAACTTTTATTGAATTAAGTCGTGGAATACAAATCACTTTTGTTTGTTACTCACTCCAATATTTTCAACAATATCTCTCCTAATTTTGAATGTAGAGGTTCATTTTTCACCTAATAATTTTTTTTCATTGTTTTCAGTTATTCTTTCACACATCTGAATTATCTACAGCCCTGGCAAATGTAAGGCAATTTGTTTGAAATACTTTTTCTATCTTCCAAGTTCCGCTCAGCTTATTTATAATAGTTAGTACAGTCAACTGAAAACTTGAGACTCAAGTTTGCAAAACAAAACATGGGGTCTCAAAATCATTGTGAGGTCGGGAGAGGCATAAAAAATCGGGAGCCTCCCGCCAAAATCATGAAACTTAACATGTCTGAGTGTCACATCGTGACAATGAGAATACATATGACCTATTCGCCCCTTTGCCCGATAGACTGAGTGACATGATTCCATTTGGGCAACTAATCCAGTTCTTTCCCACAAGTTGGTTTGAGTCTAGGTTCAGTTTTCTACAAAAAACCAAACTGGAAAACCTCCCAGCTCTAATTGTTTGTACCTATGCTGCCCCTTTTAGATGACTTCCAACGCAGACATTTGTTACCGACTCATATTTTACCAGATGAACAAAACAGTTTACTACAACTGCAACAAGCACTGCTCCATTACCTGCAGAAAAAGGTTCATAAAATGTTTGTTCTTATATTACTTGCAGCTCCTGTAGTAAAAGGATGACAGCAAGACATGAATAAAGCGAAGATTAGGCCTCAAAAAGTAGATCTTCTGTTTCTCAAGCCATTTTTGTAAAATTGTATGTGGGCAGGAGTTTTTTTATTTTATTTTTTATTTTTGTAATTATTTCTTTGCCATCAAAAGTTCATGTTATTGGTTTGTTTTATGTCTTAGGCCTCATAATCTACAGAACAGCATGGGTGAAAGTGTATTTTGTCCATTGAGTGCAAGTAGGCTTTGCAATGCAAAAACATTGCAAAGCCTTGTTGCACTTGAGGGACAAATTTATCAATTTTATTAACTTGAGTAAAATATTAGACATAAAAAATTTAATTATTATTTTTTTAAGTTTGCATTGGTTATAAAAAGAGAGTATGTGGAAGCCGAACAGGCCATGTGGGAGGGCTGGAGAAACAATTTTCTAACTTTTTTAAGCCTTAGTCAGCCTTTTATAATTATGTCACCTATTTGATGAATTGAATGAATTGAAACTACATAGGTGTTGGTTACTATTTGCTGTCGGATTAATCAAGCACAGCATAAAGAACTATTCTTTCACAGGTAATAACGAAATAATTGTGGCTTCATTGGGGGAGCAGTTACTGTATGTGTTGGAATGATAGCTCATTTCATGTGATAAATCAGAGGCTCAAGTGAGTCTAAACCTCTAATCTGGATCAAGTTGTCTATAAGCAATACAGATATTAGTATTGATGGATCACAACAGAGGCAAAAAGGATGTGTCAACTTGTACATGTGCACATAGTGAAATGACTGTCACCAGAGGGCTATGAAAAATGATGTTTATTTTTCACCCCTTACACTCAACTCCCAGCACACACCCTATGTTAGGCTTGAGATTATCTTGAAATTCAGTGAAATATGCAGTGAAATGGCAGTCAACAAGGACATGATTGAGGCAGGTTTTTTTTGGACAGATTAGGGGTTTCTGGTTGAGTCACCTTATCACTCACAAACAGATGTAATCATCAATGCAAACAGAACATTTGACTTAAATAAAATTTGTTTTCTTACCAAATATCAAAAGATCCTGTCTGGCTGAGCCAAAGAAGATCTTTGAGGAATATTTCTTATATTATACTTAGTTAAAATATGAGCTCCTCAGGAAGCCAAAATATGAACCCATGGACTTGATCTGAACATACTTGGAAGCTGCCCCCACAAGGATGGTGTAGACCAAATATGAAAAGTTTCTGCCATGTGGATCTGAAGTAAACTTTTAAAGCATTTTCTTCATATTCCAATGGATTAAAATTTGAATTACTAAAACGAGCTCAAATATAGAAACAGGGACTTGGTTTGATTGAATAAACACGAATCTGCACCTCCACCCCCCCCCCCCCCCCCCCCCCACACACCCCATCTAAGAAATCTGTATACAAAATATCAGAAGATTTAAAAAAATATTCCTTATGTTGCCCTAGGTTAAAATTCAGACTCCAGTAGAGAGCGAGCCCAAATACAAATCATTGGACTTGATTTGAACAAACTTGATTATTCTGGCCCTCCTACAGATGCTGAATACCAAATATGAAAAGATTCTGACAGGTGTTTCTGAAGAAGATTTTTAAAGCACATTCCTCTCACTGCCCTAAATAGAAATTCGGGCTCACATGGGAAACCCAAATATGAACCCACAGATTTGATTTTAACAAACTGAAATATGAGCCCCTGCTATATACCTAATATGACAACATTCTGACTTGTGAATCAAAAGAATATTTCTAAAGAATATTCTTCTAGTTTAAGCTAATTAAAATTCATGCTTCTATTTATTTATTTATTTATTGGGGTTTTAACAACACTCTTGACAGCAAGGGTCACCTCATGGCAGACAGTTTTACAGGTGGAGGAATTCAAAATACTCCAAGAGAACCACCAGTGGTGAGCAACTGTCAAGACTCCCCAATGAACTAACTCCACACAAGCAGGGTTAACACTGATTGAAGACAAGTGCACCATCAATATGCAGTACACCTTAGTACACAGTACCACCATGCCCCCACGGGCAATCAGGATAAATCTTGAATCTTGAACATATAAGGAAGCAACATACAAAATTTTAAAGCATTGTGACTGATGGTTTAGGAGAAGAATTTTTCGGGTTTTTTGGGGCACTGCACCCAGCACATTGGGGGTTCCTACTTCTATTGAACAAACTTGGAAGGTTATCCCCAAAAGATAATTCAGGCCAAGTTTGGTTTGGTTTGGTTGAATGGCTCCAAAGAAGAAGGCTAGTTTGCAAAGTTAACTCTACCCAATGCAGACGATATCAAAATTTATTATTTTAAATATCATTTTTTCAAATTTTTCAAAAAATTTCAACAAAACCATATCATGTGACCCCTTGTTGGAATGAGCTCGATGAGCTCATTCCAACGAGGGGTCACATGATATGGTTTTGTAGTAATTTTTTGAAAAATAATAATTTTTCATCTGCTGAATTTTCATATTACGCGGGCGGATGCGGCCGATTCGTTGGGTAAAGGGTTAAATGACGACGGATTCCAATGATGGCAACTGCTCACCACCTGACTTTTCAGAAAAAAAATATAGATTCCAAGAAGGATTGACATGTGAGGATTTGTATCCAGATGTAAAATCTTTCTTAAAAAAATATCAATATCATTTTCCTAAGTATATATAAATACACTGTGACCTCTGACTGAGACATGCTCAATTGTTTGTTGTACATAAAAAAAATGATGTTCTCACCAAAAGTTTCTAGTTAAAATCAGATTTCTTCTCTTCAATTTATTAATTTCAAAGAGATTTCTTCAAAAAATCAACATGTAGTTAGGCCTAAAAAAATAAAAAATCTGTTTCTCAGGCCCTCCCGCATGGTCTTTTTGGCTGCCGCATGCTCTCTTTTTATAACCAATTTAAACTTGAAAAAAATAAAAATTAAATGGTTTATGTCTCATATTTTACCCAAGTTAAAAAAATTGATGAATTTGTCCCTTGAGTGCAAGAAGGCTTTGCAATGCTTAACATTGCAAAGTCTTCTTGCACTCAAGGGATGAAATACACCACCACCCATGTTATTCTGTAGATTATGAGGCCTAAAACTTGAACCAAGAACATGAACTTTTGATGGCAAAAAAGTAATTACTGAAATAAAAAATAAAATAAAAAACCGCTCGCCCGCATGCAATTTCACAAATAATGGCCTGAGAAACAGAAGATCTTCTTTGTGTGGCCTTACAGATCACATTTTTATTGAGTGTGTGATAAATGGATTGCTGATGGAAAAAATGTAAATAACAATTTAACTAAAATGACTAAAAGATGAAACTTGTCCCCTCTCCCTCAAATTATTCCCAAATAGCTAAATTTTTTCACCTTCTCCACAAAAACATGGCCTATGACCCTACTTTGAATGGTCTAAATTAAATGAGCTTGTTCCAATGAGGGCTAATCAGATACGTTTGGGAGGCAAAATATGAAAACAATAAAAAGAATTTGATTTGTAATTTCTGTGAATAGTGCTGACTGGATATGGCTGTTAACCCTTTACCCAACGTAACAGTCAAAAACGGCCAGAGATACTCAGTCAGAAAAATCGTCATTTAATTTTCATTATTTTTTAATTTTTTGTTTCAGAAACATAGGTTATGACCCCCTCATTGGAACGTGCTCAAAGAGCTCATACCAAAGAGAGGTCATAACCTATATTTTAAAGAGTTAAAGGGTTAAATTAGGAAAAGAGTCAGCCCTTTATCTAATGAATCTGATTTATCCACCCACAGAATTTACAAATTGAGCAGTTGAAACAAAATTTTTCAAAAACATTCACCAAATCATATCATATAGAACCAAACTGGAAATAGCTCATAAAGCACATTCCAATGGGGGGGTTAAATGATATGGCTTTCTTGAAATTTTTAGAAAAATATGAAGAAAACATTAATCAAGGTAAGTATGTAGATCTTCTGTTTCTCGGGCAATTTTTTTTAAAAATTGCATGTGGGCAGGCGGCTTTTTATTTTTGTAAATATTTCTTTCCCATCAAAAATTCATGTTCTTGGTTTCTTTTAGGTTTTAGGCTTCATGATCTACAGAATAGAATGGGTGGTGGTGTATTTTGTTCCTTGAGTGCAAGAAGGCTTTGCAATGCCAAAGCATTGCAAAGCCTACTTGCACTCAAGGGACAAATTTATCAATTTTATTAACTTGTGTAAAATAGCAGACATAAACCATTAAATTAAATTTTTTCAAGTTTACATTGGTAATAAAAAGAGAGCATGTGGCTTCCAAAAGGACTATGCTGGAGGGCCCCGAGAAACAGATTTTTAACTTTTTTAGGCTTAAAAGATTTTGATATTGTTTATGTTGGGTAGGGGGTTAACACAACTTTTCTGCTAAACCAATCTCCAACTGAAAGGTATATGCTTTACATGGACTCGTTTTCAGAAACATTTTCTGAAAAAATGGTAAAGGGAACACAATTTCTGCAAAAGATAATCACAAAAATAAGAACAAGCAATGAAATGTTATTTATTTGAACTATATTTTTGGCTTTGATTTATTAATAAAAGCAACGCTACCAAATTCAACTGATGTAAACAAATTTTAATATCTTCAATTGGTAAAAATCATAAAGTACAACCTACATAACTGCATGGAAATAAAGATAAAACATTCACTAACAAATGAAAAACACTAAAACTTATCAGTTTATAATAAAGCATTTATGAAAAAATGATGTACCTTAACCCCATATACAGCGATGGTGAAATATCAACAAAATTTCAAGCTGAAAAGTCTTCCCATAATGCAACTATGAATTTAACCAATTTAATCCTGCCCCGCCTCCACTTTTTTGTCAAATTTACAATTCGTCCTGTGAGAGCCATAAGGTTCTAATGCAATGAACTGGTGGAAATTCAAAGCTCTAAAGTGGAAAAGGTTGGAAATTTCAGACAGGGCGCTAGTGGAAATTTTCCAAACATGTCTAGAATATGGCCAAAATAAGGAATTTTCTGATTGAAAAGTAGCGAAAGGCCTCAAAATATTGTTGAAAAGTAGTAAAAATCCCTCACAAATATTGATTTGTAGTTGGAATTTGTGACTCCCGAGAGCCTCACTTGCATAAAATGCAGTCCAGGGGATGTACAAATGAAATTCTGCATATTAAAACCCGTAGTTTATACACAACAGCATGCCTAGGTTCCAACCATTGAGTGAAGAACCCTTACCTGATGTTGTGTAATGTACAAATAGTGCAGTAAAAAAAATCTTTTTTTTTAAACTCAAAAAAATTATATCATGTGACCCCCTCATGGAACGAGCTCATTAAAATGAGGTGTCACAAGATATGGTTTTGCCAAATTTGGAAGAAAAAAACTAAAATAACAAATTTTGACATGCATCTTCTGTAAATGGGTAAAATCTGTTCATGGGGAATAGGCTAAATAATACAATGGGTGTACGAAAATGTCTACTGTACCAATAACACATCAGGTTTCCCACTTATTATTATTTATTTATTTATTTACTGGTGTTTAAGGTCACATATTTCTGCACAATGGCTAATCATGACCATGACTGTTTTACGGGTGGAGGAAGCCGGAGTACCCGGAGAGAACCACCAAGCAACTGTCAGTTCCCCAACATACTAACTGCACACAAGCAGGGTTAGCACTAGTTGAATACAGGTGCACTATCGATGTGCAGTACGCCTTAGTACACAACGTCACCGTGCCCCCACGTGGGCAATGGGGGTGAAGTGTCTTGCCAAAGGACACAACTTGGTTGCCGCAGGTGGGATTCGAACCGAGGACCTCTTGGCTTGCAGTCTGCACCTCTACCAACTGAGCCACCGCGCCCCCAGGTTTCCCACTTATATCAGAGAATTAAATTCAAGCACTTTAAAAAACAAGAGGCCCCAGGGGGCCTGAGGGCACTCACCTGACATGATAGTCTAAATATCAAACCAGGGACTTGACTTGAATAAGCTACATACGCCCCCTCCCAAGAAAAGCATAAAAAACGATAAAACTAAATTTCCGGATTTTGGTCCAAAATTTTCTAAATCCCATCCGGACCCCAAATTTTCGGTGTAAAAAATATTTTTTTTTGTCTTAAAATTGACAGAAACGCATAAAAAACAAAAAAAAAAAAAAAAAATTACGGATTTTGGTCCAAAATTTTCGAAGTCCCACCCAGACCCCAAATTTTCGGTGAAAAAAAATAATTTTTTTTTTGTCTTAAAATTGACAGAAACGCATAAAAACCAAACAAACAAAAATTTCCGGATTTTGATCCAAAATTTTCTAAGTCTCACCCGCACCCCAAATTTTCAGGGGAAAAAAAAAATTATTTTTTTTGTCTTAAAATTGACGGAAACGCATAAAAAAACAAAAAAAAAATTTTTTTGGATTATGGTCCAAAATTTTCTAAGTCCCACCCTCACCCCAAATTTTCAGGGGAAAAAAATTTTTTTTTTTTTTTTTTTGTCTTAAAATTGACCGAAATGCAGAAAAAACAAAAAAAAAAAATTTCGGATTTTGGTCCAAAATTTTTTAAGTCCCACTCAGACCTCAAATTTTCAGGGGAAAAAAAAATAATTTTTTTTTTGTCTTGAAATTGACGGAAACGCATAAAAAAACAAAAAAAATTTTTTCGGATTTTGGTCCAAAATTTTCTCACCTGCACCCCAAATTTTCAGGGGAAAAAATTTTTTTTTTTTTTTTTTGTCTTAAAATTAACCGAAACGCAGAAAAAAAAAAAAAATTTTGGATTTTGGTCCAAAATTTTCTAAGTCCCACCCGCACCCCAAATTTTCAGGGGAAAAATTTTTTTTTTTTTTTGTCTTAAAATTGACCAAAACGCAGAAAAAACAAACAAAATTTTTTTTCGGATTTTGGTCTAAATTTGCAAAGTCACACCCGCACCCCAAATTTTTCAGGGGGAAAAAAACATTTTTTTTTTTTTTTTTGTCTTAATATTAACCGAAACGCAGAAAAAAAAAAAAAAAAAATTTTGGATTTTGGTCCAAAATTTTCTAAGTCCCACCTGCACCCCAAATTTTCAGGGGAAAAATTTTTTTTTTTTTTTGTCTTAAAATGGACCGAAACATTACACCAGCCATGGCAGCCATGTTAGATGGGCGACAGAGATTTCAAACACAATTCTTTGAGTGTTCCACCTAATGATCAATCCCAGAAAATTTTATGTGGCCCAGTGGTTTGGGAGGAGATGATTGTTGACGCGAGAAAAAGATTTTTTAATGTTTTTCCATTACCTTCAGTGTTAAAAAGTGCCGAGTCAGCACTTTTTCAGAGTCCCGAAAAAGTACCTTAGAAAAAAAACGTTAGCGATTTTTTTCTACCATTCCTTTCCATTGGTCATAAGCAAGCTGCACAGCAAATAAAAAGTTTCTGAGCCGTGCAGTTTTGGAGATATGATCGATTTTAATTTTTTCTATTTTTAGCTCCTGGGGTTCCCACGGGGCTACGGGAAAATTTTCTTCGGCATAAATTAGATACTTATGACCCAATAAGTCCTCAAAAAAAATTTGGTTCAAATCGATCTCTTGATTCAAAAAATAGAAATTTAGGGGTGGAGCGTAAGCCAATCAGAAGCTGTGGCAGCCATGTTGGATGGCGGGTGGACAAACCGAACACAATTCTGAGAGAGGACCACCCACTGGTTATCCCCAGCAAATTTTATTCAAATTGATCCAGCGGTTCTGAAGAAGAAGATTTTAATGTGTTTTTGCCAATCAGCAGCCAAGGCAGCTATATTAGATGGGCGACGGAGATTTCGAACACAATTCTTCGAGTGTTCCACCCAATGATCAATCCCACAAAATTTTATTAAAATTGGCCTAGTGGTTTGGGAGGAGATGATTGTTGACGCCCAACGACGACGGACGACGACGACGGACGGAAAGTGATCAGTAAAGCTCATCCTTAGCTTTGCTCAGGTGAGCTAAAAAGCCCATCAAATTACAAATCAATCAACTAAAGGGAAGTACGGTTATCATTTGGAAAACGCCAAATAACAAAGATTTTTCACAATCATAGACCATAATGACAACACCAAAGGCATCAGAAATCTGGAAATTGAATTTGATCTTCGCTTTTAATTATAATAAAAACTGTTAAGTTTCAAATCTTTCTGGCAAATGGGGGTAGTAAAGACATCAAGCAGAAATTATTAAATAGCAAAGTTTTGTACAACAAACGACCATAATTTCTCTGAAAATATTTGCACAAAATTCTGAATATTGAACTTCACTTTTTGACCACAATCATAAGTACAATTGCAAAACTTCAGCCATATGAAATTAAAGTTATGTAGAATGAATGTGGACATACGGAAAGTTGGACAGGGTTAACATTTAATGCCCCCGTTGCATAAATTATGGAGTCATAAAAATAATTAATACTTGAGCTGTGAAAATATCAAATAAAGTGCCAAATAAAGTCACATGGAAACTTAGACTTCTTTAGCCCTTAACCCTTTACCTAACAAATCGGCCACATCTGTCAGGGTAATTTACAATTGAGCAATTGAAATAGACATATTTTTCCAAAGATATCAACCAAACCACATTATGTGACCCCATCACTGGAACGAGCTAGTCAAGCTCGTTCCAATGATGGGGTCACATGATATGTTTTGGCTGATCTTTGTTGAAACATTTAAAAAAACAATAGTTAAAATAATAAAATTTTGATATCCTGTACGTTGGGTACAGGGTTAAAGAACTAGAGATTTTGATATCTTTTTGTTGTAGTTTGTAATCTCCATCCTGTAGCTTTGGACTTGTTTTAGGCAAGTCTAGAAAAACTGCCACGGTATTTGGAAGGCAAGTTGCAAGTTTACAAAGAGGCAGCTTGTTGGAGCACCTGTTCTATTGCAGTAAAAAGTAATCACGGCCTGAGTTAGACCCTTATGCAGTACAGTCACCATGGACTGGTCAAAATCCAGGAGAAGGCATGTCCACGGATGCATTTACATGTACCAGGTAATAAAAATCATGGGAGATGACTAACATAAGCTCCTAGCTTTCTGTCAAATCCCCCCATTACATACCAATACAGTAGAACTTGTCTTGAGAGACCGCCCTTTGGGCCACGCAAAAGTGGTCTCTCAAGACAGGTGGTCTCTCATAACAGGTTTCAGGTTTTCTCAAGTCAGTGAATAACCAACCACAAAATTCAGAAATAGAGAAGAATGGATTTTTGTAATTACTTTGTAGTTGTTCTTTTTTATGAAGTGTTTGTAACAAATTGAAATGGACTGTTATAAAAATGAAAAAAATAAATTAGTGTTGAAAATCTTCATCGAAGATTTTCAACACTAATTTATTTTTATCATTTTTATAACAGTCCATTTCAATTTGTTACAAAAAGGTTTTCAACACAAATTTATTTTTATTCCTATCTGTCACATTTCAGGTATGTATGAAATTGTTTATTCAGCAATAATCCTAATCTTTTCACAGGTGTCTTATAAAACCATCTCAATCTTTAATGAGTTAGCAATTGAAACCCAATTAAGAGGTTTTAATACTTTTAATTGTGCTAGTATAACACAATGGATTTTCCAATTCCAGAAAAGGTAAGAAGTTTTTGTCATGGTTTCAGTCTTCAAAGGGGCGGTCTCTCAAGACAGGTCAATTATGGCATAAAAATACAAGTTGGTACCAGGTCACAGTGGTCTCTCAAGACAGGTGGTCTCCCATAGCAGGTTCATTATAGAGTAAAACAAATCGCTGCCCAGAAGATGTGGTCTCTCAAGACAGGTAGTCTCTCAAGACAGTGGTCTCTCAAGAGAGGTTTTACTGTATGTTCTTTTGTGAGTATATGTTATATTCTTGATGTTCATTATATATACTGTTACTTTTTTGGTGTTCAATCCTGTAACAAAGAGCATACTTATTGAATAAATATTGTTTAAACTAATAAAAATTATCATCAGCAAAATTTTAATTCATGAAGTACCAGGTTGCACCTGGTGTTTCATTTATTAAATTTTTGATGATTATTCCAATAATTAATGTTTGGACTCTAAAAATTATTGCGTCTGTGGAAATATTGCCCATCCGTGGTGAAAAGTGACGAGTCCGTGGCAGCCGTACTGTAGGTTAAGGATCTCATTTACTCAATAAAATTGTTTAAAAATTTATGACTGCACTCACTGTTATATGCATCACGATTAAATCAAATTATTTGATTGGTCTTTCTTTTGAATTAATGATCTGGTCTTAATTTAAACAATAGATCTATAACACTCTCATCTGCTATAGTAGATGTGTCACCAAGATTTCTATCGGCAACTGCTATTTTTCTCAAGATTCTCCTCATTATTTTTCCAGATCTTGTCTTCGGCAGACCAGGTGCATTCTGTATGAAGTCTGGCTGTGCAAATGAACCAATCTTTGTCCTCACTGAAATAGTTAAATACGAAAGTGTCAATGACACGCTAGCTTACCTTGACTTTATGGAGAATTTATGGGATTTATGTCGTAACGATCTCACTAATGTTGCATTCAAGTAATTTATGACGTAAATTATTGATGTTTAGTAATCTACCAGAAATAAAAAAAAATTAAAATGGGTCTAAAATGTGATAACCAATATCCAAGCAATATGCAATCGACAAACACAGATGATTTGAAAGCCAGACATATTTTGAATCTCCAATGAGTTTCAACTTGATTTTCAAAGGCTCCAAGTTGATAATAGCATACAATGCTCAAGATATCAGTAAGACCATCTTTCAAAATTTATGGCTCTACTTTTTTAGCCTCAGATTATACCAAGCTCTAACAAGAGCATTGCCTAGCATTGCACAGGCCTGGCATTCTTAAAAATGCGGGAGGGCTAAAAATCGCCCTTCTCACATGGACTAGGGGAGCGATTAGCTCTCCTCAAGCTTACAAAAGCTAAAAGTGGCAAAATGAAGTTGTACTATTAATGAATTCTGGCTAGTGGGCTTTGTACATTTTATTTGGTGTTGCTAACCAGGTAGTCTCTGTGAGAAGGCTACACTACCCCTCCCACACCTCCGGGCCTTGGTAATGCAATGCCCGGAGGTGTAGGAGGGGCAGTGTGGCCATATTTGCAAAGACCACAAAAGTTAAAAAATTTATAGTAATTTATATATTTTTTATACTTACCAATGACCCAGACATAGCTGGTGCTAACTCTTAAAATATAGGGCCAAACACAAATTTTGCCCCCCAATCCCCAAAATTTGCATCTAAAACTAAAGAAAACATGTCCTGAAAGGCCCTCCACACTTCGCCCCTACTGCGCATGCGCAGTGTCAAGGACGTTCCGAAATGGCGCCATTAATCATTCTAATAACCAGTGCCTGGTAAGCGCTATGTACTCAGCGGGGAGGCAAGAGTTCCCAACTCCTGGGAGGGCCATCCCCGTCTGGGTCATTGGTAAGTATAAAAAATATATAAATTACTATAAATTTTTTAACATTTTTATACTGTACCAATGACCCAGACATAGCTGAATAGTAAAAAGGCTGGAGGGCCAAGGACATAGAGCAAAATGGAATACGCTCAATAAAATAAAATAGAGTCATCCCCTGTAGGGAAAAAGAAGTAATAGGCCTTACATGTATCTTTCTTATTTATGATAAATTAGAAAGATACAACACCTTCCAAAATTGAGCTTCATACATCCATGAACTCTATTAATAACCAATATAATCCTTATACTAATAATTTTTAAAGTAAGCCAATAAATAAAGTAAGTCTAGAGAATAGAGACTCTTATACTCCTAAAAGTGTCTGAGGATTGCATAATCATGTCCGTTGACATATGCAATATTCAAAAGCTATACTTTAAAAACTAAGACTTGAATGAATTTAAAAACCTAAACTTCTCACTAAACAACCATCCCAATAACAGCTCAGAATTACTAACTCCGGAGGAGGTATCCCCTTGTTTTCATAGTAAAACAGGTGACCCAAGGGAACATCCTCCCCCCCCCCCCCCCCCCCCCTTTTTCTTGCCCTGGGTCAAATAGCCCAGAGCGAAGAGGGCAGCCGAACGGAGACACTGCCGAAACAGACAGCCTACCTAGCTATAGTAGCAACTGTTAAGTGAATGACATTCTGAGCAGTAGATAATAGACCTAACAATAGAGGCCTCAAGAAATGGACTCGATATTTCTAAGATAAAATTCATGAATGTGGATGGCTGAGCGCAATGAGCGGCCTTCAAAAATCTATAATAGCGACACTATTAATGTAAGCCCAAGAAGTAGAAGAACTCTTACTTCATGAGCCGAAATCTTAAGCACAACTGCTAAGTCAATGATATACCATAAGCAGTACCGATAGTTAATAGAATCCATTAACAATAAAATGGAGCGTAACGTCCTTCTACTAGACATCAAAGACAGAAGAAGCTTACGCCCTTTGTAATAAACAGATATCTGTTTATAAATACATAAACTGTACCCGGAAAGAGTAAAGGCCTATGCCCATACGAAGACGGAAGGACCTTAAAATAATAGGTTCCGGATAATAGGAGCCTAACTCTTATGCAACAATCCAACCTAAATAGTAACGGAAGTATTGATTCCGAAACTATGAAAGTGAAAATCATCCATCGATAGTGCATGAAACTCACTGACTCTACAGTAAAAGAGAAACCAACAGAATTACTGTCTAAAAGGTCAGAATTTGAAAACTACTGTTTCCAGAGGCTCAAATGATTACTTAGCTAAATAAGAACCGAAGTTAAAATCCGTATAGGAATTTAATCTAAAGATTCTAAGTCTATTTATCAAAAAGTTACTAACTGACTTAGATAAAGAGACAAAAGACTCAATTGTAAACTATCGTAGAGTGCATAGGTATGAGGTAACATAAACCTATAACCTAAATAATAACAGGCTGCAGTAGATCTTGTGAAACAAGTATACTAAAAAATAGCAATGAGTAGTATGGAGGGATCAACAATATGAACATAATGATCCCTACACCACGACGGAAGAGCCTCCACTTTAGCCGCATAGAATAGCGAAGAAGAGGATCTCCTATAGTAAGAAATCGCGTCCAAAGCTCGTCCAGTACAGTGCTTACAATGCAATACGGACCACACAACGGAATACATGAAGGTTGCGACCTTGCTGGTTGTGATAAAATGACACGATTTACCCAGTGAAAAAGATCCTCACATAGAGGAAGATTTCACGTTAAGACCCACAGTAGACAAGAGAGTAAATTACTCATGATCTCTGTGAAGATAGAGATGCTATCAACAGAAATGTATTGTGGTTGTTTATCTTAGCAATACCTGCTAAAACAACAGCGCCGGAGGATACGCGTATCCTATCATTCCGTCCTATAGATCAATAGAGCGTTAACAATATTAGCTCAGAGATCTGGACAAGCCAACACATACGTCTGCAATTGATTAGCAAGCTGTGTCATAAATAAATCATCATTGGGCGCTCCCATAGATAGCAAATCTGATTGAATACTTGTTTGTTGAGAGTCCATTCTGACAGCAACAAGCGACCCGTAAGAGAACGGGAGTCCGATAAAACAATCAGACGACCCGGAATATGACGGACCAAAACTGAACTTGGTGTACTATAACCAACAGACGGATTCTTTCCATTAAATTGAATAACGGAAACGAAAGAGTGCCTCCCTGGTTCCGGAGATACGCCACTACTGTCGAATTAAAGGACAGGAATTTGGGCATGCGTTTCTGAATAATGTTCATGCAATGACATAAAGCAAGCCTAAAAAACATTATTCCGCGGAAGTTAAACTGATTGCTAAAAGACTGCGGAACCCAAAGACCCTGGCACTTCGAATCCGTAGGGATCAGTATTATATCCCAATCTGTTTGACTGGCAACCGTCATAACAGCCACACTCGGGTCCGGCAACTGCGGCGGCACTCTCTGAGTCAACCACCGAATGTTTGCCCCAGTCTGAATCTCTTGTAACACTAGATAGACAAGAGAACGTATAAATCGAGCAATTCATGGATTGCCGAAAAGTTGCCGTCGAAGAGAAGCTCCTCCGAGAACGAAGCGACTCTGAGAGAGTTCTTAACCTTACTATCCACGCGTGTGGATGTAGCTAGGGCTGCGTCACGTCTAACTAACTCCAATCAGCCACTGAAGGGCGGAGTTATACGTGAACAAACTACTGCCCTCAAAAGAAATTACATTGAGAATAATATCCCGTAAATCTTTTCTTGAAGACGTAATGATAACGCCTCAGTAAGGCGGATTACGTATAATAAAGCGTCTAAGTTAAGTCTACTATACATAATGTCGTTCCCAACATTGAAATTGGAAAAGACATAAACGGCGAAAAAGAATATATGCAGTCTTTAATCACACCGTCTAGACGCATATGAACTCTCGGTATGCCCTGCTCTGCCAAAATAAACTATTTGTATAAATGATAAAATGGCAGAAATGAGCAACGCGGACAAGAAACTAAACTATCATGCTTAGTAGCAGGCTTGTATATATATATATATATATATATATAGCGTCGAAAAATAAAACACATGTTGTAATGACAATATTGGACTGCGTCGGTAAGTCAGGGACAATGTCCCTGAACCGATCGAATAATCCGAGTCCAATGACGCTATAAGTCTCTTATCCAAGATCGCAGCAATGAAGTCCGAAATAATAATCACTGGAAGATAATGCCAGAAGATATGAAAGGCATCTTCCGATACTACTAAAGGGAAAACTCGAAATCTTTCGAATCCCTTTCGCCATCCTGTCGGACCCTATAAAGCGTTCGGTCGTCCGTAGCTGATGCAACCGCGGACCGCACCGACCCAGCGCCGTCGGATAATTCCTGATTCGACCGAGAAACTGTCAATTGCTGGGATGCTGCGAAACAACTGTGCTAACTCGGATAGCACGTCCGTCACTGAGGCCTGAGGAGAAGCGGTCTTACGATGCATTGCCGCTGGAAGCTCCGTGATCGTTACCCCGTGCATACTTCCAATATGCGAGCGAACGGAGTGTATAGGCCTCGTGTCCCTTGGCTACCGGATGGCGCGACCTATTCGCCGTGGAATCACTGAATGCCGAAACTGATCGGATACTCGAGGTCACGTAGCCAATGTGCGGTCGTGTGCCCTGCTGTGAGGATGAGGAAGCATTAAAGACAGTCTCTCGGACTGTCAATATAACGGAGCGTCCCGACCAACGGACATATGCTCCGAATGTAAAATATCTGAACCACAACATGCGGTCCCCTATGTTGTTGGGCGAGAGAGGGACCTCTCTCGCTCACAGCCCGGATGGACCTGGACAAGCCAGGAACCGGACTAACAGGCTTCCTCCGATCTGTCCTCAATCTGCCGTCACTGGGTGAGTACTAAAGTAATTAAAGTGCTCGCATCACCCAAATCTCCTTCCTAGACCGCAACGGACGAACCCGGCAGCCGAACCATTCGATGAATGTACGCTACACCGGGTGAGCTAGCGAATGTCACTCCGTAGGCGATAGACATATTCCATGAGCACTTATTGCCGCTAACTCTTCATTAACTATGACGACAGAGGCACACTTTTGAAAGACATCTCCATAACTCTTCGAACAAGAAACCAGAAATGCTTGGATAGCAAGCATAAAATAATAATATATATAGCGTCGTTCAATAATTCGAAAGTTTGTGTGACATTATTGGACTATGTCGGAACTGAGGGACGACGTCCCTGAACCGAACCAAAAATTTCTAAGTCCACCGACGCTATCAGTTTCTTATCCGGCATCGCAGCATTCTGGTCCGACGAAAGAAGCTGTAGAAGACCAAGTCAGATGACATACACAACAGCATATGTTGTTCCGAAGGGAAAGCTCGAAATCCCCCGAATCCCTTTCGGTATCCCGTCGGACCGGATGAAACTTTCGGACGTCCGTACCCGCTTCCGCGGAGCGTCCCGACCCAGCATCGTCGGATAAAATATATGCGACAGATTCAGTTGATGCTGGGATGCTGCGATAAACTGTGCTATTAAGGAAAGCACGTCCGTTCCCGAGGCCTGTGCAGTAGCGGTCTTACGATGCATTGCCGCCGGAAGCTCCGTGTACGTTGACTCCCGCACACTTCCTATGCGAACGTCCGGAGTCTGCAGGCCTCGTGTCCCTGGCTACCGGATGGTGTGACATGGTCGCTGAAGAATCCTTGATCGGCGAAGCTGGTAATATATCGGCGGTCACGCAGCCAAGGTGCGGTCGTGTGCGCTGACGAGAAGAGGAAGCCTTAGCAGTCTCAGCGGACTGCCTATACAACGGAGCGTCCCGAGCGGACGTATGCTCCGCTTGCGACACATTTGTACCACAACATCTGGGGCCAGATGTTGTTGAACGAGAGAGGGGCCTCTCTCGCTTGCCGTCCGGATGGACCGGAACGAGCTATGAACCGGACTAAAAGGCTTTCTGCGTTCTCCCTCCGATCCGCCGTCACTGGGTGTGCATTAAGTTAATTTATAGTGCTCGCATCACCCCAAAATTCCTTCTAGACCGCAACGGACGAACCCAGCTGCCGAACCATTCGGTGAATGGACGCTACACCGGGCGAGCTAGCGGACGTCAAAGGCCGTCGAACCTACTAGGGTCCTCTTAGGCAATTGGCGTATTTACATGAGCACTTTTCCGCTAGCCCTTCATTAATTGTGACGACGGAGGCACACTGTTGGAAGACATCACAGATACATCACCCTAATCTTGATCGTCTGAAATAGAAATTGATAAAGTAGAGTGACCCTGCGGGGAAAGGACCGAAGTGTCCAAATCCCCAACAACATACCGTGACATACGCTTCCCATATTGTCATCGAAATCATACGATACAGAACAGGAGTTAATGAGAGTACACTGACCACATATAGAATGATAATAAAGTCAGAGGAAGACTTCCTCTTAAAACAATTGATCAATATCCTTTCAATGTGAAAAGAAAACAAGTCCTGGTACTCGCACTAACCCCTAGCAATCAAAATACATAATAATAATATGATCCATTAATATAGAAAAAATAACTGAAATCAAAATATTTTGAAAAAATATTTTTTCAGAACAGCCCAAGTTTCTGAAAAGTAACGTTGAGCCCCAATGGATCCCAAGCCTAAGTGTGGACAAAAATTTTAAAAATATTTTAAACAATTTATTCAACACTTACGAACAATAATAATGTATCTAGTTATGATTAAAATAACATAAAGATATTATTATTTAGAAATCCCCCCCCTCACACAGAGGGCTGTTGTAAATGTAAACAATGAGTGTAAAAACACTAAAATAAGACTCCAGGCACCCAGGCCCGAAATCAGTTACCAAAAATACACTATCTGATGCAAAACAGAGACTTCCAGGGAAGAAACTGCAGAACATCAGATGGTAGATGCAGAACACAACGCCTAACCACCCGTAGGTGAAGACGTAAACATGGGGAAAGAACAGAATTCATTCTGTTATTCAGCTAAAACTCCCAAGAAATTTTAGTAATAATAATTACAGAAACTATGCCAAAAGCATGGGAGAATAGCAAGGGGGAACTTAAAGGACAGGGAGAGAGGAAAACACTTAAAAAAACAGTGTAACTAAATAATCAGAATGACAACAAAATGGCTGCTGCCTTGAAAATAGGTAACTTAACATAATTTCATTAAAAAATTTTAAGTTACAGCCCTGATAATATTCTGTCACACATTCTTTTCCTCTCCTCCTTCTCTATCCTCCTTAGAATCACCATTTCACTAATATTTATGTGTCTGGCATCATTTAAACTGAGATTTAAAAGCACAAAGATCAGTCAGATGTTAACTGATGAAGGGCCAAACTTAGAATGATTAATAGCGCCAATTTCGGAACGTCCTTGACACTGCGCATGCGCAGTAGGGGCGAAGTGTGGAGGGCCTTTCAGGACATGTTTTCTTTAGTTTTAGATGCAAATTTTGGGGATTGGGGGGCAAAATTTGTGTTTGGCCCTATATTTTAAGAGTTAGCACCAGCTATGTCTGGGTCATTGGTACAGTATAAAAATATTGCAGGGATCTGGAAACCTGTGGGTTTTAGGAATAGGCTGTTGTGGTAATCATTATTTTCTAAGGCTGGGAGGTCTATTTTTTGCCCTCCTCAGTTTTTTAAGGCGAGCAGTAGGCAAGCGAATAAATCACTCTCCTAAAAATAATATAGGACAGAACCCCAATTTGAACTGAACTTGTATTTTAGTATAACTGAGACGCAAACCAAGTTTGGTGTTACTCATCAAATTCAAACTCAAGTTATCATCCAATAAACAGCCGCCATGAGCGCATGATACGCCCTTTATTAATTACAAGAGGGAAGCACACAATATGAATATACATGTGGACTTGTCAGTTTTTTTTTTTATATTCTTGTTTTATAATCATAACCAACAACATACTGTGTTCATTAATTTGGAAATAAATTATTTGAATTTCATGTATATATCTCATGTCTATAGAGATAACTTCAAGAAAAAATTGTCCGACGTGGAAAATTATCTATATTTTGACAAATAAAGTCCCATAACTCTGGAATGACAAGTCGGAGAGCGACACATATTGAAAGGGAGCTTCCTTCCATCAACACATACTTTCCACTCAAAAATCACAAAAAATTGCTTGAAGTGTTTTCGAGTTATTGTACAACGTGTGGATGGGCGGACGTACAGATGACTGATATATTGTGTCAATTTGTCGTTGTGGGGTTAATTCCCGTATTGAACCTTCTGTATTGTGCCCCTCTGTGGGGTTATTTACTTGTACAAACGTTCATTGTGTGGGTTTTTTTGTCCAATTATTTAGAAATTTTAGAAATAACACTGTGGAGTTAAATCCAAAAATAGAGATCTAACCCCCCAGAGGTGATTAAAAATGATAGAAATCAAATGTATCTTGGGCTTAACACCCACAATACAGACAAAACGGTCAGAGGGACAGATGGAAGGAGGGCTTCACTAGATACCACCGAATCCTCCTTTGGCGGTCAGGGGCATAATAACAAGACCAAACATAGGGGTTTTCTCCTGGATTATATTTCAATCCCTCATCCATCCTACTGACCAAATCTGCTATTTGATCGTTTTAAATATTTTGTCTAAAAAATTGATATGCATCATCCTCTTGTTTTGGCTGAATGTCCAAAATTCTTTTGTTCTATCAAAACCATCTCCAAGTCACAAGTTTTAACAGAAAAAATAACTCTAAAAGACATTAAAAGGTAGCCGCTATTGGGCCATGTTGGCTTTTTCTGTCATAAAGTTTTTACATGCTTCATTTGTTATTTCTGAAGAATGTATCACACATCAAAGTTCAATCTGAAAATATTGGTAATGAAAAAATAAATACTCAATATATTCAACAGGGCCAAATGATGCTCATTTTTGTGACAGTTTAGACTAAACTAGAATAACATCAAGAATGGCTATGCCTCTGTACCCCATTATCCTAGATGCCCATTACCCAATTCACCCACCAGTGGCAGCCCACCATTTGTGTCCATAGGACACTAATCCCATCCCATCCGTTTTACTAGAAAACTAAATATATATATAAAAAAAAATCCAATGGACAAATTTACATTAATTCGACCGGAGGTTCAATTGGATGAATATTTTTTCGAAAACTCTCCAAAACAATTTTAAACAAAAACAAAAAAAAAAAAAACATTCACCTGGGGATCCTACTGCCACACAAATTCTACCCTCATCCATCCCCACTTCACCCAAACTGGGTCAATTGGGTGAATTTTCTTTTTCTGTGCACAAATCACTTGAAATCACTCAAAACTAATTTTAACACCTTACATGCTGCAAGCAGATTTTCCTGCCAAGGACACTTTTTTTCTTGCCACTAAAATAAGTGTTATTTGGGCACATTTAATCAATTTTTTCCATTATAAATGGCACAAATTTTTTCACCAATGACGTCTGTAGTTAAATTTAGGTGCATTTTTCATCAAATGTAGTCATGGCTGCTACACAGCAGCCATGATTAGATTTGATGAAAAATATCATGAAAATACTCAGCAGGTTAAGAATTAAGGGGAAAACAAATCTATTCCCCAATGCCCACCCCTTCCACACCACAAGTGAATTGAATGAAAATTTTATTTTTGTATATCATCACTTGAAATTCTTCAAAATTTAAAGCAAAGAAAAAAAAATTCAACCAATGGAGCTCACCTCCACCCATAGGCAACTGGGGGAAAGATGTTTTTTTCATAAAATAACTTGCAATCTCTCAAAACTCATTTTAAACCAAAAATAGTTTTCATAAAAAATGTCAAAGCAATGAATGCATTCTCATGTTATCGTCAGGAAACCACAAAATGTACTAATTTTTCACTCAGTCAAGGGGAATAACTCTAGAGGAGAGAATGGAAATAAGGCCAAATGTAAACTTGATCTCACATTGGTATGTACAAATTCATCAACATTTACTCAAGCCCTAGGTAATCAGGGTAAAAATTAACTTACCCATTCCTATCAGTTCTTTTTCTAATCCTTTTGTATATTCCTCACCCTGGAAAGTAATTAAAGCAAATTAACAGAATTCAAATTAGAACAAAATAAAATTTCCATCCAAGGGCAAAAAAAGCTGTGTTCTCAAGCATTTTTGCTCTGAAAAAAAGATGAGGGAGGGGAGCATTTTTTCTTTCTTTTTTTTGCTTTTCTAATACTATGAATTTAAAATCATAAGTTAATTCTTATATTTGTAAGTCTTTATGCCTGTTGTACACTTATATGGCCTTTTGAAACTGACCATTTCACAACATTGTGGAGTCGCCAATTCAAACAAGATCAAATTAGGCCTATAAAAATTTCTTTTTTGTTTCACAAGCAATTTTCTCTCAATTTCACGAGAGAGGAAGGCTTTTTATTTTTTTTTAATTTATGTTAATCCACAAAGAGTCCTGAAAATAGCTGGAACTAAAAATCTAACTACATACACTGTTATGTGGAAAACACATTTTTTAATAACAGTAAAAATTTCCCATAGTGCAGTTGCAAATTTAACCAACTCTATCTTGTTTGGTAGCACACAGCGAGCACTGTAAAAACAAGATATGGTTGGTTAAATTTTTAGCCTACGAGTACAAAATAGTGAAGAGATTTCCAGGTATTACAAAAGGAGTGATGAGACAGCTTTTCAGTGATGAGGGAGGTGCCTGAGAACCCAGTATTTTTTTTTTAAATAGCCCAGCAGTTTTTTGTACAACAGTTGCTTGTCAATAAGTAATACAACCAAAAGGAAGAAATATTACTTCAGTATGGAAAAGATATCAATGAAAGTGTCAATGACACTGTAGCTCAACTTGTTTAAGACATGTACATGTATAGTATGTGATATGTGTCACTGCAATGACAAATATCTAGGTAATGACCTGATAACAAAGGTACATGTAAAGTATTGTAAAGGTCTGTACATAAATGCTGACCGTAACCTGTAACAAATGTGTAGGTAAAGTATTGTAAAGGTGGGTGACAATTAGATGCTAAACTAGAAAAGAAATCTTTGAGACCCAGAGTGGGTCTGACTGAACCCAAAAATATTTGTTCTCATAGCACAGTGATAATAAAGGCACCCCAAAACACACGTTCCTGTCACAAGGTGACAACAAAGGTACCCCAAGAAGTTTCGTGAAGATCAGTTCATAAATACAGACTCTAGCCCGAGCCGTATTGACATGTGCACTTACTGTGTATAAGTAGCAACGAACAAATCAAAGTTCATCTAATTTGCATAATTTCTGCACGAGAAAAAAACCTGTATTATATATGATGTATTCCATGTTACTAAACATTCCTACAAAAATTTATTCAAATCAGAACTTTCATACAGAAGTTCTGTACAAAAAACTGATTGCACTAATTTTGGTACAAAAAGGTTGCTGGCGGCCATCTTGAATTTTGCACCCAAAAACACTCGTTCTCGTCCCACAGTGATAATAAAGGTACCCAAGAAGTTTCGTAAAGATCGGTTCATAAATACGGCTTCTAGTCTGAGCCGTATAGAAGTTGTGTACAAAAAACTGATGGGACCTAATTTCGGTACAAAATGGCCACTGGCAGCCATCTTGAATTTTGGACCGCACCCAGAAACACTCGTTCTCATCCCAAGGTGATAACAAAGGTACTCAAGAAGGTTCGTGAAGATCGGTTCATAAATACAGACTCTAGCCCGAACCGTATTGACACGTGCACTTACTGTGTATAAATAGCACTGAATAAATCAAAGTTCATCTAATTTGCATAATTTTTGCATGAGAAAAAAACCTGTATTATATGTGATGTATTCCATGTTACTAAACATTCATACGGAAATTTATTCAAATCAGAACTTTCATACAAAAGTTCTGTACAAAAAACTGATTGCACCAATTTTGGTACAAAATGGCCGACGGCAGCCATCTTGAATTTTGGACTGCACCCAAAAACACTTGTTCTTATCCCAAGGTGATAACAAAGGTGCCCAAGAAGTTTTGTAAAGATTGGTTCATAAATACAGCCTCTAGCCTGAGCCGTATTGGCATTTGCAGTTACAGTGCTGAAAGTAACATTAAATAGATCAAAGTTAGTCTAATTTGCATAATTTATGCACAAGAAAAAAACCTGTATTATATGTGATGTATCCCATGGTACTAAACATTCACACAAAAAATTATTCAAATCAGCACTTTCATATGGAAGTTCTGCGCAAAAAACTGATTGCACCTAATTTTGTACAAAATGGCCACCAGTGGCCATCTTGAATTTCAGACTGGACCCCAAAACACTCGTTCTCGTCCCACAGTGATAATAAAGGTACCCAAGAAGTTTCTTAAAGATCAGTTCATAAATACAGCCTCTAGCCCAAGCCGTATTGGCATTTGCACTTACAGTGCTGAAAGTAATACTAAATAAATCAAAGTTAGTCTAATTTGCATAATTTACGCACAAGCAAAAAAACCTGTATTATATGTGATGTATCCCATGGTTCTAAACATTCATACAAAAACATTATTCAAATCGGAGCTTTCATATGGAAGTTCTGCACAAAAATCTGATTGCACATAATTTTGGTACAAAATGGCTGCCAGTGGCTGTCTTAAATTTCGGACCGGATCCAAAAACACTCGTTCTCGTCTCACGGTGATAACAAAGGTATCCAATAAGTTTTGTAAAGATCGGTTCATAAATACGGCCTCTAGCTGAGCCATGTGTACGGCGCGATGGACGGATGACGGGCCATGACAATACCTCAAATTTGGCTTCGCCAAAGTTGAGCTAAAAATTACTTTGATTTATAAATGATTTCTTTTGGCAAAGATGTTTATGCAAAGTCTGCATGACTTGCTTTACTGATCAATTAACCCTTTAACCTAAAATGACTAGTTGGTGGCTAGAGCTGGGAGCTTTTGATTTTTCAAATGTAGTTTTGCTTCGGTTTAAGGAAAAAAACCCTCGATTTTGGTTTGGTTCTGTGTGTTAAGAACAGCTAGTAAATAAAACTTCAGGCTCCTTAACCCTTTACCCAACGCAGACGATATCAAAATTTATTATTTTAAATATAATTTTTTTCAATTTTTCAAAAAATTTCAACAAAACCATATCATGTGACCCCTCATTGGAATGAGCTCAATGAGCTCATTCCAATGAGGGGCCACATGATATGGTTTTGTTGAAATATTTTGAAAAATTACATTTTTTCAACTGCTCAATTTGCATATTACGCGGGTGGATGCAGGCAATTCGTTAGGTAAAGGCTAACTTGGAAAATATCTGCAATAGTTCGTATGACACCACTCACCACAAAAGCCCTGGCTGTAAGTATCCCCACTGGATTCAGCCAAACTTCCCTTAAATCAATCTTAAGCTGTCAGGGGTATTAGGGGATCAGTTGCTAAGTCTATTGAGCCAGAAAAAAAATCCATAAATCAGGATAACAAATGAATAAAGTTGATCTAATCTATGTTGAGTTCTCACTGTCACATTTTCTCTCTTAGTGACTTGTCCAGTGGACGAGTCAATAAGAGAGAAAATGTGACGATGATTACAGTCGTATTCACGTCTTTCCAAGATAGACTAAGTGATGAGAGTTCAAGTGGTCACTAGTCAAGTTCCCTCCCAAAAAGGTAGTTTGATCAGTTAATGCTCAAACACAGTAAAACCTTTTTTGCTCAGTCTTGCAACTGGTGTTGCGGTTTGCTATAAAAACCGGAACCAAACTGGAAAACTGAAAAGCCACCCAGCCCTGCAGGTAGCATTAGTAAAAACATTTCTCGAATAACCGAAAATTTTCACTTTTTGCCTCCAAAACATAGCTTACGACTACTCAATGGAACAATCTCATTGAGGGGCAGTAAGCTTTGTTGTGAAGGCAAAAAATTTAAAACAATGAAATGTGGATGGTGGTTTTCGTGAATAGCTCTGCTAAATATGGCCATTTATTTATTTATAGGCGTTTAGGGTCACATATTTCTGCACAATGGCTAACCATGACCACAACATGGATATAAAAGTTTAATCAATTATTTATACCCATGTAGCACATTTTAGAGGACTCCCCTCCCCCCACCCCAAGCATTGGTCACTGGGTCCTATTTTATCAGTAAAACAGAGCTGGATTACCACAGTAAACAAGAACTGCTTCACTTCCAAGCTTTCCCACGGGGAGACAACATGGATATAAAAGTTTAATCAATTATTTATACCCATGTAGGACATTTTAGAGGACTCCCCTCCCCCCACCCCAAGCATTGGTCACTGGGTCCTATTTTATCAGTAAAACAGAGCTTGATTACCACAGTAAACAAGAACTGCTTCACTTCCAAGCTTTCCCACGGGGAGAATATGGCTGTTACATTAGGTGAGGGGCTAAGAATGTACTCTAACTCTTACTCAACTCTAACAAAAATTATATGCATCAATTTTGTATAATGTCTTGAAATCGGAAATGTTGAGTAAAAGTTCTAGGCAGAAAACTAGTTACACGCAATTTCCAACCAAACTGGCTGCCAGTCAGCCATCTTGAATTTTTTTTCGAACAAAAAATTGACGTGCATAGTATAATTTTACATAATGTCTGATCATTGCTGAAAAATTGAAACAAAAGCATCAAAGCGTCTCTTGAGATACAGGTGGTAACAGGACACACCAACATAATATATACAAATATGACTAAAAAAAGCGTAAGTTTGTCTAATTTGCCTAATTTATGCAAGAGAAAAAAAACTGTATGATATGTTATTTATCTTATGCTTTTACATTTCCATACCAAACATTACTGATATTGGAAATGTCATTGAGAAGTTCTAGGCAGAAAACTAATTACACGCAATTTCAAATCAAAATGTCTGCCAGTTGGCCATCTTTGATTTTTTTTAAATTGTTTTTTACGCAGTTTTACAAAATGTCTGATTAATGTTCAAAATGTGAAACGCCAGCATTCAACCACCTGAGACACAGGTGGTAACAGGTAAGAGGGTCAGACAGACTGACAAATTGCAATCCATAAGTCCCCTTCAAGGTCAAACAGTGGGGGACTAATAATAAAACATTGTAATATTTATTTATTTATTGGTGTTTAAGGACATATACTTATGCACAATGGCTAACCACGACAGTTTTACGGGTGGAGGAAGCCAGAGTCCCCGGAGAGAACCACTAAGCAACGATGAGCAGCTGCCAGCTCCCCAACATCGCAACTCCGCACTGCAGCACAGACAGGGTTAGATTGGTTAAAGACATGCGTACCATCGACGTGCAGTATGCCTTAGTACATGGTGCCACCGTGCCCCCATGTGGACAATCAGAGTTAAGTGACTTGCCCCAAGGACACAACGCAGGAGTCCGAGTCGATCGCTCAGACGGTCATCCATCCAAGAACTAACTGGGCTCAACGTTCCTTAACTTCGGTGCTCTGACAAGAACCGGTTACCACAATGCATATATTGTAATAATAAAACTCAATATCATCAAAGAAGAAAATTTGATTTCTTGACGAGACAGCCTGCAAACTTCATGAAATCTGTTTGACTTTTACCAACTAGTATTACAGGTAGGACCATTTAATTGAATATTTCTTAATTAAATAAGCCTGTTAACTGAATATATGTTCCAAAAACAAAACCATTTACCATACCTTCAGTATAAGTTTTACCTGCAAATTGCAAAATATATTATAGAGTAAACTCCTCTTATTTGAATTTATTTATTGGTGTTTAGGGTCATATATTTCTGCACAATGGCTAATAATGACTGCAACATGGATATAAAGTAAAGTTCAGCCCAACGTTTATACTCATGTTTCCCATTTTAGAGGGCTTCCACTGCAGGTACTGGTTACCGGGTACTATTTTACCAGTACAAGACAGCTTATTTACCACAGTAAACAAGCACTGCTTCACTTCCTGGGGTTCCAACAAAGATGTTAATTTAACAAATATGATCTTGTAATATATCGAGAAAGTCCCCTAACAATCACCAAATTCCACTTGTTCACAGACCTATTGGCTTCTGTACGTCCAATACAGGCATTTAATTTATTGTATATTGGTTGACAGAGCTGTTCATTTAACCCTTTACCTAAGGAATCTGCCACATCTGTCAGTGTAATTTACAAATTAACCCTTTCCCAACGCTATGGGCCAAAACCGGCCAGCACTATTCACAAACGCTGTCAATTAATTTTCAGTATTTTTTCATTTTTTGTCTCAAAAACAGGTTATGACTCCTCTGTGGAACGAGCTCATTGAGCTCATTCAAATGAGGGGGTCATAACCGATGTTTTTGAGACAAAAAAATAAAAAAAAATTAGATATTCAAGAATTTTGCTTGCAGTGTCGTCTGCTTTTCATGTTAGGTAAAGGGTTATGCAGTTGAGAAAAAAAAATTTCAAAAACAATAATTGAAATAATATATTTTTGATATCCTGTGCATTGGGTAAAGGGTTTAGAAGATCCAACTGTACTTGTTATATCTGATGAGGGCCAGCTCTTACTGAATTCTGAGGTACTTCTATTTCAGGCCATCTCTATTACAAATGTCTACCAAAGAAACATAACTGTAAAATCTCATTGGAATCAGACTTTTGAGTGCTTTCTTGTTGAAAGCAATAATCTATGTTTTCTGAGTACAAAGGAATGTTTATTTTAGCACTTTCCATGAGGTAGTAATATCTCCATTGCAATGTGAAAAAATCATTATTCCAATAGAAACAAGTGCAATGTCATGGGATGGCCTATCCCAGTCCAACAAGGTCAATAACTCTCAAAGAAATACCTGGACATAACAAGTTTGCAATCCCCTTCATGATGTTATCACCAAAAAGCTATATATTAATTTGGGACAAAAGTTCTTGGAACAGCTTTCTGACAAATGATAAATGGGATGATGATACGAAATTCTAAATCCAACAAGGGCAATAACTCTCAGAGAAATATTTGAACATGCTTGGTGTGCAATCCCATTCATATTATCACCAAGCAAGAGGTGCACATCGGGGATGCAGGCTACTTGCTTCATGCACTCTCTCTTGAATTCAGAAAAGTCATCGCATTGAGCTCAAAATTCGTAAAAATTGATGCTAATGAGATCAAAATTCGTAAAAAGGAACTAATTAAGGCCCATAACTCTGTAACGAGAAATCAGACTGGGCCAGTTTTCGAACTCGCTTGAGATATATATATATTGTAAAAGACATGTATGGAAAATATTAGCCAAATCGGTGAACGTTTGTTGAAGTTATTATGCTAACAAGTTCAAAATTTCATAAAAATTGACTAATTAAGGCCCATAACTCTAACAAAAAATCAAGTCAGGCCAGTTTTCTAACTCGCTTGAGATATTATTGCAGAAGACATGTATGGCAAATACTAGTCAAATCGGAGAACGTCTGTTCAAGTTTTTGTGCTAATGAGCTAAAAATTCGTAAAAATTCACTAATTGAGGCCTGAAACTCTGTAACAAAAGATCAGGTCGGGCCAGTTTAAGAACTTGCTTGAGATATTATTGCAAAAGACCTGTATGGCAAATATTAGTCAAATCACAGAATGTTTGTTCAAGTTATTGCACCAACAGTGTGAGGATGATGGACATCCAAAACCGGATGTCCGCCCACCCGGAAGCACAACACACCGACCATTGCCAAATCATAGGCCTCGGTTGTTAAGACATCCTGACAAAAAATATTATCACCAAAAAGGTAGATACTAACTTTGATAAAAAAAAAATCTTGATATTTGTTGACAAGAAATGGTAATGTGATGACATGATAGTCTGAAGTGGGGGGGGGGGGGGGGGGGGGGGGGGGGGAGGGGCAGATACCAAAGAGTAGCCGTATGCAGCCGTGGGAGTTATTACGTTGATAACAAATCATTTCTTTAACGGATTTGGTGTAATTGTGTTCTGCATAGAACTATTCCCATACTTATTCTAGTTCAAGACTTTTTTCAACACTGGAGTCAGACAAACGGTGCTTGTCGTGATTTTAAGTTTGTTTGGATAGGCCATACATCTGCAAGTATGTTGGCATTTTGGATAGGTCAGTGCTGGACTACTGGCCAACGAGGCACTTTCTGGGTACAGCTGACCATATCTGTTGCTCGAATCAGACCCAGTTTGATTACTGAATAATGTTAAAGGAATAAATGAACATATCAATGCCCTAGACTGTTTCTGTGATGAAAAAAATATACCCAAGTTGAGTATTGTGTACTATATCTCCCCAGTGTGGAAGTGTGGGGGTTAAATAAATTTCCACCTCCTTGTTAGATATAATAAGGCTTTTTTGTCCATACTTTGAGTCGACCATGTATTTCTATTAGTAGGCAAATATATTATTATGTTGTACTAGCACAAAAGCCCTTAGTGGGGGTATTTCAAGTGCCCTGGTTAGGGTATGCAAATAGCATACTTACACCCATTGTGGAAGCTCCCACTAATCATATATGGCTTTATTACGGGGTGATAAGGGAGGAGTAAACCTCCATGCAGTGTCCGATATGGACCTGTTCAGTGTGTTCAGGGCCAAAAAACTTACTAGAACCATCTACACCCTGACTAGGATCAACAATGGTACTGTTACACCAACTGTGAAAGCCGTGAGCCCACAATTGTATGAAAGCAGAATCTTATATTTAAAATGGCTTGTCCTTGGCTCTATGAGTGTTGGTATTTATTTTAACCGTTGACCAAGTACAGTCTTCCATAGTTTGTGAAATCGAGATTCAACATGTTAGCTACGCATGGCTCATAATTTCAGCCCATTATCTGGGTCATCATTGTTGACATTGAAATGGATTGATTTGGAGACAGTTAATTAATTCAAACTAACGTTAGAGGTGCGATGCACGAGTTCGAATTTATTGGCGATCTTGATATAATTGGTGGTCTGTTAACTGTGATGTAGGCATTGAGGGGCACTTGTGATCTGCACTGCATAAGATAAGCCCATCTTATGTGACTGACACGATGTGTGGTTTGTGGATTTTGAGTAATCTCTGCATGGGCGCGCATGTTTTTCACTAATTATATTATATAATATTATATAATAATATATTATAATGGCGTGTAATATGTTTTGTTTGTGACATCGCATCATATCTGGCATGCGTAATAGTCGGTGGCACTGGTGGAAGACCGTGGGTAAATGGCTTAGCTATCCATTTCCTCCATCCACCCCTAGCCCTCGCTCTAAGGCCCATCTGTGCATGCATGCTAAGTTGCTGAATGCATGTGCTTTACTGATTGTTTTGAATAACACGACTCCAGGGCTATTATTGTTTTCAATAAATGGATGCTGCCCTATTATTAGGTTGGTACAATGTTTTGATATAAAATCGTATCAGTTTCCAGCATGAAATATGGCCATTCTATCAGTAAGTGCTAGCTGCATTGTTAGAGGTTTGCACATTCTAATCATTAGGCTCATATCATTGTCTAAGTAAGGAACTGTCACCAATCAAGGGAATATTATCCCCGAACTGAAAGTCACTGAGCTATACATTTTATAATTTCTGAGTTTTTGGAGCTTTGAGCTTGGGATAAAAGAGCTGATTTCAGTGTGGTGCATGAAAATTTTATTTGCTTCGGTATAAAATTTGTTTGACCTGAAGCCTATTGGGATTTGAAGAAATACTGGTACCAGGACACAACTGTTTTGCAACCCCATGCATATCACCACTAAAAATGCTATAAAACAAATCAGGGAAAAAATATTTTGAATGGTTTTCTTCAACTGGTAGAGTGCTGAGTTTTTTTGGTTGTCAAAATTTTGTTCACATGTTATTGCCTTGTTACAATTTATGGGAGAGTGCCCATAGGCACTCTCCCATAAATTGTAACAGGGCAAACCCACTTAGACTAAATACTATAAAATCAAAATTAACTGAAGCACGTCTACAGAATATGAAGTCTTTAAGATGTTGTACCCACAATTCAGGATGAAGCCCAAAAATGGGCTTCCAGCACTCAACCAGTTAAACTGTGATGACAAGAAATGGGGAAAGATGAGTGGATAGATGGAAGGAAGGAAGGATGAGAGGACAGATCAAAGATGGATGGAAGGACAAACAGAATGACTGATGGAAGGAACCCATTCCTATATCCCCCTCCCACTATGTGGCTCAGAATAAAAATACATTTGTGAAAATGTCCAATCAATTAGCAGTCACATTTTGTAAACTAACCTCTTTCAGGGTGACAAAACAGTAGGTACATTCTCCTTTCACTTCATGTGGATGAGAAACAACAGCAGCTTCAGCAACAGATTTGTGCTCAATTAAAGCCGATTCCATCTCTGCAGTACTGAGTAGATGACCAGATACATTGACCATGTCATCAATCCGTCCAGTTATCCATATGTAACCATCTTTATCTCTCTTCGCACCTGAAATAGTAAACGTATTCGTAAAGCTTCTGTTAGTTGTAGTTAGGTTTCCTAGTGTGTCTTGCATTAATATTTATTGGGCGTTCAAATCATTTTTCTACTCCAAAAGTGAGATCATGACAGTGAGTTAATTTCACTCGCAAGCCTTATCTGATCTGATGAACTGGTTGAGTGCTAGAAGCCACTACCATGGCTTTATTGAAAAGTGCTGGAAACCACTTTAACTGCTTAACACTGTATATATTAGCCTGCTGTTTGCTCAGTAGTTGGAAAATAAATGTTTAAATAAAATTGTTTTTGTGACAATTCATTGGCAAGTGCCATCCAGGTGCACTCTGGTGTAAGGTGGCTAGCAATAGTCATTAGATATTTAGTGTCATTAGCCACGGGCTAGTTGCCACGTCTCACTCTGAACCTCGTTCGAGATTCCAAGTTGGGCTTGCTCGCTTGATAAGTGGATCAGGCCTAACGAGGAATTATTTTCACAAATTCGACAGGATTGTAGATAATATCACACTCCAGAAACCATCTACAACAGTCTTTCATATACAAGTCTGACACAAATCAGCAGCATTTTCTCAGGGGGGGGGGGGGGGGGGGGGGGGCAGGTAGACAGCCAATCTGGCTATGCCACCTCCCCATGGCATACATGTTTTTTTTTAATATCTCATGTTATTTTATTAACACTATACATTATTCTCCTCATGTATTATTACAAATAGATTGTACCACTTTGTTTGTCTAAACGGAATGTATACTGTATACCGTGAAATAAAATCATTATCATTATCCAGCACTCACCAATAACAAAAACAATTATGTATGAAAAAAATCTCTTTCAAGTTAGTCTCCTCTTGCTGGTAGGATGGTCTCTTGAGGAAAATATACTCATTTTACAAATCACCTTTGAAAAATAATTCAGCAATCTCACAGTTAACCCTTTACCCAACGCAGACGATATCAAAATTTATTATTTTAAATATCATTTTTTTAAATTTTTCAAAAAATTTCAACAAAACCATATCATGTGACCCCTCATTGGAACGAGCTCATTCCAACGAGGGGTCACATGATATGGTTTTGTTGAAATGTTTTGAAAAATAATATTTTTTCAACTGCTGAATTTGCATATTACGCGGGTGGATGTGGGCGATTCGTTAGGTAAAGGGTTAACCCAACACAAATATCAGATGACATTTGCAAACAGTTTCTTCAGTAACTAAAAATGTTCATCTATTGCTTCAAAAATGCCACGTATGACTTTTCATTGGTGACGTTTTGTGAATAATGCTGGATGGTTATGGCCATTAATTAGTTAAAGGGTTAACTCTTCACTTAAATTAGATATCAAAATTTATTGTTTCAATTTTTGTTTTAACCCTTTACCCAATGTAATGGCCCAAACCGGCCAGTGCTATTCTCAAAAATCGCCAATTAATTTTCATTATATTTTCATTTTTTGTCTCAAAAACACAGGTTATGAACCCTCATTGGAACGAGCTCGAGCTCGTTCCAATGAGGAGTCATAACCTATGTTTTTGAGACAAAAAATGAAAAAAATTAGTTATTCAAGAATTTTTTTTGCAAGTGTCGTCTGCTTTTCATGTTAGGTAAAGAAAGTGTAACAAATCTTTCAAAAAGTTTTAACAAAACCATATCATGTGACTCCCTCATTGCAACGAGCTCAATGAGTCATATGATATTGCTTTGTTGACATTTTTGGAAATTTTTTTTTTTTTTCCAACTGCTTAATTTCTAACTTACGCAGGCATATGCCGCCAATTCAAAGGGTAAAGGGTTACGCTCTCTTCTCTGCAATGACTGTTCATAAACCACTGTAAAAAACAAATTCTGTGTCAATAAATCACTGTAAAAAAACAAATTCTGTGTGCCATTAAACCATTGTAAAAGAGCATGCCAGGCATGGTTAGCTGTAAATCATGTAAAAATAATTGGACAGGACCCATATTCGATCTTGGCCTGTATTATTAGCTTGAAAATACCCATACCAACTTTGGGTGAGTTCAAATGATCCAAACTGGAGTTGTTGGTCGGAAACCAAAAATGTTAATAGATGTTGAAGTTGATAAAGGGCCTTAATTCATGTAAAAATAATTGGACAGAACCCATATTCGAACTTGGCCTGTATTACTAGCAGGATAATACACATACCAACTTTGGTTGACATCAAATAATCCAAACTGAAGTTATCGGTCAGAAACAAAAAATGTTAACCCTTTACCTAATATGAAAAGCAGACGACACTTTCAAACAAAATTCCTGAATAACTAATTTTTTTCCTTTTTTGTCTTAAAAACATAGGTTATGACCCCTCATTGGAACGAGCTCGATGAGCTCGTTCCAAAGAGGGGTCATAACCTATGTTTTTGAGACAAAAAATGAAAAAAATAATGAAAATTAATTGGCAATTTTTGTGAATAGTGCTGGTCGGTTTTGGCCGTTACGTTGTTAAAGGGTTAATGGACGGACAGATGAATTAAATAATATGACTATCTTTCAAACAGGCATATAAAAACAAAGGGGAAATGTGCAAGACAACAGGGTATATCTTTATTTCTTCCATTTAAGATATATGACTGGAATGGAAAAAAAACGAAAAGTGTGTTTCATCATTATTGTATTTTGACCTTTCATTGCTTTCAGCTTAAAATTTGTGTAAAAAGTGAGAGTGCCACTTATGCAGGGACAATGGTTTTCTTGGAAAAATATGATCTAAAAGTTAAATTTCAGGTAACTCTCTAGGAAAATTGCAAGAAATTTTATCTTTTAATTTGATGAAATCTGAAAATTATATGAGTACCCCAGTACTTTGAGTTAATAGTTAAAATAATAATTTTAATTTACCATCTCCTGTACAATAGTATCCTGGAAATTTCTTGAAATAAGTTGTCTCAAATCTTTCATGATTACCATACACTGTTCTCATTATCCCTGGCCATGGTTGTTGAAATACCTGAAAATAAAAAAAAACAAAACAAGAACTATTGCTGAAGGCAATTCATACCTTCACAGCAGTGATGGGCGGATGACGAATAATTAATTTTTCAACTGCTCAATTTGCAAATTACGTGGACGGATGTGGGCGATTCATTAGGTAAAGGGTTAAGGATTTTTAATCTTCTACATGCTATTTCAGAGTAGCAATACAAATGCTGCGAATAAGCACCACTTTCTGACATAGCTAATATTTGGATACACAATTATTACTGAAATATTTCTTCAGTAGAAGTGGTAAAATTGTTACAACTGTATTGGAAACCTTAGGATTTCCTATATAAAATATGCTTAGATGCTAGTGGTTTAGATTTTGCGTTCACATGCCTGGAAATAAAGAGCTTACATTGTAACCCGTTAGCCAGTTACGATAAATAACACAGACATAACCTACAGAAATAATTTGTTATTATGCTTCTCTGTTTTGCTCTTTCCATCTGAACAGAATTTCCGGCACAGTAAATAGCAAACGCTAATGAGCGATCTCACTTTGGCAAGATCATGCCTTAGTTTTGCTATTGATTGTGGCAGAAGTTCTTTTAAGACTTCAATGCATGTCATTCTACTCATATGTGGATGCAATGAACAAACAATGGGCTGAGCTAGTTCCAAGAGATTGTGGAGTCGGACATGCAAAACATGCTGAATTAGGTATTAACCCCTTACCTAATGGTTTGACCACATCCGTCGGCGTAATATGCAAATTGAGCAGTTGAAAAAATTAAATTTTTCAAAATATTTCAACAAAACCATATTATGTGACCCCTCATTGGAACGAGCTCATTGAGCTCGTTCCAGTGTGGGGGTCACATGATATGGTATTGTTGAAATTTTTTGAAAAAATTATATTTAAAATAATAAATTTTGATATCGTCTGCGTTGGGTAAAGGGTTAAATTTACATTGTATTATTTTGTAGTAACCTTTTACAACTGACATAACCCACAAGTAGCCTAAACGGTTGTTCGCGTGTAATTTCCAGGCCTGGGTTTATCCATCTTTTTTTTACTTGAATACCAGTCCATTTATTATATGCAATTGAAAAACAAAGAAATGGTTGCTATGACTCATAATCCATGATTGTGGCAAAGTTCTTTTAAGACCTAAATGCATGTCATTCTACTCATATGTGGATGCAATGAACAAACAATGAGCTGAGCTAGTCCCAAGAGATTGTGGAGTCGGACATTTATAGTATATCACCCTCCCTGTGTACAGTCCCCTGATATCTGCACCACTGTCAAAGAGTTTAATTTGATGGAAGGAGAGAATCACAAATATCTACATGACTGGCTCCACAGTTGATGTGCAGTGGTACTGTAATCAGACCATTATGAAATTATGAAATTAGACAGCTATGAAATTATTAACCCCTTCAACAAGAGGATTCTTTTGCCCATCTTTAGGAAAGCATCCTGGGGCACATGCCATTGGGAAAATTTGCGCCATGGGTGCTCCAACTGGGAATTTGTTTTGGAGAGGAAGAAACATGTATAAAAGACTACGAAATTTTACATTTGAACTGAACTGAGAACATTAAAACTGATACCTAAGCAACACCATGAAAACTACAAGTTTTATGACCGCCACATGGAATTATGTTCACCCCAGCCTCTGTAGTCTCTATTAAACTGTTCTTATATTATTAACTGGTAGAGTGCTAAATTATTTTTGGTCCTTAAAATTTCTTTGTGCATCTTTGCCTTGTTACAATTTATGGGAGAGTGCCAATAGGCACTCTCCCATAAATTGTAACAGGGCATATCTTAACAGATAAAATAATATCACTTCAAATGCAATATTAAGCACATCCACAGAGTATGGAGCCTTTAAATTGCAGTACTATCATTTCAGAATAAAGCCCAAATATGGGCTTCCAGCACTCTACCAGTCAAAGAAGCATTTGCCTTCGAATTCAGAAACTTTCTAAGCTCAGTTAGGTAAACATATTAAATTTAATGCACAATTGGTGTCCTGAACAGGGAGGTCAAAAGGCCTGACAAAACCAATGTTTTTTTTAGGCCTTATGACTACCCAGTTCAGAACACCAATTGTGCAATAAATTTTTGTTTGAGTGGGGATTGAGATTGGGAAAACTGAGGTGGAGAAATGAGAAAAATTAAGCCCAAATGCCATTGGGAACGAGTTCCATATTCGACACCTACAGACATCCAAAAGAATCCCTGCTACACATTGTGCATGTATTTTGGGGCAAAGAAAATGCTGGCCATCCATGAAACAGGCATCAATGTAAGTATGAAATTAGGAATGAGGGTCAGTACAGGGCTGTAGGATTAAATTATGATTGAATCTTCCAGTAAACAAAAAAGAGACTCATCCATCTCCCTGCTGACAGTAGTGCAAAAGACAACACCATTCAGGGTGTCACGTTTGAAAGGGTTAAACTGATTGGTCTTTAAAAAGAGCATGTATATGGCTTCCTACATCAAATAATACTCACTAAATAGCCTTCTGCACCTTCTTCAACTTCATTGCCACTTTCATCTAATATTTTTGGTTTAATACCAAAGAATGGGAATGTCTGAAAATATCATAAGAGGTAACAGTGAACAGACAAAAATTATATGTTGCTGTATTTCTGGTGTGCTAATCAAAGTTAAAGGAGACAGATGGACTTTCTTGGCCCAGAAGATAATACTTTTTACCATTCCTGGAGAAGTTCTTACAAACCATGCAAACCAATTTTGATGTTTAGTAGAGCTAGAAGATTATGATTTTTCAGATTTGGTTTGGGTTCAGTTTAATAAAAAAAAAACACGGTTCCTGCAGTTTCAGGAAAAAACCTCAGTTTTGGATCAGTTTTTCTGTGTATTAAGAACATACTGTAAATACACAGAATGACACGTATATAAAAACAATTATTAGAAGGACACTCAGCAATTCATTAACAACTCATCCCCTGAGTTGCAATGTGTTCTATGTGACGGTAGGCACATAGAACACTTTGGAACTTGGGATGAATTATCAACACAAAGAACACATTTTATTGCCAACCAAATTTGCAAGCGGAACCTGTGCTACTATTTTTAGCTATCGCTAGCAATTCAAATTGTAATTGCTGTGCACGATTTGTAGAAAATACCAGTGAAATTTCGATTCTATTTAAAAATAGTCTGTCAACGATATTCATTCCGCAAATTTGTGCAGAACAGATTTTTATTTTCCACATGGTTTAGTGTTGCTATAGATGGGGATTTCAAAGAACAGGCATGTAATAAATAACAGTTTAGGCCCCTCAGTGTGGAAAAATATCTAACAGTTTGTATAACACCACTAAAAGCCAACTCAGTAAATATCTTCATTGGGTTCATCCTAACTTCCCTTTGAACAGTCTTAGGGGGTTCTAGGGGATCAGTCATTAAGCCTATTGAGTCAGAAGAAAAAACATAAATTAGGGTAACAAATGAATAAAGTTTGAGCTAAACTATGTTGTGTTCTCATTGTCATCACATTTTCTCTCTTAACTCGTAGAGTGCTGGAAGCCCATATTTGCGCTTTATTCTGAAGTACCGGTACTGCAATTTAAAGGCTTCATATTCTGTGGATGTACTTCAGATTATCTTCGAAGTGATATTATTTTATTTGCTAGGATTTGCCTTGTTACAATTTATGGGAGAGTGCCTTATGGCACTCTCCCATAAATTGAAACAAGGCAAAGATGCACAATATTTATTTATTTATTGGTGTTTAAGGTCACATACTTATGCACAATGGCTAATCGTGACCGTGACAGTTTTACGGGTGGAGGAAGCCGGAGTACCCGGAGAGAACCACCGAGCAACGACGAGCAGCTGTCAGCTCTCCAACATCGTAACTCTGAACTCTGCACCGCAGCACAGGCAGGGTTAGATTGGTTGAAGACATGCGCACCATCGACGTGCAGTACGCCTCAGTACACAGAGTCATCGTGCCCCCATGTAGGCAATCGGGGTGAAGTGTCTTGCCCAAGGACACAACGCGGTTGCCGCAGGTGGGATTCGAACCAAGGACCTCTCGGCTTGCAGCCTGCACCTCTATCAACTGAGCCACCGCACCCCCCAAAGATGCACAAAGAAATTTTAAGGACCAAAAATAATTTAACACTCTACCAGTTAATGACTCCTCTGCTGTATGAGTAAATAAGGGAGAAAATATGACAAAGAGATCACAACATATTTACCTCTTTGCTGAATAGACTAAGTGAACATGAGTCCATGGGGAACATAAGAGCAGTTCTCACACAGGAAAGTAGTTTGATCAGTTTATGCACAAAGCACAGTAAAAACGACAGGTTTTTGCTGGGTCAGGCAGTACAGTTTTCTAGTTTGCCACAAAAACCAGAACTGACCTGTAAACTGAAAGACCTGCTCAACTCTAATGTTTAGAGACATAACACATTCCAAAATTAACAATTATGTAATGCTATTTCCGACCATGAAATGCTAATATATCGCACAATGGTCGAAGGATTCTTTCAAATGTTTCCAACAAATTGCCACATAACAGAGCCTATCATCTGTTAACCATTAGTTGCCTGAGCAATTTACCACCACTCTACAGCCTTTAAGTCAAAAGGAAAATATAACTCTTATAGTCCTGGAAATTTTTATATGCATTTTTGCAACACAGTTTGTAAGTCTACATCTTGTGGTTTTGCGATTGTTTCTAGGCAAGTCTTGGCAATGCCTATAAAGGTAGGCAAGACTTGCCTATAATGGTAGGCAAGACTTGCCTAGAAACAACTGCCTGGGTACTTGTAAAGTAACTTGAAAATTTACCCAGAGACTGAATTACGTTAAACATTGAGGAAAGTGGGTATTACCATACTGACCTGTGTCCAAGCCCATACTCGTGTGTAAACCCACCCCACCATGTTTTCAGATTTCAGAATCAAGGAGTTCTACCTGTGTCAAAGCCCATTCCCCAAGTTTCAAGTTGGCTGAAACATCAATTCAGGCACGTGAAACGAATATAGGTGACTTTTTGCAGCAATCTACTTACCAAACCAGGACTGGAAATTGGAGTTTTTTATTTTTTGAGTGACTTTTTTTTTAGCTTTTATTTGATAAACTTTATAAATAAAAAATATATACTGCTGTTCACTTTGCTCATTTATTCCCCTGTTTACTGAATGAGGCCGTAAATCCATTTTATTTAGCAGACAGAGAGGTGTCCCAGTTTGAAAATCAGCTGTTAATGAAAGGAAAATAACTGCATAGGAGATTCCCCACAGACTGTAAATAAAGATATTTATAGACTGGGATAACCCCTATTGAACAGTGCTTCAGTTTCCAAGTACAAGTGTTGACTTGTGCAGAATCTATTTTCTTTAGTGTGAAAAAATATTAGCAGCAATGATTGGTGGCTTCATATGTTGGATACACTGACAGGGATTATTACTGAAGATTTCGGAAAATTCACCGGGAATTTTTTTTCTCAAAATTTCAATATTTTCAGTGAAATATTGATTATTTGAACCCATTATGCACCTCACATGATCTCCACTTTACTTACAGTTTACATCATATCACACTGATAGATGGGGAAACCCATAGAGTAAACAATGGAATATAATCAAAATTTTATTATTTTTTTTATTGAATTCAAACGTATTTACAAACTATTTGAAAGTAAGATTTATATTTTTCATATTTTTATCAACTTTTTCACTCTTAATTTTAATACAAAATAACATTCATATGAAAGTGTCAATGACACTGTAGCTCAAATTGTCAAGACAAAGACGTGTACATGTATAGTATGTGACACAGCAATGACAAACATCTAGGTAATGACCTGATAACAAAGGTACATATAAAGTATTGTAACGGTCTGTACATAAATACTGACCGTTGCCTGTAACAAATGTATAGGTAAAGTATTGTAAAGGTGGGTGACAGTCAGATGCTAAACTAGAAAAAAATCTTGGAGTCCCAGAGTGGGTCTGACTGAACCCCAAATTATTTGTTCTCATAGCACAGTGATAACAAAGGCACCCAAAAACACACTCGTTCCTGTCCCAAGGTGAAAACAAAGGTACCCAAGAAGTTTTGTAAAGATCAGTTCATAAATACGAGCTGCATAGAACTTGTGACAAAAAACTGATTCGACCTAATTTCGGTACAAAATGGCCACTGGCAGCCATCTTGAATTTTGGACCGAATGCAGAAACACTCATTCTCGTCCCAAGGTGATAACAAAGGTACCCAAGAAGTTTTGTGAAGATCGGTTCATAAATACAGCCTCTACCCTGAGCCGTATTGACACGTGTGCTTACATTGTGTAAGTAGCACTGAATAAATCAAAGTTCATCTAATTTGCATAATTTCTGCACGAAAAAAACCCCCTTACAATATGTGATGTATTCCATGTTACTAAACATTCATACAAAAATTTATTCAAATCAGAACTTTCATACAGAAGTTCTGTACAAAAGACTGATTGCACTAATTTTAGTACAAAATGGCTGCTGGTGGCCATCTTGAATTTCGGACCACACCCAAAAACACTCGCTCTCATCCCACGGTGATAACAAAGGTACCCAAGGAGTTTTGTAAAGATCGGTTCAAAAATACGGCCTCTAGCCCGAGCCGTATTGGCATTTGCACTTACAGTGCTGAAAGTAACACCAAAAAACATCAAAGTTAGTCTACTTTGCATAATTTACGCACGAGAAAAAAAACCCGTATTATATGTGATGTATCCCATGGTACTAAACATTCACACAAAAAATTATTCAAATCAGCGCTTTCATATGGAAGTTCTGTGCAAAAATCTGATTGCACCTAATTTTGAACAAAATGGCTGCCATTGGCCATCTTGAATTTCGGACTGGACCCCAAAACACTCGTTCTCGTCCCACGGTGATACCAAAGGTACCCAAGAAATTTCGTAAAGATCGGTTCATAAATACGGCCTCTAGCCTGAGCCATATTGGCATTTGCACTTACAGTGCTGAAAGTAACACCAAAAAACATCAAAATTAGTCTAATTGGCACAATTTATGCACGAGAAAAAAAAAAGTATTATATGTGATATATCCCATGGTACTAAACATTCATACAAGAAGTTATTCAAATCAGAGCTTTCAAATGGAAGTTCTGTACAAAAAACAGATTTCTGCATTGTCGGTACAAAATGGAGGCTGGCAGCCATCTTGAATTTCGGACCGCACCCAAAAACACTCGTTCTCGTCCCACGGTAATAACAAAGGTACCCAAGAAGTTTCGGAAAGATCGGTTCGTAAATACGGCCTCTAGCCCGAGCCGTAACCAATTGTTGACGTACAGACAGACGGCCGACGGGCCATGACAAAAGCTAATGAAAGTGTCAATGACACTGTAGCGCAACTTGTCAAGACAAAGACATGTACATGTATAGCATGTGACACAGCAATGACAAACATCTAGGTAATGACCTGATAACAAAGGTACATATAAAGTATTGTAACGGTCTGTACATAAATACTGACCGTTGCCTGTAACAAATGTATAGGTAAAGTATTGTAAAGGTGGGTGACAGTCAGATGCTAAACTAGAAAAAAATCTTTGAGTCCCAGAGTGGGTGTGACTGAACCCCAAAATATTTGTTCTCATAGCACAGTGATAACAAAGGCACCCCAAAACACACTCATTCCTGTCCCAAGGTGAAAACAAAGGTACCCAAGAAGTTTCGTGAAGATCAGTTCACATATATGAGCTGTGTAGAAGTTGTAACAAAAAACTGATTGGACCTCATTTCGGTACAAAATGGCCACTGGCAGCCATCTTGAATTTTGGACTGCACCCAGAAACACTCGTTCTCGTCCCGAGGTGATAACAAAGGTACCCAAGAAGTTTTGTGAAGATCGGTTCATAAATACAGCCTCTAGCCCGAGCCGTATTGACATGTGCACTTACAGTGTATAAGTAGCACTGAATAAATCAAAGTTCATCTAATTTGCATAATTTCTGCACGAGAAAAAAATCCGCACTATATGTGATGTATTCCATGTTACTAAGCATTCATACAAAAATTTATTCAAATCAGAACTTTCATACAGAAGTTCTGTACAAAAGACTGATTGCACTAATTTTGGTACAAAATGGCTGCTAGTGGCCATCTTGAATTTTGGACCACACCCAAAAACACTCGTTCTCATCCCACGGTGATAACAAAGGTACCCAAGAAGTTCCGTAAAGATCGGTTCATAAATACGGCCTCTAGCCTGAGCCATATAGAAGTTGTGTACAAAAAACTGATTAGACCTAATTTCAGTATAAAATGGCCACTGGCAGCCATCTTGAATTTTGGACCGCACCCAGAAACACTCGTTTTCATCCCAAGGTGATAACAAATGTACCCAAGATGTTTCATGAAGATCGGTTCATAAATACAGACTCTAGCCCGAGCCGTATTGACATATGTACTTACTGTGTGTAAGTAGCACTGAAAAAATCAAAGTTCATCTAATTTGCATAATTTCTGCACGAGAAAAAAACCCGTATTATATGTGATGTATCCCATGGTACTAAACATTCACACAAAAAATTATTCAAATCAGCGCTTTCATATGGAAGTTCTGTGCAAAAATCTGATTGCACCAAATTTTGTACATTTTGTACAAAATGGCTGCCATCGGCCATTTTGAATTTCGGACCGGACCCAAAAACACTCGTTCTCGTCCCATGGTGATAACAAAGGTACCCAAGGAGTTTTGTAAAGATCGGTTCATAAATACGGCCTCTAGCCCGAGCCGTATTGGCATTTGCACTTACAGTGCTGAAAGTAACACCAAAAAACATCAAAGTTAGTTTAATTTGCATAATTTACGCACGAGAAAAAACCCCCGTATTATATGTGATGCATCCCATGGTACTAAACATTCATACAAAAAATTATTCAAAACAGAGCTTTCATATGGAAGTTCTGTACAAAAAACAGATTTCTGCATCATCGGTACAAAATGGTGGCTGGCAGCCATCTTGAATTTTGGACCGCACCCAAAAACACTCGTTCTCGTCCCACGGTCATAACAAAGGTACCCAGGACGTTTCGAAAAGATCGGTTTATAAATACGGCCTCTAGCCCGAGCCGTATCCAATTGTTGATGGACAGACGGACGACGGGCCATGGCATAAGCTCAAATTTGGCTTCGCCAAAGTTGAGCTAAAAATGTGATACCTGGATATAATATGGCTTGACAGAACGGTCTGCTGTTGTCAACGAGGTGACGTTCCATTTGTTCAGCATTTTAAACTTATCACTTATTAAAACAGTTGACAAATATGTGCGAGATAATTGGGTGGATATTTTTTATTTAAGAGTGTACTCTCTCTTTCTTATCATACCCAAAGGATAATTAATTATTTCCCATTCCGATGTTCCCCTCCTACAGAACTCACTAATTTATTCCTACCGGAAACCCTGTGTATATCAAATATGTGAAGATTTTGACTGGTGGATCTGAAGAAGATTTTCGAAGAAATTTTTGCACTAAGTTAAAATACGGGTGGAGAATTATTGCACCAAACCAATTTTACTGGTCCTAACGATGCTGTATACTAAATAACAATACTCTAGTTTGTTTGTGAAGTTTGGGAAATATGGGCATTTGATTTTTTCTCTCTATTTTTAGCTCCTGGGGTTCCCACTGGGATTCAAACATTTTTTTCAGGCTTAAATGAAGTACATGTCCCCTAACACTACTGCATACCAAGTACACCAGTTCAGAAAAAAGAAATTTTGGGTGGGGTTCAAAATACTGAACCCAGCTAGAACAAGCCCAAATATTGCACAAGAAGTTTCTTTGAACAAATTTGAATCTTAATCACATAAGGAAGATGGAACCTGAAATTTCAAAGTATTGTCACTGGCAGTTTACGAGAAGAATTTTGAAGAATTTCAGGTTTTTGGGCCACTGCCCTAGCCAATTATGCTAAGTTTCTTCTATTGAACAAATCTGGAACATAAACATATTCATGCCAAGTTTGGTTGGGTTTGGTCCAGTTGTTTGGAAGAAGACTTATATGCAAAGTTAACAGATGATGGACATCAAGAAAGGTGACCTAAAAAGACCAAGTGAAGCACTGTCCATGTTCTAACATTCCAATTCTCTATATTACAAACTGCAGTATGAAGGAATCCAACATACATAACAAGTCAAAGTTTTGCAAGTCAATAAAAGGTAATAATTGTCAAAAATAATTTTTTCCTGTCATCGAAATATAAGTTTTCAACATGTGGGTAACGTCCAAAAGCTTCAAACCTCAACAGCAGTTGATTCCACTAGGATAGTATCAAATGAATGGTCACACAGATGGATGGACATGCACACAGCTAATTTCTCTTGTCCTCCACCAGAATGTTGTAGGAACAAAAAGCTATAAGCTATCAGCTACGTATGAAATTTGGAAATGATTTGTTAAACAGCTCTTAAGAGTGAAGACACATAAAGCTATTCGAAAAGAAACAAGAGGCCCCAAGGGGCCTTAATCGCTCACCGGCCAAAGTGGTTCAAAGAAGTATTTTTGGTCACATTCAGTTAGTTAGGGTTCATCAACACTGCAAAGGAATGCAGTCATGAGAGGCAAATTTTATGGAAAAACACTAAGGAATGGTTTGAACAAACCTGAACCTAACATGCCCCCCCCCCCCCCTCACCCCCACGCATAGAGCCCAAATAATAAGCAAGGGACTCAAATTGAACAAACTTGAATCTGAACCACCTTGAGATGTCTCATATACCAAATAAGAAAGAATTCTGACTAGGATTGAACAAACTTGAATCTAATGCTCTGAGAGATGTTGTATACCAAATATGAAAGCATTTTGACTATAGGGTCTAAGGAAGATTTCAAAAACAAGTCGGAACTGGACCCACCATTTTCAGGGAATAATTTTTTTTTTTTTTGTCTCAAAATTGAACAAAACACAGAACAAATCCCCCCCAAAATATGCGAATTTTGGTCAAAAATTTCGGAGTCCGAACCGGACCCAAAATTTTCAGGCTAATATATATTTTTTTGTCTCAAAATTGAACAAAATACATAAAAACCCCCAAAGATTTCCAAATTTTGGTCCTAAATTTCCAACGGTTCGGAACCGGAAGAAAAATTTTCAGGCTAAAAATTTTTTTTTTTTTCATCTCAAAAAAAAAAATGCATAAAAAATCCAGCAAGAGGATCACAGATCCAGAAGTCGAGTTTTGACATTAAATTCTGAAAAAATAAGCTATTTATAGTAACAGTGACCTTGACCTTGGAGTCCCAGACTCCGAAATCAATAGGTGTCTTCCCTTCCTATAAGGTAACCTCTGGTATAAGTTTGGTGAAGGTGCATCAAATAGAACTAAAGTTATTGCGCGGAAACCAATTTGTCACAAAATATTTTATTAATAGTAACAGTGACCTTGACCTTGGGGCACCAGACTCCGAAATCAATAGGTGTCTTCCCTTCCTATAGGGTAACCTGTGGTATAAGATTGATGAAGATACACGGAATAGAAATAAAGTTATTGCCCGGAAACCAACTTGTCATAAAATATTCTATTTATAGTAACAGTGACCTTGACCTTGACCTTGGAGTCCAGGACTCCGAAATCAATAGTAGTAGTAGTAGTAGTAGTAGTAGTAGTAGTAGTTGGAATCTTTATTAACGTGACATGTGCTAATACAATAATAATAGAAACAGTTATCAAATAGAACAATAGCACCCGGCCCGCTGGGCCTATATGTCACCTAGAGTACGTTATTAGGCAAGCTTGATAAGGGAGATTAATCATCGACCGTTCTTTTTTCAGCATAATCATTGAGGTCCGTTATTCGGATAGAACTGATGCTCCCCCGCCCTCAAATTGGAATGGTTGTATTTATATAGCAAGAAAAGCGGGAGAGGATCCTAGTTGGTAAGAGATCATCTGGACACGATCAACGTGTAACACGAGAAGGAGAAAAGAAGAAAGGGGTAGTGGTTGTTACCTTTTTGCAATCTGAACATGGGGCATGTCCCCCAGGTGGGACGAGCACATAGCACTGGTTCCAATGGGCAGCCCTGACCCATGTTCTGCGGGCAAAAATATGAAATCAGTAGGCATCATCCCTTCCCATAGGGTAACCTCTGGTATAAGTTTGGTAAAGGTGCGTCAAATAAAACTAAAGTTATTGCCCGGAAACCAATTTGTCATAAAATATTCTATTTATAGGAACAGTGACCTTGACCTTGGAGTCCCAGGCTCTGAAATCAATAGGTGTCTTCCCTTCCTATAGGGTAACCTCTGGTATAAGTTTGGTAAAGGTGCGTCAAATAGAACTAAAGTTATTGCCCGGAAACCAATTTGTCACAAAATATTCTATTTATAGTAACAGTGATCTTGATCTTGGGGCGCGAGACTATGAAATCGATAGGTGTCTTCCTTTCCTATAGGGTAACCTCTGGTATCATTTTGGTAAAGGTACATCAAATAGAAATAAAGTTATTGCCCGGAAACCAATTTGTCACAAAATATTCTATTTATAGTAACAGTGACCTTGACCTTGGAGTCCCAGACTCCGAAATCAATAGGTGTCTTCCCTTCCTATAGGGTAACCTCTGGTATAAGTTTGGTAGAGGTGCGTCAAATAGAACTGAAGTTATTGCCCGGAAACCAATTTGTCATAAAATATTTTATTTATAGTAACAGTGACCTTGATCTTGGGGTGTGAGACTCTGAAATCGATAGGTGTCTTCCTTTCCTATAGGGTAACCTCTGGTATAATTTCGGTAAAGGTGCATCAAATAGAACTAAAGTTATTGCCCGGAAACCAATTTGTCATAAAATATTCTATTTATAGTAACAGTGACCTTGATCTTGGGGTGCAAGACTGAAATCGATAGGTGTCTTCCTTTCCTATAGGGTAACCTCTGGTATAATTTTGGTAAAGGTGCATTAAATAGAACTAAAGTTATTGCTCAGAAAACAATTGTTTACGCCCGCCGCCCTCTGCCCGCCCATCACTTCATCAAACTATAAGTCGAGTTTGACTTCGTTAAAACTCGACTAAAAATCAAAAAAAATTTCCGAATTTTGGTCCAAAATTTTGCAGGCTAAATTTCTTTTTTTCCATCTCAAAATAGAACAAAAAAAAAAATTTCCAATTCGGAACTGAACCCAAAATTTTCAGGCAAAATTTTTTTTTTGTCTCAAAATTGCACAACATGCATAAAAAATCAAACTTTTTTCTTCTTCAAATTTTGGTCCAAAATTTCTAAGTACGAACCAGACCCAAAATTTTCAAACCAGGGACCCAGTTGGAACAAACTTGAATCAGACCCTCCTAGATATGATGTATATCAAATATGAGAGGATTCTGACTGGTGCAGAGGATTCTGACTGGTGGATCTGAAGAAGAAGATTTTTAAAGAAATTTCCTCATATTGCCCAAATATTAAGCGAGGAACTCGATTTGAACAAAATTGAATCCAGTTGGAACAAACTTGAATCAGACCCTCCTAGATATGATGTATATCAAATATGAGAGGATTCTGACTGGTGGAAAGGATTCTGACTGGTGGATCTGAAGAAGAAGATTTTTAAAGAAATTTCCTCATATTGCCCAAATATTAAGCGAGGAACTCGATTTGAACAAAATTGAATCTGCTAAGGAACATGCACACTAAATTTGGTTCAATTTGGTCCAGTAGTTTGTGAGAAGTCGATAAAGTAAAGTTCATGAGGGATGACAACGGATGGCAAGTGATAAGTTGAGCTGCCTTCGGTGAGCTAAAAACAAAACAAAGGGCAATAACTTTGGAACACATGACCAATTTGTAATGTAGCCAGCACAAATCTATGTATGAAATCTGAAAATGATTTTTTGAATAGTTCTCTTTACAGAAAATGGATGTTTGGATGGATGGATGGTGAGAGGACACACAGAGCTCATTTCTCTAGTCATCCACCAAAACTCTGGGGACAGGAAGCTATAAGCAATGAATGAAATTTGAAAATGATTTGTTGATCAGTTTTTACAGTTTGAAGACAAGTTTTGCAATTTGAAATGAAAAAAAAACCAAAAAAAAAACAAAGGGCAATAACTTTGGAAGAAATGACAAATTTGGAATGTTGCCACCACAAATCTGTGTATGAAATCTGAAAAATGATTCTTTGAATGGTTCTCTTTACTGTATGGATGGATGGATGGATGGACAAATGCATGGATGGAGGTACAGACAGATGGATGGATGGTTGGATGGATGGATGGATTAGTATATTACTCAGCCATTGAAAAATGCATATTACAATTTTATGCAATTAACTTGTATACATACCGCAGATCCTGGTTTTAAAGGTGTTGCACCTGGCAATGGAGTAATTGTATGGCCACCCTAAAATGAAAAAAAGAAACATGTTGCATAACAATGTATTGTTAACCCTTTATCCAATGAAGATGATATCAAAATTAATTATTTTAAATTTAATTTTTTTAAATTTCAAAACATTTCCACAAAACCTTACCATGTGACCCCCCCCCCCCCCCCCCCCCCCCCCCCCTTCTCCCGGAACGAGCTCAATGAGCTTGTTCCAATGCGGGATCACAGGAAATGGTTTTGTTGACATTTTTCAAAATAATTTGGGTTTCAACTGCTCAACCTGTAAATTTCATGGGGCTGATGTGCCTGATCCATTAGGTAACGGATTAACCCTTTATCCAATGCAGACGATATCAAAATTTATTATTTTAAATATCATTTTTTTCAAATTTTTTCAAAGAATTTCAACAAAACCATATCATGTGACCCCTAATGTTACGCAGGCGGATGCAGCCGATTCATTGGGTAAAGGGTTAATCCAATAAGTCTTGAGCTGACTTTCGTCTATTGATCTGTTTTGTACCAACTGGAATATAAACTCATTTTAAATTATGTTTCTATTTCTAGCAATGCAAATGTGTAGACATAAAAATGTTTTTTTCTTGTTGTGTTGCACTGAGCCAGCAAAATGAGAAATCAACCTTTTTGTAATCACAAACAGGATTCTTACCTATACTTGAATGAATAAGCCAGTTCATGGAGTTTCAAGAATCTTTCCAATATATATTTTTAAGGGTTTTAAAAAAACAGAGTTGGAGATGAGGATTTTCAAGGATATTTTGGGGCAAAAAAACATGGGGGAGGGGAGGACTCTTCAGGAGCTCCACAAAGTTACATGAACATGCATGCTGGGGAATTTGTACTCAATATTTCTTATTTTAACTCCTAGCATGCTGCCTGTGGATACATCTGCCCAGCACACAAAATCTTTTGCCTCTGAAATAAGTACCATTTGGGCACATTTTACCAAATGTGACATATTTCTGTACAATGGGTAATCGTGACCGCAACATGGATATAAAGTCAAGTCCAGCCAATCGTTTATACCCATGCTGCCCATTTTAGAGGACTTCCACCCCAGGCATTGGTGACCGGGTCCTATTTTACCAGTAAAACAGAACTCATTTACCAGAGTAAAGAAGCTTTCTTTTACAAAGAGTTAACCATAGTAAACAGGCATTGCATCACTATCCAGGGTTCCCATAGGGGACCTTTTAACCAATGATTTCCTGAGTTAAATACAAATGAATTTTTCATCAGATCTAGTCATGGCTGCTTCAGAGCAGCCATGACTAGATTTGAAGGAAAATAATTTTTAAATATTCAGCAGGTTAAGAGTTAATGTCAAATCACAATCGTATCCACAATCTAATGTATGATTTTCATTCTGTTTGACAGACATTCTATTAGCCACTGGCTACTAGCCAGAGAAGATCCAATTCAGAAATATTATGCTCAATGTGAAGTGAGCTGGTTATTGGTGAAATGAATTCTCTCTGATTGCCTGATATCTCATCTTTTCAGTCCAAAATACTTTTGGTAGAGTGCTAAAAGCTACTATCATGGCTCTCAGAGATTGTTTTGGGTATCTACAGGAGCTGTTTATGGGAGCTTTTCCCAGTGACATTTGATCATGATTTTTGCCAATTCTTAACCCCAAATTTCCATATTCAATTGCCACTCAAACAAAAATTTAATGCGCAACTCGTGCCCTGAACTGGGTAGTCATAAGGCAAATTGCTTGCCAAAGTCTCTTAATTCAAAGGCAAATTACAAGTTTGACTTTAATTGTATAAGAACAGTTTAATAGAGATAACACAGACTTAGTGAACATGATTCCATGTGACTGTTTGTTATAATACTTACTTGCAGTACATATGCAGTTGCTTAGGCATCGGTCTTAATGTTTAGTCTCTGTATGTTTTTTCCCCTCCAAAACAAATTCCTAATTGGAGCCCCCATGACACATGGCATGAGCCCCGGTCCCTTGCCCAAGAAGGGAAGGAAAATCACTGGTTCGACTTAAAAGTACTGAGAGCCACTTTACTGGCTTTACACTCTATAAATTAGCTTGTTGTTTTCTCAGCAGTAGACAATAGAACTGCTTTGTTGCAATTTATTGGAGAGTGCCAATAGGCACTCTCCAAAAAATTAAACAAGGCAATTATTTTGAACAAACTCTGGCTAAACAAGGGCTTCCACTGCTGGGAGATATCGTTTTGTTGATTCTAAAAAAAAACAATAGTGTGTTTTTTCTACTGCACAATTTGTATATTATGGAGGTGGATGTGGCTGATTCATTAGGCAAAGGGTAAGAGATTTCCTTATTTCAGAACTTTCAAGGAATTCAGGGAGCCAGGAAACCTAACAAAGAAGGCTCAGAAATAACCTTTCAAACAACTCATCCAGTAGAAATCTTGACATTATCTCACTGCGAATCTCAAATGTTGAGGCAAATCAAATCTTGCAGAGATTCTGAACTGAATCAAATCTTTTCCAAGTTGTTTTGATATCGTATATTTTTGCAATGTGAAATATAATAAATATTGTTATTCTCCTCTCAAGTTTTCTATTTAACAGCGACTCTTCTGTCTGGGAAAGCTGATCAAAAAATGAACGAGTGCAATGCCATGGGATGGCCAATCTCCAGCCACCTAAGTCCAACAAGGGCAATAAATCACAAGGAAATATTTGGACACAACTGGTTTGCAATCCTCTTTATGATATTATCACCAGAAAGCTATGTACTAAATTAGGAAAAAAAAAATCTTGGAACACATTTCTTTGAAATGTGATGACAATGAATGGTAAAGTGATTGCAAGAAATTGTAAGTTTAATAAGGGAAATGAAAACTCTTGAAGAAATACTTGGACACAGCTGGTTCGCAATCTCTTACATGATATCATCACCCAAAAGCTTGTTACATTTGGAAAACAATCTTGAAAAGTTTTCTTTGAAATGTGATGACAAGAAATGATGATGTGACAACAATCAATTCTAAGTTCAATAACTCTTGAGAAATACTTTGAACATGGCTGGTTTGCAATCACATTCATATTATCAACAAACGGTATATATTACATTTGGAAAAAAAAATCTTGAATGATTTTCCTTGAAAGGTTATGAGATAAAATGCTAGTGATGACAAATAAAAGTCTAAGTCCAACAAGGGCAATAACTCTAGAAGGAATATTTGAACAGAGTGGTTCACAATCTCATTCATGATATTATCACCAAAAGCTATGTATTAAATTTGGTGACAAGAAATGGCGATGGATGAACAGATGGAAGGAAGGATGAAACCCCATTCCCATATCTGCCTCCCACTACATGAGGGGGGATAAAAAAAAAATCCATAAAAAAGCAGTTTGAAATGGATCCTCCTTGAACTCTTTCCAGGGGTGAAAATCCGTTCGATTTTGCTACGAGAATCCATTCACGATACCCTAAAAGATATTTGTTCCCAAACCAAGGTTTTTTTTTTGTTGAGGTGGTTGTTGGTGTAAGGGGAGGAGGGGGGCATTTGACTTTTCTTCTTTTTGTTTTGATCCCAACTGTACGTGATAAACCATCATCACACCATTGACAAACCACCACATGTGCTATTAAAACATATATGTCAACAGTGGTATTATTTTAAACTTCATTCAAGGTAGATATACTATTTAGTAAATACTTTTGGTGAAATGTTACTGGAAGGACTGTCAGTCAAAGAGAAATTCACCTTGTACTCGAGCGCAATTCAGACTGGGTGTCACTTTTTACATTTTTACACAGGCATATGCTCCGGCCGGCCATTTGATGAAAATAATTCCAAGAAAAAAAATAAACCCCCTCTCCTGCATGTTTAAATATATAGAAGGGGAGGGGAGGTTTTTTTCTCAGCAAATGGGTTGGAGCAGGTGCTTGTGCTTATAATTTCGTCCCGCGCCTGTCAAGAAGGTGTCGGGTTGTTTTGCCCCAATACTCGTCCCCCCCCCCCCCCCCCCCCCATCCCCCGCGAGTCATTTCACCCCAATTCCCGTTCGTCCATGGTCATTTCGCCCTAATTGCGGGGCGAAACGACTTGGGGCGAAGGGATATTGGGTTGACGGCGCAGGAGCGTCAAGAATTATGCACAGAACTCAGAGTCGTTTGACAAAATTTCAATCCAAGCATACCGATATGCAAATGAGCGAAGTGACCCAACGTTTCAAACTGATAAAACGTTACTCATTTTATCACTGTAGCGATTCATTTTCGCACAAAACCTTGTTCGTGAAGCCGTATCAGATGTCTGGGTGATAGCATCATTATATTAAATGAATATATCCAGCAAAATGCAAAGAAATAAGCAAGGCGTATCACCAAACAATGGCTTAAGTTGTATTAACATTTGGGAAAACCCACGTGCTTTGAGTAGTCTCCCTTGATGTGCTGCCTTGTTTCTGTTTCGGTTTTAACGTAATTAAACAGCTGATTTCTCCTTGTTTTTCACCCCCGTTCCTGGAAACGTTTTGTTTTCAAAATGACAACATATCAAAATATTTCTTAATTCTCCCAGTATACTTTCCAGTATGTATTATTCTTTGGGTTTTTTAAACAAATTTCTTACCACTACCGGGTAAACTGTTTGGCATTTGAGGACATCCGACGTCATCGCCGTGTATGTATAGCTTGCCTAACTTAGTGTCAACTTAAGTTAGCGCTGAATTCTGTGGCTGGGGGCAGGTTCAAAGTCTCGAAAGTTAAAAAATTTATAGTAATTTATATATTTTTTATACTTACCAATGACCCAGACATAGACATAGCTGGTGCTAACTCTTAAAATATAGGGCCAAACACAAATTTTGCCCCCCAATCCCCAAAATTTGCATCTAAAACTAAAGAAAACATGTCCAGAAAGGCCCTCCACACCTCGCCCCCACTGCGCATGCGCAGTGTCAAGGACGTTCCGAAATTGGCGCCATTTATCATTCTAATAACCAGTGCCTGGTAAGCGCTATGTACTCAGCGGGGAGGCAAGAGTTCCCAACTCCTGGGAGGGCCATCCCCGTCTGGGTCATTGGTAAGTATAAAAAATATATAAATTACTATAAATTTTTTAACATTTTTATACTGTACCAATGACCCAGACATAGCTGAATAGTAAAAAGGCTGGAGGGCCAAGGACATAGAGCAAAATGGAATACGCTCAATAAAATAAAATAGAGTCATCCCCTGTAGGGAAAAGAAGTAATAGGCCTTACATGTATCTTTCTTATTTATGATAAATTAGAAAGATACAACACCTTCCAAAAATTGAGCTTCATACATCCATGTACTCTATTAATATCCAATAATCCTTATACTAATAATTTTTAAAGTAAGCCAATAATAAAGTAAGTCTAGAGAATAGAGACTCTTATACTCCTAAAAGTGTGTGAGAATTGCATAATCATGTCCGTTGACATATGCAATATTCAAAAGCTATACTTTAAAAACTAAGACTTGAATGAATTTTATAAACTTAAACTTCTCACTAAACAACCATCCCAATAACAGCTCAGAATTACTAACTCCGGAGGAGGTATCCCCTTGTTTTCATAGTAAAAACAGGTGACCCAAGGGAACACCCTCCCCCCCCCCTTTTTCTTGCCCTGGGTCAAATAGCCCAGAGCGAAGAGGGCAGCCGAACGGAGACACTGCCGAAACAGACAGCCTACCTAGCTATAGTAGCAACTGTTAAGTGAATGACATTCTGAGCAGTAGATAATAGACCTAACAATAGAGGCCTCCAGAAATGGACTCGATATTTCTGAGATAAAATTCATGAATGGATGGCTGAGCGCAATGAGCAGCCTTCAAAAATCTATAATAGCAACACTATTAATGTAAGCCCAAGAAGTAGAAGAACTCTTACTTCAAGAGCCGAAATCTTAAGCACAACTGCTAAGCCAATGATATACCATAAGCAGTACGCTAGTTAATAGAATCGATTAACAATAAAATGGAGCGTAACGTCCTTCTAGACATCAAAGACAGAAGAAGCTTACGCCCTTGTAATAAACAGATATCTGTTTATAAATACATAAACTGTATCCGGAAAGAGTAAAGGCCTATGCCCATACGAAGACGGAAGGACCTTAAAATAATAGGTTCCGGATAAAAGGAGCCTAACTCTTATGCAACAATCCAACCTAAATAGTAACGGAAGTATTGATTCCGAAACTATGAAAGTGAAAATCATCCATCGATAGTGCATGAAACTCACTGACTCTACAGTAAAAGAGAAACCAACAGAATTACTGTCTAAAAGGTCAGAATTTGAAAACTACTGTTTCCAGAGGCTCAAATGATTACTTAGCTAAATAAGAACCGAAGTTAAAATCCGTATAGGAATTTAATCTAAAGATTCTAAGTCTATTTATCAAAAAGTTACTAACTGACTTAGATAAAGAGACAAAAGACTCAATTGTAAACTATCGTAGAGTGCATAGGTATGAGGTAACATAAACCTATAACCTAAATAACAACAGGCTGCAGTAGATCTTGTGAAACAAGTATACTAAAAACTAGCAATGCGTAGTATGGAGGGATCAACCATATGAACATAATGATCCCTACACCACGACGGAAGAGCCTCTACTTTAGTCGCATAGAATAGCGAAGAAGAGGATCTCCTATAGTAAGAAATCGCGTCCAAAGCTCGTCCAGTACAGTGCTAACAATGCAATACGGACCACACAACGGAATACATGAAGGTTGCGACCTTGCTGGTTGTGATAAAGATGACACGATTTACCCAGTGAAAAAAGATCCTCACATAGAGGAAGATTTCACGTTAAGATCCACAGTAGACAAGAGAGTAAATTACTCATGATCTCTGTGAAGATAGAGATGCTATCAACAGAAATGTATTGTGGTTGTTTATCCTAGCAATACCTGCTAAAACAACAGCGCCGGAGGATACGCGTATCCTATCATTGCGTCCTATAGATCAATAGAGCGTTAACAGTATTAGCTCAGAGATCTGGACAAGCCAACACATACGTCTGCAATTGATTAGCAAGCTGTGTCATAATAAAACATCATTGGGCGCTCCCTTAGATAGCAAATCTGATTGAATACTTGTTTGTTGAGAGTCCATTCTGACAGCAACAAGCGACCCGTAAGAGAACGGGAGTGCGATAAAACAATCAGACGACCCCGAATATGACGGACCAAAACTGAACTTGGTGTACAATAACCAACAGACGGATTCTTTCCATTAAATTGAATAACGGAAACGAAAGAGTGCCTCCCTGGTTCCGGAGATACGCCACTACTGTCGAATTAAAGGACAGGAATTTGGGCATGCATTTCAGAATAATGTTCATGCAATGACATAAAGCAAGCCTAAAAAACATTATTCCGCGGAAGTTAAACTGATAGCTAAAAGACTGCGGAACCCAAAGACCCTGGCACTTCGAATCCGTAGGGATCAGTATATATCCCAATCTGTTTGACTGGCAACCGTCATAACAGCCACACTAGGGTCCGGCAACTGCGGCGGCACTCTCTGAGTCAACCACCGAATGTTTGCCCCAGTCTGAATCTCTTGTAACACTAGATAGACAAGAGAATGAATAAACCAAGCAATTCATGGATTGCCGGAAAGTTGCCGTCGAAGAGAAGCTCCTCCGAGAACGAAGCGACTCTGAGAGAGTTCTTAACCTACTATCCACGCGTGGATGTAGCTAGGGCTGCATCACGTCTAACCAACTCCAATCAGCCACTGAAGGGCGGAGTTATACGTGAACAAAATACTGCCCTCAAAAGAAATTACATTGAGAATAATATCCCGTAAATCTTTTCTTGAAGACGTAATGATAACGCCTCAGTAAGGCGGATTACGTATAATAAAGCGTCTAAGTTAAGTCTACTATACATAATGTCGTTCCCAATATTGAAATTGGAAAAGACATAAACGGCGAAAAAGAATATATGCAGTCTTTAATCACACCGTCTAGACGCATATGAACTCTCGGTATGCCCTGCTCTGCCAAAATAAACTATATGTAAAAAAGATAAAATGGCAGAAATGAGCCACGCGGACAAGAAACTAAACTATCATGCTTAGTAGCAGGCTTGTATATATATATATATATATATAGCGTCGAAAAATAAAACACATGTTGTAATGACAATATTGGACTGCGTCGGTAAGTCAGGGACAAAGTCCCTGTACCGATCGAAAAATCCGAGTCCAATGACGCTATAAGTCTCTTATCCAAGATCGCAGCAATGAAGTCCGAAAAATAATCACTGGAAGAAATGCCAGAAGATATGAAAGGCATCTTCCGATACTACTAAAGGGAAAACTCGAAATCTATCGAATCCCTTTCGCCATCCTGTCGGACCCTATAAAGCGTTCGGTCGTCCGTAGCTTGATGCAACCGCGGACCGCACCGACCCAGCGCCGTCGGATAATTCCTGATTCGACCGAGAAACCGTCAATTGCTGGGATGCTGCGAAACAACTGTGCTAACTCGGATAGCACGTCCATCACCGAGGCCTGAGGAGCAGCGGTCTTACGATGCATTGCCGCAGGAAGCTCCGAGATCGTTACCCCGTGCATACTTCCAATATGCGAGCGAACGGAGTGTATAGGCCTCGTGTCCCTTGGCTACCGGATGGCGCGACCTATTCGCTGTGGAATCACTGAATGCCGAAACTGATCGGATACTCGAGGTCACGTAGCCAATGTGCGGTCGTGTGCCCTGCTGTGAGGATGAGGAAGCATTAAAGACAGTCTCTCGGACTGTCAATATAACGGAGCGTCCCGAGCAACGGACATATGCTCCGAATGTAAAATATCTGAACCACAACATGCGGTCCCCTATGTTGTTGGCTTCCTCCGATCTGTCCTCAATCTGCCGTCACTAGGTGAGTACTAAAGTAATTAAAGTGCTCGCATCACCCAAATCTCCTTCCTAGACCGCAACGGACGAACCCGGCAGCCGAACCATTCGATGAATGTATGCTACACCGGGTGAGCTAGCGAATGTCATTCGTAAGCGATAGACATATTCCATGAGCACTAATTGCCGCTAACTCTTCATTAACTATGACGACAGAGGCACACTTTAGAAAGACATCTCCATAACTCTTCGAACAAGAAACCATAAATGCTTGGATAGCAAGCATAAAATAATAATATATATAGCGTCGTTCAATAATTCGAAAGTTTGTGTGACATTATTGGACTATGTCGGAACTGAGGGACGATGTCCCTGAACCGAACCAAAAATTTCTAAGTCCACCGACGCTATCAGTTTCTTATCCGGCATCGCAGCATATGTTGTTCCGAAAGGGAAAGCTTGAAATCCACCGAATCCCTTTCGGTATCCCGTCGGACCGGATGAAATTTTTCGGACGTCCGTACCCGCTTCCGCGGAGCGTCCCGACCCAGCATCGTCGGATAAAATATATGCGACAGATTCAGTTGATGCTGGGATGCTGCGATAAACTGTGCTGTTGAGGAAAGCACGTCCGTTCCCGAGGCCTGTGCAGTAGCGGACTTACGATGCATTGCCGCTGGAAGCTCCGTGTACGTTGACTCCCGCACACTTTCTATGCGAACGTCCGGAGTCTGCAGGCCTCGAGTCCCCGGCTACCGACCCAGCGCTGTCGGATAATTCTCGATCCGACACCGTTTCTGTCGGCTGCTGGGATGCTGCGATAAGCTGTGCTATGTGCACAAGAACGTCCGGCGTCGAGACCTGCGGAGGCGCAGTCTATCGGTGCTTCGCCGAGGGCAGCTCCGCATCAGATGGCTCCCGCATACTTCCTATGCGAACGTTCGGAGTCCATCGGTCTCGAATCCCTGGCTGCCGGATGGTGTGACCTGGTCGCCGAAGAATCCTTGATCGGCGAAGCTGGTAATATATCGGCGGTCACGCAGCCAAGGTGCGGTCGTGTGCGCTGATGAGAAGAGGAAGCCTTAGCAGTCTCAGCAGACTGCCTATACAACGGAGCGTCCCGAGCGACGGACGTATGCTCCGCTAACGACACATTTGTACCACAACATCTGGGGCCAGATGTTGTTGAACGAGAGAGGGGCCTCTCTCGCTTGCCGTCCGGATGGACCGGAACGAGCTATGAACCGGACTAAAAGGCTTCCTCCGTTCTCCCTCCGATCCGCCGTCACTGGGTGTGCATTAAGTTAATTTTATAGTGCTCGCATCACCCCAAAATTCCTTCTAGACCGCAACGGACGAACCCGGCTGCCGAACCATTCGGTGAATGGACGCTACACCGGGCGAGCTAGCGGACGTCAAAGGCCGTCGAACCTACTAGGGTCCTCTTAGGCAATTGGCGTATTACATGAGCACTTTTCCGCTAGCCCTTCATTAATTGTGACGACGGAGGCACACTGTTGGAAGACATCACAGATACATCACCCTAATCTTGATCGTCTGAAATAGAAATTGATAAAGTAGAGTGACCCTGCGGGGAAAGGACCGGAGTGTCCAAATCCCCAACAACATACCGTGACATACGCTTCCCATATTGTCATCGAAATCATACGATACAGAACAGGAGTTAATGCGAGTACACTGACCACATATAGAATGATAAGGTCAGAGGAAGACTTCCTCCTAAAACAATTGATCAATATCCTTTCAATGAGAAAAGAAAACAAGTCCTGGTACTCGCACTAACCCCTGGCAATCAAATACATAATAATAATATGATCCATTAATATAGAAAAAATAATTGAAATCAAAATATTTTGAAAAAATATTTTTTCAGAACAGCCCAAGTTTCTGAAAAGTAACGTTGAGCCCCAATGGATCCCAAGCCTAAGTGTGGACAAAAATTTTAAAAATATTTTAAACAATTTATTCAACACTTACGAACAATAATAATGTATCTAGTTATGATTAAAATAACATAAAGATATTATTATTTAGAAATCCCCCCCTCACACAGAGGGCTGTTGTAAATGTAAACAATGAGTGTAAAAACACTAAAATAAGACTCCAGGCACCCAGGCCCGAAATCAGTTACCAAAAATACACCATCTGATGCAAAACAGAGACTTCCAGGGAAGAAACTGCAGAACATCAGATGGTAGATGCAGAACACAACGCCTAACCACCCGTAGGTGAAGACGTAAACATGGGGAAAGAACAGAATTCATTCTGTTATTAAGCTAAAACTCCCAAGAAATTTTAGTAATAATAATTACAGAAACTATGCCAAAAGCATGGGAGAATAGCAAGGGGGAACTTAAAGGACAGGGAGAGAGGAAAAACACTTGAAAAAACAGTGTAACTAAATAATCAGAATGACAACAAAATGGCTGCTGCCTTGAAAATAGGTAACTTAACATAATTTCATTAAAAAATTTTAAGTTACAGCCCTGATAATATTCTGTCACACATTCTTTTCCTCTCCTCCTTTTCTATCCTCCTTAGAATCACCATTTCACTAATATTTATGTGTCTGGCATCATTTAAACTGAGATTTAAAAGCACAAAGATCAGTCAGATGTTAACTGATGAAGGGCCAAACTTAGAATGATAAATGGCGCCAATTTCGGAACGTCCTTGACACTGCGCATGCGCAGTGGGGGCGAGGTGTGGAGGGCCTTTCTGGACATGTTTTCTTTAGTTTTAGATGCAAATTTTGGGGATTGGGGGGCAAAATTTGTGTTTGGCCCTATATTTTAAGAGTTAGCACCAGCTATGTCTATGTCTGGGTCATTGGTACAGTATAAAAATATATCAAACCAACCCATGTACCTTTCCCACTATTTTATATTACGCACCCCTGGGCTTATTCACTGGCCAGAAACCCTCATATCCGTTCATTTTCGGTCTTTGAAACAATACGCTTTTTTAATTTTTTAGTCCTCCATTTTTGTGCTACGTATGACGTTCAGAGCAATAAAAAGGCCCAACGCGGGCCATTTTCGCTAATGCGGCGGTGCCTGAGAACCAATTGACTTTTTTTTTTGGCCTAACGGCTTTATTGTTTAACCTTATCAGTCCACGTGAATCCATTCAAGATGGGTACGCGAATCCACTTGGATTCACGCAGGACTGACTTGCGAGAATCTTTACACGAATGGATTCGCGGATTCGCGTCGGATTTTCACCCCTGCCCCTGCTTTCTTCTATTGTCAGGTCTCCTAAAAGAAGGTATGAAGAGGAGACACTTTGTAGCAATCATCTCAACAATTTTCCAAATCAAATTGAATCAAATCGAATTGTCAGGATGTAAAAATCCTACAAAAAATGTAGAAGCGGACAAGCATTTTGGCTGGAAATTTATCTATTACCAAAGGCTGTAACTACTCTAAAATTTTTCGAATAAAAAATTCCTGCCCACATGAATATCTACACTTCATACCGATACTTCACACCAAGTTTCATGAAGATTTCAAGAAAAATGTAGAAGTTAAGTGAACAAGATTTTGTGATGAATGGACGGAAAGACACATCGATGGATGGCCTGATGGATGGATGAACAGGCACAAACTCAAAAGTCCCTCGCAACTTCGTCAGCAGAGATAAAATTGAATTTATACAAAGGCAAAAAAAAACCCCTAAAAACTTGACATAACACTTACGGTTTCTGTCTGCCAGAAGGTATCAGCTATTGCACACTGACCATTTCCTATAACGTGATGATACCATAACCACGCTTCAGGATTAATGGGTTCTCCTACTGTTGCCAGAACTTTCAATGAATCTCTGTTGTATCTGAAAAATAATACCAAGTCATGCTGACACTGTGCAGTATCCCATCTCTAGTTTTCAATTAATATATTACAGTGGAGTCCACTCAGAAATCCATCAACTAAATAATCCAGTCAACTGAATATAACTTCCGAACACAAAACCATTTAAAACACCTTTATGGCATATTTTACCTGTTAACTGCATGCATGTTATAGCGTAAACTCTGTTTAACTGAATAAATAATCTTGTAATATGTCTAGAAAATACCTTGAGAATCACAGAATTTCCCTTGTTTATAGACCTATTTAGCATTAGTACATAAAATACAGGCACTTAATCTACTAGATCTTTTTGACATTAATTCCATGAGTTCTGCCAAGCAAGAAATAATAAAAACTAGAGGTAGCCGCTGGGGTGGCCAATCCCACTCGAAAAATCCCCAATCCAGTAACCATGGTAATATATTAGATTAAATTAACACAGCCACTGTTGGTATTATTTACTAAAATAATACTGATAACATTTCCTGTATTTGATGGCATGTCAAGTTTGGTTTCGATCAGGACTGATAAAATTTTAGGTTCAAGGTTACTGTGACCTTGACCTTTGGCACAATGACATAAAAATATATGTAGGGTTCTTCCTCTCATCATGCTCAACCCACATGCCAAGTTGGGTTTCAATTTGGAATGCTTAATTTTAATAATTAAGAGAGCCAAAACCAGCTCCGACAGATAAAATTTTAATTTCAAGGTCACTGTGACCTTGACCTTTGGCATAATGACCTAAAAAATATGTCAGGTTCTTCCTCTCATTATGCCTGATTAACATTCCAAGTTTGGTTTAAATCAGGCAAACAACATTTTAATTTCAGGGTAGAACCCAACTAGGACCGATAAAACTTCAAATTCAAGGTCACTGTGACCTTTACCTTTGACACAATAACCCCAAAAGTAAATATGGTTGCTCCTTTCGTCATGCTCAACCCATTAGCCAAGTTTAGTATTGATCGGGCAAGCAAAATTTCAATTAAAGAAGCCAAGTCTGGTAAATGTTCAAGTTCAAGGTCACTGTGACCTTGAACTTCGAAAAGATGACCTCAAAATAAATAGGGTTCTTCCTCTCATCATGCCTAACCTACATGCCAGGTTTGGTTTCAGTTGGGCAAGCGGAACTATAATTACAGAGTGGAAACCAAAACTGATAAAAATTGAAGTTTAAGGTCAGTGACCTTGACCATTGGCACAATGATCCCAAAATGAATAGGGTTCTTCCTCTCATCATAACTAACCCACATGTCAAGTTTGGCTTCAGTCAGCCAAGTGGAATTTTATTTAGAGAGCGGAAACCAACTCTGTATACAGAGTCGGACAGACGGAGGGATAGCACTATATTCCGGTGAAATTTTTTAGGAGGGATAAAAATTGTGAGTTTGCACCCAGGCAGCTACAGATGGTAAATAAAGTCCATCAAGGCAACAATTCTTGACAAAAATACTCTGAATGACACTTTGTCAGTGGGCTTTCACAATATCGTATCTAAAAATTTCCACCTTTTCAAGAGACAAAAAACTAAATATGTCCAAATATGAGGAACATGGAACACAGTAACTGTGGCTCCTCAAACAAAAAGCAACATTCACTGTTTCAGATAACATTTAGAATCTATTAGATGTGTTTTCTTATGAGAAAAATGACTTTTAGGTGGTGATATGAGATTTTGAGAGTTGACTTGCTGAAATAGAAATTACACATTTTTGAAATGATTACATCTTTGTCATTCTATGACCTGTCATTCATACTATGAGTGGTTAGTCAAGGCTTCCTGCCTGTTTCAGTATCTCCTATCAGAAACAAGTTGATTCCCTCTGTTCATAAGACAGGAATTTTGAGATACAACATTTTAGAATCAGAATACCTTATTTTTTAAAAATGCTTGGAAGATACGACATTTAAGAAGTATATATTAATATTTCGGATCAAAAAACACAATCTACCTCTGAAATTGTACAATTTGCTTGTTCTTGTACATCTCATAGATTCAGAATTTGTGAAAAGGTGTTTCGTGCCAAAAGGAGATAAGCCCACTGACTAATTGCAGTGGACATGGGGCTAGAGATCAATAAGATGCACTTGCATACAAAATATATCATACCACCTAGTATTTTGAAAGTTATTGAGTTTAAAAATGCGATCACAGACCAATTAACCAACAGACAAACCAACCAGCAGAAAGACCTACCAACAAAAGAATCAAGAAATCTATCAGTCAACTGCTTCATTATTAAAACTTCAAACGAGCATACATGATATTTGCAAAAGTTATCTCAGCTTAAAGTTGACATAATTATAAAAACAATATTGCTATAATTTAATGTGTAAGCACAACACACATGTTTCACTGGTCAACTGAAAGCTTGTCAAATTAATTCCAAGATAAATAGGAGTAAATTTCAAAGACTATTTTAATAAAATTATTTCAGAGACTTTTGTGACTCCACAATAAGATACAGAAACGTACACAACCAAATACAGAGCAGGAAACACTAACCTTACATCAGGCTTTCTGTTATGCAATCTGGGTGTCCCCTTCAAAGGTCTCACTGCGCTTGCCATATTTCCCCAACAAGACATAACTAACAGTTATATCAATGTAACAGAACCCTGACTGTGTTATACTGCAATTTTGTTTCAAACTGACAAGTGTTTTGTGTGAGTGCGACAACATTGCTTCTAGAGATGGGCAATATACCAAAAAAATGAACCTATTCGGATATCTTGGCGAAACCCCAAAAAACACAAAAAACTGAGCCAATTATTGAATATCAAAGCCTTCTGAACTTTCAAATTTTTCTCGTTCGCTATTTATAAGGCCTTGTTGAGGCTTAATAGCAGCTGAAGTGTTCATTTTCATGAAGAAGTGACTGATTTTATTTTCAGTTTTGATAACCCTTAAGGCCAGGACAATTGTCTTGAATTTGCACAAGACTACAATCTGCATGTATCCAGTTTCTGCTTAATAGGCAGCCAAGACTAGCTGAGAAATCACTGCCCAGTTAATTTGTATATTGTCAGCAGGACCTTCTAATGATGGCATGTTAAGGACACATGCTCTGAGATCACAAAAGCCTGAAATAGGCCTTTAAAGGTTATGGTGTGTTTGGAACACATCACAAAATTACTGCAGATATAATTTGTATTTATCTGGTGTGAATTCCACTTTGGCAGTATCAGCAAATCTCAGTCAAGTCAGCCACCGAATACCAAACCAATATTGTGGTATATCCCCCTAAAAATACTTAACCCTTTACCCAATGCAGACGATATCAAAATTTATTATTTTAAATATCATTTTTTTTAAATTAAAAAAAAAATTCAACCAAACCATATCATGTGACTCCTCATTGGAATGAGCTCGAAGGGCTCATTCAAAAGAGGGGTCATATGATATGGCTTTGTTGAAATTTTTTGAAAAGTTAAAAAATTTATAGTAATTTATATATTTTTTATACTTACCAATGACCCAGACTTAGCTGGTGCTAACTCTAACAAAACCAGGGCCAAACACAAATTTTGCCCCCCAATCCCCAAAATTTGCATCCAAAACCAAAAGAAATCATGTCCTATAGGACCTCCATACTTCGCCCCTACTGCGCATACGCAGTGTCAAGGACGTCCCGAAATTGGCGCCAATTATCATTCTTACTGGCAGTGCCTGGTCAGCGCTATGTACTCAGCGGGGAGGCAAGTGTTCCCAACTCCTGGGAGGGCCATCCCCATCTGGGTCATTGGTAAGTATAAAAAATATATAAATTACTATAAATTTTTTAACATTTTTATACTGTACCAATGACCCAGACTTAGCTGAATAGTAAAAAGGCTGGAGGGCCTAGGACATAGAGGAAAATCCAATAAGCTCAACTATACAATAAAGAGGTAACCCCTTAAGGAGAAAAGGAGTATTAGGCTTTACATGTATCTTTCTTATTTAATATTAAATTAGAAAGATACAATACCCTTTATAATTGAGCACAATAACATTCATGTTCTCTATTAACATCCAGTATAACCCTTATACTAATTATTTTTAAAGTAAGCCAATAAATAAAGTAGTCCAGAGAATTGAGACTCTTTATAATCTTTTAAAAGTGTCCGAGTATTGTATATTAAAGCCCGTTTGACACTTGACATATACAAATGCTTCACACCGAGCTACACTTTAAAAATATGATATGAATGAATTTTAACATTAATATTACACTTTAAAACCATCCCGGAAGCGACTCAGAAATACTGACTTTGGAGGAGGCATTCCCTTGCTTTTCACTATAAAGCAGGTGACCTAAGGGAACACCTGCCCCCCCCCCCCCCCCCTTCCCCTTGCCCTGGGTCAAATAGCCCAGAGCGAAGAGGGCAGCCGGACGGAGTCACTGCCGGAACAGAAAGCCTGCATAACTATAGTTGCAACTGTTTAGTGGACGACATTCTGAGCAACAGATAACGGACCTAAACAATGCAGGTCTCCAGAAATGGACTCAATATTTCTGAGATAAAAATTTGTGAATGTGGATGGCTGAGACCAATAAGCAGCCTTCATTAAGTCTGTAATAGCAATACTATTAGCATAAGCCCAAGAAGTAGCAAGAGCTCTTACTTCATGAGCGGAAATCTTACGCACAGACTGCTGAGAAGAAGATAAACTCTCATAAGCAGTACGGATAGTTAATTGAATCCATCTAGCAATAGAATGGACCGAAATGTCCCTTCTATTAGGCATCAAAGACAGAAAGAAACGTTTCCGTCCTTTCTGATAAACTGAGATCTCTGTTTATAGATACGTAACGATCTAACAGGACAGAGTAAAGGCCTACGCCCGTCTGAAGACGGAAGAGCCTTAATAACAATAGGTTCCGGATATTTATTAGGAGCCTGATTCTTTGCTAAAAAACCCACATTAGTAGTGAAGGTGATAGTGTTCCCGACACTACGATAGTGAGAATCATCCACCGACAGTGCATGAAGCTCACTGACTCTTCTAGCAAAAGAGAAAGCTAAGAGAAAAGCTGTCTTATAAGATAAGAATTTGAAATCTACTGTCCCAAGAGGTTCATATGGCTTTTCCTTCAATTTAAGAAGAACCCAAGCTAAATTCCATTTAGGAATTAATCTAAGAGTTCTGGGTCTATTTATCGAGAAGTTTCTAACCAACTTAGATAAAGAGACATTAGATCCAATTTGTAAACTATCATGATGTGCATAGGTATCAGATAACATAGACCTATAACCCTTAATAGTAACAGGCTGCAGTTTGATTTCGTCAAACAAGTATACTAGAAAGTTTGCAATGTCTGGTATAGAGGGATCGAAAATATCTACAGAATGATCCCTACACCAACGACGAAAAACCTTCCACTTAGCCGCATAGTTTAGCGAAGAGGAGGTCCTCCTACAGTTAGAAATCGCGTCCACTGCTCGTCCTGTAAAGTGCTTGCCATGCAAGAAGGACCGCACAACGGAAAAACGTGAAGGTTGAGACCTTGCGGGTTGTGATGAAATTGACGCGGTTTCCCCTGCGAAAGAAGATCTTCCCGTGGAGGAAGCTTTCGCAGTAGGTCCCACAACAGACACCTGAGTAGATTTATCCACGGTCTCTGTGGCGACAGAGATGCTACCAACAGAATCTTGCATTGAGATTGTTTTATCTTTAGCAATACTTGCTGAATTAACGGCGCTGGAGGATACGCATATCCTATCATTCCGTCCCAAGGGATCGACAGAGCGTCTACTGCAAATGCTCTTGGATCCGGACACGGAGACACATACGTCTGCAACTGATTGTTGAGATGTGTCGCAAATAAGTCTATCATTGGCCGTTCCCATTGGTAGCAAATCTGATTGAATACTTGTTTGTTGAGAGTCCACTCCGACGGCAACAAGCGACCCTTTCGTGAAAGGGAGTCTGCTAGCACATTCAGACGACCCGGTATGTGACGGACCGAAAGAAGAACCTGATGTTCTAGCGCAAACAGAAGGATTCTTTCCGTTAGATTGAACAACAGAACTAAATGAGTGCCTCCCTGATTCCGTATATACGCCACTACTGTCGTATTGTCGGATAGGATTTGGACATGAGCATTGTGAATAATGTCCATCCAATGACGTAACGCAAGCCAAATTGACATCATTTCCTTGATGTTTATGTGCTTGCCCAGGAATTGCAGATCCCAAAGACCCTGGCATCTCGAATCCGTTGGGATCAATGATGCACCCCAACCTGTTTGACTGGCATCCGTCATAATGGTAAAACTCGGATCCGGCAACTGCAGCGGAACTCCTTGAGTTAACCACTGAATGTTTGCCCAAGTCTGAATCTCTTGTTTCACATGATCTGACAAGAGAACGTCTACATCGAGCGAATGAATTTTCACACTCCAATTCTGAGTCAAGAAAATTTGGAGAGGACGCGTGCGTAACCGCCCCATCGGAATTAGATCCGCAGCGGCTCCGCACAGACCTATCAGTCTCATAAATTCTCTCGCTGTGACTTTGTCTGCGTGCAGACAATAGCGAGTGTAACAACTGACTAATTTCGCTCTGGTTAACGGCAGACGAATGAGATTGTTGTGCGTCTCGAAGCTCATTCCCAGATGTGTGAATGACTTGGACGGCACCAGATCCGACTTCTCCTCGTTTACTATAAAACCGAGACGTCGGAGCAATAGAAGTAGATTCTGAACATCGTTCTGAAGCGTTAACTCGTTGCCGTACCTCTGAAGAATGTCATCCAGGTAGGCCGACGTTACCGCAGACGAATGAGCTCGGAAATAGATCATTACCGAGTTCATTACCCGAGTGAAAGCCCAGGGTGCTAGATTCAGTCCGAAGCACATCGCCCGGAATTGATACACCACTCCTAGGACTGCGAAGCGTAGATACTTTCTGAATGTCGGATGTACCATGACGTGAAAGTACGCATCTTTGAGATCTATGCTTGTTGCATAATCGTTCACCCGAATACTCGCTCTGACCGACCGAATCGTCTCCATATAAAACTTCGGAGCGACGATCAGCTTGTTTATCCAGCTCAAATCTATGACTGGACGGAACGAGCCGTCTGGTTTCGGAACCAGAAACAGATGGCTGTAGAATCCCGGAGTCTCCTGGTTTTCTACGACCTCTACCGCGTTCTTCATTAAAAGAGACTGCACCTCTGATAATAGAGCGTCTCTTTTCTGCGGATTTGACGGAAGTTGAGTCCACTTTGGACTTCGAGTTAATGGAGGCTTTCGCTTGAAGGATATCTTTAGACCTTCCTAAGTCACTCCTCTCACCCAAGGGTCGTCCGTAATCGACACCCATTCTTGTGAAAAGCTCGACAACCTTCCGCCAACCGGTACGCGATAGAGGTTTAAGCCATCACCTCCTGGACCTGCGAGGCCTGCGGTAGGAGAAACCACGTCCTCCACGACCCGCACCTCGTCCCGTCGATATCGGGGCGTCCGACCGGTTGTCCCGGCCCGAAGGACGTCCCGAACGAGAGTCGCTACCCTGACGGTCTCTCGAATAAGACCAAGAGGACGCACCAGAACCTCTATAGGAACCTCTCTTGGGCGCATTAGACCCAGAAGTGCCTGTCTTATTCTTGTCTGCCATATCCGACTTCTTAGAAGCAGATTTGAACAACAGAGAATCCGAAGCTTTCTTTGTAATTTTATCATAAATAGCAGAAAGCTTGCAGTCAAAGAGAAGTTCTCCGGAGACCGAAGCGACTCTGAGAGAGTTCTTCACCTTAGTATCCACGAGTGTGGATGTAGCTAGGGCTGCGTCACGTCTAACCAACTCCAGGTTTGCCACTGAAAGGGCGGAGTTACACGTGGAATAAGCTACTGCCCTTGAAAGAAGTCTTAAAGAGGATTGTATATCCTGAAATTCTTTCCCTTGAAGGCGCAGTGATAATGCCTTAGTAAGGTGATCTGCGTAAGATAAGGCATCTAAATTGGCTCTGTTAGACGAAATAGCTGTTTCCAACACCGCGGTTGGAATAGAAGCCGACGACGGTAATGATAGCTCTAAGTCTTCCGCCTCGTCGTCCATACGCAGAGGAACTCTCGGAATACCCTGTCCTGCCATGTCGAATTTATTCCTTGCATTAATGAAAGGCAGGTTGAGAGTATTGGCGGACAAGAAACCTGCTTTCCCCGTTCTGGAAACAAGTTTAAATATAGCGTCGTTCAATAATTCAAATGTTCTTGCAACATTATTGGACTGCGACGGAAACTCGGGAGCGATGTCCCTGAACCACTCAAAAAATTCAGAGTCCAATGACGCTATAATCCTCTTGTCCGGAACCGCAGCAGTCTGGCCCGACGGAACAACTTGAGGGAGAAAGTGCCGGATGAAGTCCACGGCAGCTTTATGTTGTTCCGAAAGGGATAGCTCCAAATCATCCATATCCCTTTCACCATCCGTTCGGACCTCATGATGCTCCCGGTCGTCCGCCCCCGATGCTTCGGCGGAGCGTACCGACCCAGCGCCGTCGGATAATTCCCGATCCGACACCGTTTCTGTCGGCTGTTGGGATGCTGCGATAAGTTGTGCTATCTGCACAAGTATGTCCGGCGTCGAGACCTGCGGAGGCGCAGTCTTTCACTGCTTCGCCGAGGGCAGCTCCACATCAGATGGCTCCCGCATACTTTTTCTATGCGAACGTCCGGAGTCCATCGGTCTCGTGTCCCTGGCTGCCGGATGGTGTGACCTGGTCGCCGAAGAATCCCTGATCGGCGAAGCTGGTAAGATATCGGCGGTCTCGCAGCCAAGGTGCGGTCGTGTGCGCTGACGAGAAGAAGAAGCCTGAGCAGTCTCCGCGGACTGCCTATACAACGGAGCGTCCCGAGCGACGGACGTATGCTCCGCTTGTGACACATTTTGTACCACAACATCTGGTCCCAGATGTTGTTGTACGAGAGAGGGGCCTCTCTCGCTCACGGCCCGGCTGGACCTGGACGAGCTAGGAACCGGACTCAAAGGCTTCCTCCGATCTCGCCTACTATCCGCCGTCACTGGGTGTGCACACTGAATGTTTATAGTGCTCGCATCACCCAACATTTCCTCCTGGACCGCATCGGACGAACCCGGCTGCCGAACCATTCGGTGAATGGACGCTACACCGGGCGAGCTAGCGGACGACATTTGTTTAATCTCCATGAGCACTTTTGCCGCTAGCTCTGTATTCATTTGTGATGACGGAAGCGCACTTGCAGAAGATAACATGGAAACATCACCCTGTTCTTGTTCCTCTGAAATAGAAACTGAGAAAGTAGAGTGACCTTGCGGAGAAAGAGCCGGCATAGCCCTTTCTCCAGTAACAACATACCGTGACACACGTTTCCAATGTTTGTCATCCCAATATTGACATATAGAACAGGGATTAGTGCGAGAACACTGACTACAATTAATACAATGATCATGAAAGTAAGAGGAAGATTTCTTCCTATTACAATTTGAACAATATCCTTTCATTGTGAAAAGTCAACAAGTCCTAGTTACTCGCACAAACCCCTGACACAAAGATACATAATAACATGATCCATTAATAATGAAAAAACAACTGCAAAACAAAATAATTTTGAAAAAATATTTTTTCAGCGAAGCCCAAGTTTCTGAAAAGTAACGTTGAGCCCCGATGGATCCGATGGCTAAGTGTGGTCAAAAATTTTAAATTTATATTAAATAATTAATGAGACACTTACGGATAATAGAAATGTATCTTATAGTGAGATAAACTACACCAAAGGCAAACAACCCCCCTCAAAAAAGGCTGTTGCCAATGTAAACAAACAGTGTAAAACACCAGAAAACATGACTCCAGGCACTGAAAAAACTGGCCCGAAATCAGTCATCAAAATTACACTCTATCTGATGCAAGACAGAGACTCCCAGGGGAGAATCTGCAGAACATCAGATGGAAGATGCAGAACACAACGTTTATACACCCGTGGGTGAAAACGTAACTATGGGGAAAATAACAGAAAACATTCTGTAACCAAGCAACTCTCCCAAGAGAATTTTAGAAATGAACTTTCTCAAAAATATGCCAAAAGCATGGGAGAATTGCAAGGGGGGACTTAGAAGGCCAGGGGAGAGGAAACACTGAATAAGCAGTGCAACATTTTAGCAAGAATGACAACAAGAGGCCCATGCCTCGAAAATAGGCAACTTAATATAATTTCATAAAAAATTTTAAGTACAGCCCTGATTATTTTTTGTCACTCCTTTTCCCTCTCCTCCTTCTATATCCTCCTTAGAATCACCATTTCTCCAAAAATTACGTGTCTGGCATCCTTTAAACTGAGATTTACAAGCACAAAGATCAGTGAGATGTTGACTGATGAAGGGCCAAACAGAGAATGGTAATTGGCACCAATTTCGGGACGTCCTTGACACTGCGCATGCGCAGTAGGGGCGAAGTATGGAGGTCCTATAGGACATGATTTCTTTTGGTTTTGGATGCAAATTTTGGGGATTGGGGGGCAAAATTTGTGTTTGGCCCTGGTTTTGTTAGAGTTAGCACCAGCTAAGTCTTGGTCATTGGTACAGTATAAAAATATAGTATTTTGTTCAGCTGCTGAATTTGCATGTTGTACAGGTGGATATGGCTGATTTGTAGGGTAAAGGGTTAAACCAATACCAAAATCAGCATTTCAATACCAAACATCTCTAGTAATAAATCAGCTCACCATGATGCAAGCTGAATATTGCAGAAATGTATTTCATCAGATTATATCCCTGCAAATCTCAAAGTTTGAATCAACAAGTGTTTTGGGTAAGTAAAACAAAATTGCTTCCAATCACCATCAACTTTACTGTAGTCTCAGTGAGCACTAAATAACAGGAGCTGAGCTGTTAGGATGGAGACAATTATTGCATTTGATTAGCAGAAAATGAAAGTGTGATGGTCGGACAATATTTCACATACTATGATATTTGAATGTTTATCTTCGTAAGTTTTGTATTATCTTGATAGTACAAGATATGGATGGGGTAAAATTAGGCCATCTGTCAGCATTGTCTGCCACTGAATGGGAGCAATCAACGACACAAAGTAAAATAACACTGTGCCACGAAATGACTTTTTCTATCGACAAAATTCTAAACTTTGGTTTTCCACAATGATCTTGTGGAGCCAGAAGGAGAAGCTGGCACATGAGCTCAATATTGACAAGTGCTTTCACAAAAAGAGCAAAAGATGAATGATGGGTGGAAAATACACCTCACATTTTAGTAGCTATCCATTCTCCCCTCAACCCTTCATCAAATATTACGGCCACTGGGCAGTACTATTTACAAAAGGTACCATTCAAATTTTATTGTATTTTTGCCAGATGGTGTGAGCTAATCAAGCTCATTCCAATGAGGGGTGCATAAGCTTGTTTTTAAAGCAAAAATTTAAATTTTATAGTAAATTTCTTTCCTTATTATACCTACCGCAATTGTTTACTACAGGCTTGCACTACAGTGGAAGACCCTAACTCGGAAAATATACTCTCTATTTTGATCTTTACCAAGTGATTTGGGAAAGAAAAGTGGTGCAAAAGCACCAAGAAAAAATAAGCTAAAACTGGGTCGAGCACCATCGGCGCATACCCAATAGGGGATGCTCTTCTCTTAGTACAAATCCACGACTTCCGAACCAGTGTGCAGGCAGTCACTATTGAATCATTCTTTTAAGTCTGCCAACATAGGAGTTATGTGATCAGTGGGGAGGAAAGATTCTTACCCGAATAAGAAGACGGGAGGGCCTCCATGTAAACAATTGCGGTAGGTATAATAAGAAAGGAAATTTACTATAAAATTTAAATTTTTTATCAACCTACCTTACAATTGTTTACTACAGGCTGAATAGACAACAGGATGGAGGGAATCACATAGACAACCCCCACATAACCCAATTGCACTGGAACTGTGTACAGAGGTAGAGATCCGTAGGCCTATCAAACCATAGCATCACAAACATTAGTAAAAGACAATGAGAGATGAGGCATATGGTTCTGTGCGACGCACAGACAGAAAGGGCGGCGTTGACATCCTGAGCGAGCAGCAGAAGATCCGTTCCGAATGTAAGCAACCACTGTCAAATTGTCGGACAACAGAAGGATCTGGTGATTCGAATGGAGGGGGATCCACTGCCAGAAACTCAGAAGAGAAGGAAGCTCCTTCTGGTTGATGTGAAGAGCTGCTTGATCCTGGTCCCATGACCCGTGAAGGGAAAGACCTAGAGGATCCAACGTCTCACCCCATCTAAGATCGCTGGTGACTACCGTCAGAACACGATCGGACGTGGGTAAGTCCAACGGAACTCCCTGCATTAACTACTGAACATCCGTCCAGGGGAGAAGGAGACGATGAAGAGACTCTGGTAACTGAAGCACCAGATCCAGAGGATCGACATTCGGCCTCCAACGACTGAGCAGAAAGTGTTGGGAGAGGTCTGACATGCAGCCGACCTAGAGGAATGAGATCCGTCACCGAACCGCAGAGACCGAGCAGCCGGAGAAGACTCCGAGCTGTCGCGGATGTGGACTTGGACAGAGTCAGGGCAAAAGCTGAGAGAGTCACAGCCTTGTCTGGGGAACTGCCACCGTATTCAGCTGGGTACGGAAGTCCATCCCTAGATGACAAAACGACTGAGAAAGGACCAGGTCGGACTTCTCCTCATTGACTCTGAACCCTAGCGACGTGAGCAGGCTCAACAGTGTGTCAACATCTGACTCCAGAAAGGCAGCATTGGAATGCCTCTGGAGGATATCATCTAGATATGCCGAAGTAGTCACCCTGGATTGTGTGCAATGTAAGGCTAACACATGTGACATCAGTCGGGTAAAGGCCCAATGAGCCAGGTTGAGGCTTAAGTGCATGACCTTGAACTGGTAAACTCGCCCCAGAAAAGCAAACCTGAGATACTTTCTCGATGTCCGATGAATCGGAACGTGAAAGTAAGCGTCTCGCAGGTCGATGCTGGAAGCAAAAACTCCCTGGTGAATGGAGAAGCGAACTGACCTGAAAGTCTCCATGCTGAACTTAGGTGCAATGATAGACTGGTTCAGAAGCCTCTCTAAGCTCGCGGCCTATGTTGGCCGGTTTGATGTGGGAATGAACCGGCAAAGTGGCTTCACTCCTGACACTTTTAACCAGCAAAGGGTCACGATCCTCAAATACACCCGACGCTGGGCGACAGGGTGGCAGCCGAAACATCTGAAGGCAGATGTATATAGGGGTATGACATACCCAACGATCTACAGAGTGGAAACTCAGGAGAGTCACCGCAGACCTCTGAGGGACAGAAGGTCCAGGCTGCACAAAAGGCGATGGTCCCGCAAAACTGGCCATGGGACCAGAGTGCGTGGACGGAAATGCTAGGAGTTCATGGTGGCCCCACCATGAACATCCGAATCCAATGAGAAAACTGCGGTGCTCGACGGCTGAGAGACCACAGCAGAGGGTTTGGCCGGCAGCCCCTTCCGACTTTGCCAAGTTGTAGTCAGGGAAGGCTGAGGCCGATACCACACATCCACAGTACCAGACATCGCTTTAGAACCCTGCAGGGATAAAACTGCTATGCTCACCGGCGGAGAGGTCACAGCAGAGGGTTCGGTCTGCAGCCACTTCCGACTTCGTCAAGTTGAAGTCAGGGAAGGCTGAGTCCGATACCCCACATCCACAGTACCAGACATCGCTGCAGACCCCCTGAAATGTAGTGCAAGCCTGTAGTAAACATTTGTAAGGTAGGTTGATAAGAAATGAAAATTTTCAAGTAATATTCAAGAAAATTTCCTTTTGCTTTAAAATTTCCTTTTCTAGTCATGTCAGGTAAATGGGTTTAATGTATGTGTATTTGGTGCATAAATAATTTCTAAATTTCCACGATACTTTATGTTCCCATATTTTAGTAATTATCCAGATAATCCTTTACAATAGCAGGTGCAGGAAATTACACAAAATTATGGGTTTTTATCTCACTTTTTAAAAATTTTTCTGTTGAATTGAAAAATATTTGATTCAGAGGAGTTAAATTCAAACAGAAATGCAATTTGACATGTTGAATTCAGTGATAGTGTTAATGGAAACGTTGATCACACTGGCTCCAACTTTTATCTATTTCTCGGATGGGTAGAATAAATAAAACAAACACTCCCCAAAAGGATTTTGTGAGTAATTTTATTTCATATACATGAAAACCCAAGATTATATACACAAAGGTGTCAAAGAGTTCATTCCCTGAATTCAATGCACTTGGATCATAGGTTTCAACTTTCAAATTGCTTGTATGGGTAAACTTGCTCAAATGAGAATGTCACTCTTGCAATTACGTCTCTCAGGACAACTTTTGTGTCATGCACTCACATTCTTTCACCCATGGCCCCCATAAACCAACCAGAGGCTCAAGTGAGACTAAAATGCTCACCTGGCCCAAGTTGTCAAAAAAGATGAGTGTTTCGGTAAGTGATCAGCAGCAAGAGCAATTTTTTGAGTTGCTATGACACAACCAAATGCAACTTTTTTTGGCCATTGAAGATGGCAGAAGCTTCATTTGAACAGAGAAAAGGTTTACTCCAAAGATGGTCTGTGCCATAAATGAATGAATTTGGCCCAGAGGTTTTAAAGAATAAGAAAGATTTCAAAATAGAGCAACAGAATTTTACTGCCACCAGTAAATTCAAGTCTGTGTGAGAATGGTTAAAGCATCAAAAATAAATAAAAAAGAAAGAAAGTTTATGGAGGCTTATTTTGGGGGGTAAAATATTTTTAAAGAAATCAGAAATAGGTTTTCATTAACAGTATTACATGAAATAAAATCTTTGGAACTCACATTGAAGCCTAGAGAGGGAGGGTTAAATTAAAGATATTCATACAGGAATTAGAGAAATTTTTTCCAAGAAACCAGAAAAACATATACGTGTACAGCATTGAAAAGGTTTGATCAAGGCATCAATAAAATCTTTGAAAGCCAAACTGAAGTCTTGAGAGGGTTAAATTAAAGACATCCATACAGGAATCAGATAAATGTTTCCAAGAAACAAGAAAAAAACATATATATTTGCACAGCATTGAAATGGTTCAACATAAAATAAAATATCTGGAAAACACACTGAAGTCATGAGACGGTCAAATTAAAGATATTCATACAGAAATCAGATCAATCTTTTTCCAAGGAACCAGAAAGAACATATATGTGCACAACACTGAAAGTGTTTGATTATGGCATCAATAAAATGTTAGGATCCCACATTGCAGTCTTGAGAGGGTTAAATTCAAGATATGCATACAGGAATCAGGTAAATGTTTCCAAGAAACCAGAAAAAAAACATATAGTACTCAAAGTTTGCTAAGCACCAAATATTTGACATATCATTGTGAAATTTGCTTGTGACATATTTGCGATATTTTTGGTGGATATGATTAAGGAATGTACTGAGATGGTCCCCAGTGTTTACATTAGCTCTCTTGACAGGCAGACTTTTCGTGACAGTCATGGAAAGCATGTACCCCTTGATTTTCATGATGTTTTCATGTACTGTCTACATGTACATGACATGTGTAGGGTATTCAATCTTCATTTCAACACAAACTCATTTGATTTAATGATTGAATATGGCAAATGCAAATGTAAGACATTTGTCTGAAGCAGAAATGTGGCGGGCTGTATGGATGGTTGAGCAAGGGGCTACCCATCGTCAGGTTGAAGCCCTTGGTGTGCACCATACGGTGATCACCAGATCCTGGGCAAGATTTCAGCAGTATGGCACACCAGTAAGATGGCATGGTGGTGGCAGAGACAGGGCAACATCTGCAGCTGAAGACCCATTTTTGATCATTCAGGCCCGTAGGAACCGCTTTGCCACAGCTACCCAGCTTCGCAGTAACCTTCAGAATGCATCCGGAGTAAATGTTTTGATGCAGACTATCCGGTCAAGGTTGCATGAAGGTGGTCTCTGAAAGAGAAGACCATGTATTCGCATTCAGCTGTCCTAGAACCATCGACATGCATGATATGAATGGGCCATGGACCATGTTGGATGGACCAGAGAAGATTGGAGACCTGTCCTTTTTACAGATGAGTCAAGGTACTGCCCAGACCAGACCGATAGGCATTCTAGGGTATGGAGAAGACCCTGAGTGTGATTCCATGCAGCCAACGTTGTTGAGCATGACCGCAATGGTGGAGAGTCAATCATGGTCTGGGGCGGCATCAGCAGGGATGGACGTACAGAGCTCTGTGTCCTTGAACGTGGTACATTGACTACACAGCAGTATAATGATGAGATCCTGGATGTCCTCGTCAGATTGTATGCAGGTGCAGTGGGTGATAGATTCATTCTGATGGAAGATAATGCCAGTCCTCATGTTGCCCATGCTGTTGGGGAGTACCGTCAGAGGGAGGGGGATGAGTGAATGGACTGGCCAGCAAGATCCCCTGACCTCAATCCAATCGAGCATGTCTGGATGAGTTGCAGCTTGCAATTTCAGCCCGTCCAGTCCAGCCAAGAAGTGTCCAGGAGCTTGGTGCCATGCTGGTCCAAGAATGGAACAACATCCCACAAAGGACCACCAGGAACCTGATTGGGAGCATAAGAAGGCGTTGTCAAGCTATAATTAACAGTAATGGGTCTCATACTCGATATTGAATCCATACCAGTTCGCTTCATCAACTTTTTGGAAAATTGAAAAATTTCCTCTTTTACCAATAATATCCATTTTCCTTGGTTATCGTATTCAAAAGCTAAAAGATAATGTCAAACACAAATAAATCTTAATTTCTGTACTTAAATCATTAAAGATATAATTAAATAAAAACTTAGATGTGAGTCTTCCATGGAAGATGTGTGTCGCCTGGCATTTCAGACAGAATTCTAAGTGGAAAAGGGGCATAACTCTGGAAAAAATACAGCGGATCAAAAAATAAAATAGGAGGTGCACAATGCCATGATGTGATAAAGAATCACTGAAAGTTTCATCAAAATCCATTCATAGGTTAAAGAGGAGTGGCGGATAAGAGAAAGTGTGACGCAGACGATGCGGACGACAAAAGTAATCCCTATATGTCGCTCCCCACTTCGTGGGGCGGCGACACAAATATATACACTTTTCATTACAATATTTCAACTAAAACTTAAAACAGGTAGTTGGATATACTTGGTGCTTAGCAAACTTTGAGTAGTATATATGTGCACAACAGTGAAAGAGTTCATCATGAAGTAAAATCTTTGGAAAATCACACTGAAGTCATGAGAGGGTTAAATTAAAGATATTCATACAGGAATCGGATCAATTTTTTTTCCAAGGTAACAGAAAAAGATATATACCGCATTGAAAGGGGTTTCCAGCACTCAAAGGGTTCAACATGAAATAAAATCTTTGAAAAACAAAGTAAAATGTTTGGAACCCACATTGAGAAGGTTAAATCAAAGATATGCATACAGGAATCAGATACATCTTCAACATGAAATAAAATCTTTGGAAAACAAACTGAAGTCACAAATTTTCACAACAATTTTCTGATTAAATAACAAGATTAGAATGTTATCTAGCAGCACTTTTGTTGATTTAAGAACAATGTCAATCAAGGTTCACAGTGAATGAAAATTTTTCTCCAGGATAAACTACTGCAAAAATGCTGACTCATAATTTTTTCAGTACCCTCTACCAGGCACCCTGATTGAACGGTGGCATTTTTTTTTAAACCAATCCCTTCTTCCGGTCCTAAGTTTGCTTCATACCAAATAACAGTTCCCTGTTCCTTGTGATTTGGGATATGGGCTTTTGAATTTTTTTCTGTTTTTAGCCCCTGGGGTTGCCAGGGGTGTGAAAAGTGTGTGTGTGTGGGGGGGGGGGGGGGGGGGGGGGGGTCAATCAATTACTTAGGACCCACTTATACTACATGCTAAATTTTGTTGAAATGGGCCCACTGGTTCTTGAAATAGAAATTTTGGGCAGAGCCCAAAATGGATATGCCCCCACAGAGAGCCCAGACATTGACCTATCAACTTCCCTTGAACAAACTTTAATCTTCTGCACCAAAGATTGTTCCATACCAAATATCAAGGCATTCCCTCTGGTGGTTTTAAAGGTTTTTAAGCTTTTGGGGCATAAACCAGAGCCCGAATATTGCAGCTGCTTCATTTAAACAAAATAGAAAGGGTATACTCCATAGATGGTCTGTGCAATATATGTTCGAATTTGGCCCAGTGGTTGTGAAGATGTCAAGTTTGCAAAAAGTTAATGGACGCCGGAAAAAATAAAGGCAATAGCTCCCACTGACTTACAGTCAGGTGAGCTAAAAATGACCCTTGTAAATTCAAAAGGGCACTCCGGGGGTCATTTGAGGTGAACCAAAAATGGCCCTCCTGGGTCATTTAAGGCCAACCATCATAGCCCTCCTGGAATTTTGAAAATGATAGGCCTGTGTACTATTTTTCAATTTCCCTTAATATACTTACTTTGTTACATATTCATCACTATATTTCATTAAAGATCTAATAGCAGTGGGTGCTGTATAATATTTTGTTACTTTGTACTTTTCTACAATCTGCCAGAATCGACCAGCATCTGGATACAATGGTGTACCTTCAAACTGCAAGTAAAACAAAAAACAAATGTTGGGATAACACCATATTGCAGATATCAAAGGCTTTTAATTACTTATATTATTGGTTTTATATTTTACAGAAAATTATGGAACAGCAACACAGAACAAGAGGCCCCAAGGGGCCTTAAATCACTCACCTGACAGCGGCAACATTTTTTGACCGACGTACATGGAAGAAAATCGATAGCTCCCATCTAGAGGTCACCCCAAACAAGCATGCCAGGTTTCAAAGCAATCCGATCATAAATGTGCCCTGTAGGGTGTGCCAATAGGAAATATTGAGGTCTGACAAAACTAAGTTCTAAGAACATTGGCCGCAGCAACATTTTTTGACGGAAATGGAAGAAAATCGATAGCACCCATCTAGAGGTCTCCCCAAACAAGCATGCCAGTTTTCAAAGCAATCCGATCATAACTGTGCCCTGTAGGGTGTGTCAAAGGGAAATATTGAGGCCTGACTAAACTAAGTTCTAAGAACGTTGGCCCTGGCAACATTTTTTGACGGAAATGGAAGAAAAATCAATAGAACCCATCTAGAGGTCTCCCCAAACAAGCATGCCAGGTTTCAAAGCAATCCAATCATAAATGTGCCCTGTAGGGTGTGCCAAAGGGAAATATTGAGGTCTGACTAAATCAAGTTCTAAGAACGTTGGCCACAGCAACATTTTTTGACAGAAATGAAAGAAAATTGAAAGCTCCCATCTAGAGGTCACCCCAAACAAGCATGCCAGGTTTCAAAGCAATCCGATCATAAATGTTGCCTGTAGGGTATGCCAAAGGGAAATATTGAGGTCTGACTAAACTAAGTTCTAAGAACGTTGGCTGTGGCAATATTTTTTGACGGAAATGGAAGAAAATCGATAGCTCCCATCTAGAGGTCACCCCAAACTAGCATACCAAGTTTCAAAGCGATCTAACCATAAATGTGACCTGTGAGGTGTGCCAAAGGAAATTGTGGACGTACATACATATGTACATACGTGCGCCGAAGGACGAGAAGTGATGGCAATAGCTCAGCTTGACTTTGTCAAGTTGAGCTAAAAATCCGCAAAAAGCAACAATGGACAATTGATTGTCGTGTGATTCAAAATAAATGGTTGCTTATTTGACGAATGAAAATGCCCATTTATTACACTCAAGCGCATTCGATTCTTGAAAATAATCGTTTTTATGTAAACCTCAGATCACTCAGTTCAGCCTTTTCTCATTTTGGCCAATTTTTAGAGGGCGACTTGTAATCGCCTTGACTATTTTTCTAGGTGACTTTGGGCTTAGAAGGGTGACATAATCGCTCCTAGTCACCCTCACAGCCAACAGTTGTTATGTCAGTGCAGTTTGAAAGACATAATTGATGGAAAAATACTGGAGGAATGGATTTTTAAAAAAAACTTGAATCTGCTCCCCACCCTCCTCCCCTCTTAAGGACGTTGCACACCAAAATATCGAAAGATTCTTACTGGTTCACCTGAAGAAACTGATTAGACAGAATTCTGACCTCTAATGGTGCTCAGGTGCTGTATACAAAATATCCAAGGATTTGACTGCTCGAAGTGGAAAAGAAGCTTTTCAAAAGCTTTTACTCATATTGCACCAAGTTAAAATTTGGGCTTTCATAGGCAGTCTAAACCTGACCCCACAGGATGTTGTATACCAAATATCAAAGGATTTTGACTGGTGAATTTAAAGAAGGTGACTAATTTTAAAGAACATTCCTCATATTGCACTAAGTTAAACTTTAGGCTCTAATAGGGAGCCCAAATATTAACCCAGAAACCCGATTTGAACAAACTTGAATCTAACCCCCCTAGAGATGTTCTATACCAAATATGAAAGGATTCCGACCGGTGGATGTGAAGATGAAAATATTTTAAACAATTTCCTCATATTGCACTAAGTTAAAATTCGGGCTCCAAAAGAGAGCCCAAATATTACCTCAGGGACCCGATTTGAACAAACTTGAATCTGCCCCCTCCCCCCCCCCCCCCCCCCCCCCCCCCCCCCCCCAGAGGTGTTGTATACCAAATATCAAAAGATTTCAACTGATGGATCTGAAGATTTTAAAGAATATTCCACATATTGCACTAAGTTAAAATTCAGGCTCCAATAGAGAGCCCAAATCTTAACCCAGGGACTCGATCTGAACAAACTTGAATCTGATCCCCCTAGAGAAGTTGTATACCAAATATGAAACGAGTCTGACTGGTAGCTCTGAAGAAGATTTCTTTGAATTTTGGAAACAAATTTATGGATGCTATCAGAGTTATGCCCCCTCCCCTCCCAAACAAACTTGAATTGAGATATGATTGGGAACATGCACACCAGTTTTGGTTCAATTTGGTAGTAGATAATGTAAAGTTAACACCAGATGATGGATGGAAAGTGATTAGTAAAGCTCCCCTTGAATTTCACTCAGGTGAGCTAAAAAGAAAAAGCCAACAATTAATGTTCCATCCAATTATCTGCTCCTAAGAAATTATCCAAATCAGCTCTCTTATAACAAGTTAGGTATTTCACTATGGTAAGTTGGAAAGAAATATCAACACCATATAACATTTCTAACTTGATTTTTTTTAAAGCACGTAGTGATGGCTCATTTCATACAGATTTTCATGGCAGTTTATTAACCCTTTAGCTAAGAAATCGGTCACATCTGTCCACATAATTTACCAATTAATCAGCTAAAAAAAAAATTGGGAAAATTTCAACAAAACGATATCATGTGACCCCTCGTTGCAACAAGCTCGTTGCACTGAGGTGATTACATAATATGGTTTTGTTGAAAGTTTTGGAAAAAATATTAAAAAAAACAAACAAAACAATAATTAAAATAATAGATTTTGATATTCTGTTGGGTAAAGGTTAATGATGAAAAATTCATCCCCCCCCCCCCCCTCTTCCCGGTCGAAAAGTTGATCAAAAAATAGATTTGATCATAAGTGCACAAATTCTACTCATTCCAACGGCAAGAGGTTTGCTGTCCTTGGCAGGAATATCCACCAGGAGAATAGGAGGAGTTAACAAGTCAATCTCAGCATCTACAACCACGTCGTGACTGTAACAAAAGTATAAAGTCAAGTCTACCCAATTGTTGATACAATTCAGAGGACTCACACCACAGGCATAAGTCAACTGATAGAGGACTAAATTATTTTTGGCCATCAAATCATGTACACATGTCTTTGCCTTGTTACAATTTTTGGGAGAGTGCCTATGGGCACTCTCCCATAAATTGTAACAAGGCAAACCCTTACAGACTAAATATCACTTCCAAGATAATACAAAGCACATCCGCTGAAGATCAGCCTTACAGTTGTGGTACCTGCACTTTAGAATAAAGGCCAAATATGGGCTTCCAGCACTCTACCAGTTAACGGGTGAAACAATTTGTTTACCACAGTAATCAAGAATTGCAACACCTCCCATGGTTACCACAGAAATATAATAACAGTAAAGTTGTCATTTGCCATGTCCTGTCGAGTTGACAAGCACTGAAATTGGAACTGTTATCTTTTTGACCGACGTTATTTATCTTATTTGACATTTAACATGCATGCAGATTACAGCACAAATTATGAGATGAGCAATTTGGATCAAAATCATTTACAACAAGAGAAAGTGTCATCTCAGGAAGACACAAAGATACCCCCCGCCACCTACCCTTCTGCATCCCATTCAACAAATCTGCAAATGTCAACAATGCATGGATGTTCTAATCATGGTAGATCAGTACACAAAATAGCAAATCAATCAGATTAAAAATATGAGACTAGTTGCAGATACAGAGTCACTATAGACTTGGTTCAATAATCTAAGTGAAAAAGGGAAATAACTCTTGCAAAATAGGGTGAAGAGGCATGACGTAAAGATATGCACAAGTTCATATCATGATTATTCATCATACAAAATATTAAACGTATCTGATGGACAGTGTAAGACTAGCTGCGCTACAAGTTTGGGACGGATGAATGGACACACGACCAAACATGAGGATGCCTATATACCCATGCAAAAGCAGGAGTATAATAGAAAGGGCAATCAACTAATATTATAACTAATTAAAATTTGTTGAGCATGGTATTAGAAGATCAGGGTATGTGAAATTATTTTAGAAACAAAATGTAGCATTCCTAGAAGGGGTGTGGTATCTTTGTCCCTTACTCAATATGACTATTTTCTAAGTCCAAAAAGGGGACACAACTCTGCAGACAAAATGCATACCACATGAATATCCTTTCCTCCATGCTGGTCTGAGAACATACCATAGGCAGTCTTGGAAATATTACGAGTGCCTACCGCTTGCGTAAATCTTATTCCATGCACATGGTTTTCTGTGCGCCTATCTTTCACTTTGACTACACAGTACAGACGTTTCAATCTTACCAAAGACAGAAATATTTTGAACAGCCCTCAAGTGGTTAAATCATCCAACATACCATCCAGACATTATGTTATAATATATGTATGTTTTGAAATCAACGAGTGCATTACGGATGGCAAATGCATGCGACTTCAAAGAATTCATAAATAGCACTTTCTTGACAATACATTGACATGTACTCTGCGCTCACAACACTGTCTAATTCTAATGTCTGATTTCACTTTGGCGGCATACATGTGATTTGAAATTGACAACGTCTGATGTAGGTCAATTGTCTGGCCTCAGAATCAGCAATCTCTCTCCTAAACTGTTTCATTTCATTTTGAGAAGTGAATTAATCCAAGTGCCAATCTCGATAAGTATTTAAATGCAATGTATGTCCCATAGTGAACAGGCACTGCATCACTTCCATGGTTGCGCCGACAGTCTGGTTTTCCCCTCATACCAGGCCTGCCAATTTATCCCTAGCGGAAACCCTGGCTGACAGTTTGTGCTTGTGCTGGGAGGTTAACCAAAACTAGACGTACTGTGAGCAAGCTCACAAAGTGATACCCCCCGCACCTGAAATGTATAAGTTAGATTATCTACCCTTTGAAATGTCAGAACGGAATTATATTGCTTCATGCACATCTTCATATGGAGTTCTTCCATTGTGTAAAGTTTCATGAAAATTCTTCAAACAGTTTAGGAGGAGTTGCACTTATTATAAGGATGGACAGACGGACAGGGTGATTCCTATATACCCCCCCCCCCCCCAAACTTTGTTTGCGGGGGGTATAAATACAACTGGGTTCCGGTTATTTAAAAACACCGACCAATCTGAATGCGAGATAACTGCACGGTTATTTAACTGCACAATCTTGAATGCTGTCACTTCGTGTAATGTGTTAAATAAAAAGGGTGGAAAACACAAGAGCCCAGTAGACCTAATTAATAACTTTTTTGGTCCCATAATATAATTGTATTTACTATTAATTAAACTTTCTTTCAAATGAATGAAATGATAAAAATCATCCCATTCAGTATGAGATTGAAAGCGCCACCTGGCTTTGGACAAAAATATAACAAACATTGAATTACCAAAATGACGATACACTTCACCTGAATGCAATATCCATGCATCTGCTGGCCACTGTCAGTAATTTCTATGTATATGTTTGAATGAAATTAAAACAAGAGGCCCTAAATATCAACTCAGGAAATTGATTTCAACAAGTTGCATCTGCCCCTCCTAAGAAAAGCATATACCAAATATCCAAAGATTCTGACCAGTGGATCTAAAAAGAAAAGATTTTTAAAGAATATTCCTCATATTGAATTAAGGAATAATTCGGGCTCCCACAGGAAGCCCAAATATGAACCCAGGGACTTGGCTTGAACAAACTTGAATCTTACCTCCGTAAGGATTCTGTATACCAAATATCAAAAGAATCTGACTGGAGGATGTGAAGAAGGAGATTTTTGAAGAACATTCCTCACACTGAACTAAGTTATAATTCAGGGTCCCACAGAGAGCCCAAATATCAACCCAGGGACTTGGCTTGAACAAACTTCAATCTCTCCCCCCCAGGATGCAGCATACCAAATATCAAAACATTCTGACTGCTGGATCTGAAGAAGATTTTTAAAGAAAAGTCCTCATTTTGAACTAAGTTATAATTTGGACTCCCACAATGAGCCCAAATATGAACACAGGGACTTGGCTTGAACAAACTTGAATCTCACCCCCCAAGATGCTGCATATCAAATATCAAAAGATTCTGATTGGCTGATCTGAAGAAGAAGCTTTTTAAAGAATATTCCTCATACTGCACTAATTTCAACGTTTGGGCTCCCACAAAGAGCCCAAATATGGAACCAGGGTTTTCATTTCAATAAACATGTGAAACAATCTACCAAAGATGTTATATGTGAAATTTGAAAGCTTTTGGAGCAGTGATTTGGGAGAAAAGTAGTCTTAAATGTTTTTCCCATTACCACAGTGTTAAAAAATGCCGACTCAGCACTTTTTCAAAGTCCCGAAGAAGTACCCCATGATAAAGCCAATAGCAATTTGTTTTGACCATTCCATTCTGTTGGTCCTAAGAAAGCTTCACAGGAAATTAGAATTCTCAGTGCCATGTTGTTTTGGCGATATGGGCATTTTAATTTTTTTCTATTTTTAGCTCCTGAGGTTCCTATGGGGCGAAGGGAAAATTTTTTTGGGCATAAATTAAGTACTTATGACCAAATAAACCCTCATATTAAATTTGGTTCAAATCAGCCGCTCGGTTTGGAAAGTTAAAAAATTTATAGTAATTTATATATTTTTTATACTTACCAATGACCCAGACATAGCTGGTGCTAACTCTTAAAATATAGGGCCAAACACAAATTTTGCCCCCCAATCCCCAAAATTTGCATCTAAAACTAAAGAAAACATGTCCTGAAAGGCCCTCCACACCTCGCCCCCACTGCGCATGCGCAGTGTCAAGGACGTTCCGAAATTGGCGCCATTTATCATTCTAATAACCAGTGCCTGGTAAGCGCTATGTACTCAGCGGGGAGGCAAGAGTTCCCAACTCCTGGGAGGGCCATCCCCGTCTGGGTCATTGGTAAGTATAAAAAATATATAAATTACTATAAATTTTTTAACATTTTTATACTGTACCAATGACCCAGACATAGCTGAATAGTAAAAAGGCTGGAGGGCCAAAGACATAGAGCAAAATGGAATACGCTCAATAAAATAAAATAGAGTCATCCCCTGTAGGGAAAAGAAGTAATAGGCCTTACATGTATCTTTCTTATTTATTATAAATTAGAAAGATACAACACCTTCCAAAAATTGAGCTTCATACATCCATGTACTCTATTAATATCCAATAATCCTTATATTAATAATTTTTAAAGTAAGCCAATAATAAAGTAAGTCTAGAGGATAGAGACTCTTATACTCTTAAAAGTGTGTGAGAATTGCATAATCATGTCCGTTGACATATGCAATATTCAAAAGCTATACTTTAAAAACTAAGACTTGAATGAATTTTATAAACTTAAACTTCTCACTAAACAACCATCCCAATAACAGCTCAGAATTACTAACTCCGGAGGAGGTATCCCCTTGTTTTCATAGTAAAAACAGGTGACCCAAGGGAACACCCTCCCCCCCCCTTTTTCTTGCCCTGGGTCAAATAGCCCAGAGCGAAGAGGGCAGCCGAACGGAGACACTGCCGAAACAGACAGCCTACCTAGCTATAGTAGCAACTGTTAAGTGAATGATATTCTGAGCAGTAGATAATAGACCTAACAATAGAGGCCTCCAGAAATGGACTCGATATTTCTGAGATAAAATTCATGAATGGATGGCTGAGCGCAATGAGCAGCCTTCAAAAATCTATAATAGCAACACTATTAATGTAAGCCCAAGAAGTAGAAGAACTCTTACTTCATGAGCCGAAATCTTAAGCACAACTGCTAAGCCAATGATATACCATAAGCAGTACGCTAGTTAATAGAATCCATTAACAATAAAATGGAGCGTAACGTCCTTCTACTAGACATCAAAGACAGAAGAAGCTTACGCCCTTGTAATAAACAGATATCTGTTTATAAATACATAAACTGTACCCGGAAAGAGTAAAGGCCTATGCCCATACGAAGACGGAAGGACCTTAAAATAATAGGTTCCGGATAATAGGAGCCTAACTCTTATGCAACAATCCAACCTAAATAGTAACGGAAGTATTGATTCCGAAACTATGAAAGTGAAAATCATCCATCGATAGTGCATGAAACTCACTGACTCTACAGTAAAAGAGAAACCAACAGAATTACTGTTTAAAAGGTCAGAATTTGAAAACTACTGTTTCCAGAGGCTCAAATGATTACTTAGCTAAATAAGAACCGAAGTTAAAATCCGTATAGGAATTTAATCTAAAGATTCTAAGTCTATTTATCAAAAAGTTACTAACTGACTTAGATAAAGAGACAAAAGACTCAATAGTAAACTATCGTAGAGTGCATAGGTATGAGGTAACATAAACCTATAACCTAAATAACAACAGGCTGCAGTAGATCTTGTGAAACAAGTATACTAAAAAAACTAGCAATGCGTAGTATGGAGGGATCAACCATATGAACATAATGATCCCTACACCACGACGGAAGAGCCTCCACTTTAGTCGCATAGAATAGCGAAGAAGAGGATCTCCTATAGTAAGAAATCGCGTCCAAAGCTCGTCCAGTACAGTGCTTACAATGCAATACGGACCACACAACGGAATACATGAAGGTTGCGACCTTGCTGGTTGTGATAAAGATGACACGATTTACCCAGTGAAAAAAGATCCTCACATAGAGGAAGATTTCACGTTAAGATCCACAGTAGACAAGAGAGTAAATTACTCATGATCTCTGTGAAGATAGAGATGCTATCAACAGAAATGTATTGTGGTTGTTTATCTTAGCAATACCTGCTAAAACAACAGCGCCGGAGGATACGCGTATCCTATCATTCCGTCCTATAGATCAATAGAGCGTTAACAGTATTAGCTCAGAGATCTGGACAAGCCAACACATACGTCTGCAATTGATAAGCAAGCTGTGTCATAAATAAAACATCATTGGGCGCTCCCATAGATAGCAAATCTGATTAAATACTTGTTTGTTGAGAGTCCATTCTGACAGCAACAAGCGACCCGTAAGAGAACGGGAGTGCGATAAAACAATCAGACGACCCAGAATATGACGGACCAAAACTGAACTTGGTGTACTATAACCAACAGACGGATTCTTTCCATTAAATTGAATAACGGAAACGAAAGAGTGCCTCCCTGGTTCCGGAGATACGCCACTACTGTCGAATTAAAGGACAGGAATTTGGGCATGCGTTTCTGAATAATGTTCATGCAATGACATAAAGCAAGCCTAAAAAACATTATTCCGCGGAAGTTAAACTGATAGCTAAAAGACTGCGGAACCCAAAGACCCTGGCACTTCGAATCCGTAGGGATTAGTATATATCCCAATCTGTTTGACTGGCAACCGTCATAACAGCCACACTAGGGTCCGGCAACTGCGGCGGCACTCTCTGAGTCAACCACCGAATGTTTGCCCCAGTCTGAATCTCTTGTAACACTAGATAGACAAGAGAATGTATAAATCAAGCAATTCATGGATTGCCGGAAAGTTGCCGTCGAAGAGAAGCTCCTCCGAGAACGAAGCGACTCTGAGAGAGTTCTTAACCTACTATCCACGCGTGGATGTAGCTAGGGCTGCATCACGTCTAACCAACTCCAATCAGCCACTGAAGGGCGGAGTTATACGTGAACAAACTACTGCCCTCAAAAGAAATTACATTGAGAATAATATCCCGTAAATCTTTTCTTGAAGACGTAATGATAACGCCTCAGTAAGGCGGATTACGTATAATAAAGCGTCTAAGTTAAGTCTACTATACATAATGTCGTTCCCAACATTGAAATTGGAAAAGACATAAACGGCGAAAAAGAATATATGCAGTCTTTAATCACACCGTCTAGACGCATATGAACTCTCGGTATGCCCTGCTCTGCCAAAATAAACTATATGTAAAAAAGATAAAATGGCAGAAATGAGCCACGCGGACAAGAAACTAAACTATCATGCTTAGTAGCAGGCTTGTATATATATATATAATATATAGCGTCGAAAAATAAAACACATGTTGTAATGACAATATTGGACTGCGTCGGTAAGTCAGGGACAAAGTCCCTGTACCGATCGAAAAATCCGAGTCCAATGACGCTATAAGTCTCTTATCCAAGATCGCAGCAATGAAGTCCGAAAAATAATCACTGGAAGAAATGCCAGAAGATATGAAAGGCATCTTCCGATACTACTAAAGGGAAAACTCGAAATCTTTCGAATCCCTTTCGCCATCCTGTCGGACCCTATAAAGCGTTCGGTCGTCCGTAGCTTGATGCAACCGCGGACCGCACCGACCCAGCACCGTCGGATAATTCCTGATTCGACCGAGAAACCGTCAATTGCTGGGATGCTGCGAAACAACTGTGCTAACTCGGATAGCACGTCCGTCACTGAGGCCTGAGGAGCAGCGGTCTTACGATGCATTGCCGCAGGAAGCTCCGAGATCGTTACCCCGAGCATACTTCCAATATGCGAGCGAACGGAGTGTATAGGCCTCGTGTCCCTTGGCTACCGGATGGCGCGACCTATTCGCTGTGGAATCACTGAATGCCGAAACTGATCGGATACTCGAGGTCACGTAGCCAATGTGCGGTCGTGTGCCCTGCTGTGAGGATGAGGAAGCATTAAAGACAGTCTCTCGGACTGTCAATATAACGGAGCGTCCCGAGCAACGGACATATGCTCCGAATGTAAAATATCTGAACCACAACATGCGGTCCCCTATGTTGTTGGCTTCCTCCGATCTGTCCTCAATCTGCCGTCACCGGGTGAGTACTAAAGTAATTAAAGTGCTCGCATCACCCAAATCTCCTTCCTAGACCGCAACGGACGAACCCGGCAGCCGAACCATTCGATGAATGTACGCTACACCGGGTGAGCTAGCGAATGTCACTCCGTAAGCGATAGACATATTCCAAGAGCACTTATTGCCGCTAACTCTTCATTAACTATGACGACAGAGGCACACTTTTGAAAGACATCTCCATAACTCTTCGAACAAGAAACCAGAAATGCTTGGATAGCAAGCATAAAATAATAATATATATAGCGTCGTTCAATAATTCGAAAGTTTGTGTGACATTATTGGACTATGTCGGAACTGAGGGACGATGTCCCTGAACCGAACCAAAAAATTTCTAAGTCCACCGACGCTATCAGTTTCTTATCCGGCATCGCAGCATATGTTGTTCCGAAAGGGAAAGCTTGAAATCCACCGAATCCCTTTCGGTATCCCGTCGGACCGGATGAAACTTTCGGACGTCCGTACCCGCTTCCGCGGAGCGTCCCGACCCAGCATCGTCGAATAAAATATATGCGACAGATTCAGTTGATGCTGGGATGCTGCGATAAACTGTGCTATTAAGGAAAGCACGTCCGTTCCCGAGGCCTGTGCAATAGCGGACTTACGATGCATTGCCGCTGGAAGCTCCGTGTACGTTGACTCCCGCACACTTCCTATGCGAACGTCCGGAGTCTGCAGGCCTCGAGTCCCCGGCTACCGACCCAGCGCTGTCGGATAATTCTCGATCCGACACCGTTACTGTCGGCTGCTGGGATGCTGCGATAAGCTGTGCTATGTGCACAAGAATGTCCGGCGTCGAGACCTGCGGAGGCGCAGTCTATCGGTGCTTCGCCGAGGGTAGCTCCGCATCAGATGGCTCCCGCATACTTCCTATGCGAACGTCCGGAGTCCATCGGTCTCGAATCCCTGGCTGCCGGATGGTGTGACCTGGTCGCCGAAGAATCCTTGATCGGCGAAGCTGGTAATATATCGGCGGTCACGCAGCCAAGGTGCGGTCGTGTGCGCTGACGAGAAGAGGAAGCCTTAGCAGTCTCAGCGGACTGCCTATACAACGGAGCGTCCCGAGCGACGGACGTATGCTCCGCTAACGACACATTTGTACCACAACATCTGGGGCCAGATGTTGTTGAACGAGAGAGGGGCCTCTCTCGCTTGCCGTCCGGATGGACCGGAACGAGCTATGAACCGGACTAAAAGGCTTCCTCCGTTCTCCCTCCGATCCGCCGTCACTGGGTGTGCATTAAGTTAATTTTATAGTGCTCGCATCACCCCAAAATTCCTTCTAGACCGCAACGGACGAACCCGGCTGCCGAACCATTTGGTGAATGGACGCTACACCGGGCGAGCTAGCGGACGTCAAAGGCCGTCGAACCTACTAGGGTCCTCTTAGGCAATTGGCGTATTACATGAGCACTTTTCCGCTAGCCCTTCATTAATTGTGACGACGGAGGCACACTGTTGGAAGACATCACAGATACATCACCCTAATCTTGATCGTCTGAAATAGAAATTGATAAAGTAGAGTGACCCTGCGGGGAAAGGACCGGAGTGTCCAAATCCCCAACAACATACCGTGACATACGCTTCCCATATTGTCATCGAAATCATACGATACAGAACAGGAGTTAATGCGAGTACACTGACCACATATAGAATGATAATAAGGTCAGAGGAAGACTTCCTCTTAAAACAATTGATCAATATCCTTTCAATGTGAAAAGAAAACAAGACCTGGTACTCGCACTAACCCCTGGCAATCAAAATACATAATAATAATATGATCCATTAATATAGAAAAAATAATTGAAATCAAAATATTTTGAAAAAATATTTTTTCAGAACAGCCCAAGTTTCTGAAAAGTAACGTTGAGCCCCAATGGATCCCAAGCCTAAGTGTGGACAAAAATTTTAAAAATATTTTAAACAATTTATTCAACACTTACGAACAATAATAATGTATCTAGTTATGATTAAAATAACATAAAGATATTATTATTTAGAAATCCCCCCCTCACACAGAGGGCTGTTGTAAATGTAAACAATGAGTGTAAAAACACTAAAATAAGACTCCAGGCACCCAGGCCCGAAATCAGTTACCAAAAATACACCATCTGATGCAAAACAGAGACTTCCAGGGAAGAAACTGCAGAACATCAGATGGTAGATGCAGAACACAACGCCTAACCACCCGTAGGTGAAGACGTAAACATGGGGAAAGAACAGAATTCATTCTGTTATTAAGCTAAAACTCCCAAGAAATTTTAGTAATAATAATTACAGAAACTATGCCAAAAGCATGGGAGAATAGCAAGGGGGAACTTAAAGGACAGGGAGAGAGGAAAAACACTTGAAAAAAACAGTGTAACTAAATAATCAGAATGACAACAAAATGGCTGCTGCCTTGAAAATAGGTAACTTAACATAATTTCATTAAAAAATTTTAAGTTACAGCCCTGATAATATTCTGTCACACATTCTTTTCCTCTCCTCCTTTTCTATCCTCCTTAGAATCACCATTTCACTAATATTTATGTGTCTGGCATCATTTAAACTGAGATTTAAAAGCACAAAGATCAGTCAGATGTTAACTGATGAAGGGCCAAACTTAGAATGATAAATGGCGCCAATTTCGGAACGTCCTTGACACTGCGCATGCGCAGTGGGGGCGAGGTGTGGAGGGCCTTTCAGGACATGTTTTCTTTAGTTTTAGATGCAAATTTTGGGGATTGGGGGGCAAAATTTGTGTTTGGCCCTATATTTTAAGAGTTAGCACCAGCTATGTCTGGGTCATTGGTACAGTATAAAAATATAGAAATTTTGGGTGGGGCGAAAATTCTTGCCCCTCCCAGAACGAAGGCAAATATAGCTCTTTGAACTGCTCTTGAATAAATCCGAGGTTACACCTCAAAAGGAAGCTGCACACCACATATCAAGTCTCTGTTACTGCTGGTTCATGAGAAGAAGATTTTTAAAGATTTAAGCACACTTTTTGGGCGTGGCCCTACCGAGAGGTGTGGCAACTTGATTTGAACAAAATCAAAATGTGATGTCATAACAAACTATTATCTCAAATTTCAATTAAATTGGTTCAGCGGTTTTGGAGGAGAAGATGCAAACACCATGTTCACGGACGGTGAGTGATCACTACAGCTCGCCTGACTTTCAGTCAGGTGAGCTAAAAAACCCAGTTGTACACTATACTTGCACCAATAACATTTTCAAGACTGCAGGACAAGATTCAGGGCTTTCAGTATCAATACACGAAACTCAACACAACATTCATCAATTTTCATGATCTTCAAGTTCAACACCAACGATAAATCACTGTATCTATAAAATGATCAATTTATCAAATGTGGTTTCCTTTGCTGAACTGGAACTTACCACTTGCTCCGCATTTATACTGTCCGATATATTTATTTTTACATGTATTTTTTAAAGCTCTAACCTCACAATAGGTTTCAAATGCACAGTTGAAGTCCGATAAAAATGAGGGTTACAATGACCTAAATCAGTGCCTTTTACTTTGCAAAATGTTTAGGATCAGCATAATTGTTTAGGGTCGGTGGGGGTACCCCCAAACAAAGGGATTTCTTTTCTTTGGCCTGACATTTCACAACATTACATCTTCAGCATTTTTTACCCAAGTTGTGCATTGCTACCATAGCATTTTCCTCTTGTCTTGTTGTGTGTGTGTGTGTGTGTGGTGGGGGGAGGGGGGAGGGTGTGCTGCCAATGCTATTCAACTGTATAACCAGGGCTCTGTGAACAATCTTCATTGTCTTCTGGATTAATGGTCACTACATGTGCTGCGCTATATATAATCTCATAATTTTAGAGAGGGGAAGATACTTGCACTTTAAACTTTTATTAAAACTAATATTTGGGAAAAAACCCAAGTGTTTATAGTGTTTAATAATGAATATTTTTCTCTAAAAAAAAAACGAAACTCGACTCAACTCTTTTTTTTAAAAACAGAGTAGAAACCGCAACCGTGGAAAAATTTCATAACCTCCCAGCACTAGTTTGTGCATTATAAGATAGTATCACATGTAGGTAGCAATTATAAGACAATTTTCTAATGGGTCAGTATGTTTTTACCGAAAAAACTTTTTAGGCAAGCGATTTGCTCGCCTAACTGGTTTTCAGGCAAGCAATTTGTTGCCACCCTCAATTTTTCATATGGCCAAGACTGCATAGGACAACCAAATTTGATTATCCACACTCTAGCTACAAGGGAAAATGTTTGTGTGGATGGACAGTCTCATTTTTGATGTCTAAAGACAGGGGCCACAATGCTGTTAAGAAAGTGTAGAAAAAATCTGCCCTTCCTTGAGATCCTTTTCCCCATTCTGGTCTGTCAGCATGCCAAAGGACAACCAAATTCAGTTATCTACACTTGTGTTACAGGGTAAAAAGCTTATACGGACAGACAAATAGTTTTGCTTTTTACCAGTCCAGCAAGGGCCACAAGTCTGGGAAGGAAGTGCAGAAAGAATCTGTCCTACAGGGATATCCTTTCCCCCATGCTGCTCTATCAGCATACCAAGGGACAAACAAATTTGATTATCCACACTAGGGCTGCACGGGATATCTATAAACTGATACATACCAGAATTCAAACCAGTATAGATTGAATACCAGTAATATTGGTTTATCCTCATTATTTATTTACCTACAATATAATTTTCAAAATGTCTTCAGTTTTAACTGTAGCCCTGAATATTATTCCTTTGCCCAACAAATTGGCCGCATCCACCCATGTAATATACAAATTCAGCAGTTGAAAAAATAATTTTCAAAAAATTTCAACAAAGCCATACCATGTGACCCTCACTGGAACAAGCTCAAAACTCATTGAGCTTGTTCCAATGAGAGGTCACATGATATTGTTTTGGAAAGATTTTTGGAAAAATCTGATAAACTTATTATTAAAATAATAAATTTTGATATCGTCTGTGTTGGGTAAAGGTTTTTTTTTTAACTGCATCATCAAAGCATGCTAATTCGTTCAGACTGTGATGGCTCAAGTCCCAATTGAGGTACTTATGTTCAGATATCTGAACAGTCTTTAATATACCGGTATACCACAGTATCCTTTTGAATATCGATTCGAGATGAGCGGTTTTCAAATTTCATGTCGGTTCTGGTTTCAGTTTCGTTGAAGAGTCGGGTTTTTGGTTTTCAATGTACAAACATAACAATGCATACATTGCATTTGCATATAAGAAGATGTATTCGGCAGTATATGAATTTGCATCAAACAAATAAGAACTTCAAATCGACCCATTTATAATATAAAACACAACATGATACTTTGTTGAGATATCCAAGTCAAATTCAATCTTTTATAGCAGCACTCTTGAAACTGTACTTTATTCAACTGGCCTAACTACAGTAGGTGGATACTGGATGGTGAATTACTACTACTCTGCAGCCAGATACATTTTCCACCGGCGATGATTCAAAATTTCAGAGAACAAAACACAAGAAGTATTTGCAAACTGGCATCTCGAGGGTGACCAGGTACAATCCAGTGGTCGATGCGGTAAAAGATACTCAAGTGCTTCTTGTGTTTTATGAAAAAGATTAAAATATATTTTTGGGTAGAAAATCTCACGAGGAGTTAATTTATGTGCCAGTCAGTGTTGACAGGGACTCTCTTTCCAGGGCAATGCACCTGTGTAATATACCGGTACTCTGATTTCCTGAGCACCATGTGTTTGCATAAATTATCTCAAGAGATTCAAGTTTGAGAAAAATGATTTTTACCACGAGTCTGTTGCAAAATTAGCCTCCCCCCACCCCAAATACCTGTGTTTAGGGTAACCTGACATACTCTAAAAGATTATGCCAACCTTAAAAATTTTATCTAGTAAAAGTCGCTCATTTAGGTCATTGTAACCCTAGATTTCTATCCAACTGTGATTTTGAAGCTTGTTTTGGGAGTTCAAGATTTCAAAATAACGTGTAGAAATTAAGGCTTCCACGTTTAGACAAAATTGTAAACGTTTAAACGACTGTCTGTAAACGAAACGGAAACGTTTACACGTACTAACAATGCAAGTAGTCAATATTTGATAGAAGTGTGTAATAAAGGTATTATAATACACAGTAAGTTCATCATATCTTTGTGTACAGAGCATACAATTTATGTTATTGAGACAGCCGATTTACAGTTCATCCAAAAACGACGTAGACGAACGATCACAGCATGCAGATGCCGAAGGCAAAGTCGCTTGGTCTATGGGGGGGGGGGGGCATTCTCCCCCAGGTAAATTTTGAAATTTATGGGGGTCTCTGAGCTCATTCTGGTGGGTTCGGGGTGAAATTCCTTGTGTTTTTCCAAACAGTAATGTTGGGGCAAGTTGCCATGGCACACAATAGTGACAATACCGGACTTGAGAGTGGAATGCAATGTCGCAAAAATAAACAAAGTCTACAAACCATGCAGGGGAATCCAAATTTTCAAACACCGCAAGTGCCAGTCTGTCTGTCAAACTCCATAAATCGATCCTAATATCATCCCATGTGTGAATAATAAATTAATAATCCATGTCAAGTGAACGAAATCATTGAGAACAATTGTGTATCACTTTGGGAATAAACATGTAAATCCGAATAAACTAAAACATCCCACACGTTTCGAAGGAAACACCAAAGATAAGCACGTGCCATGTGGCTCACGTGACTGTGTTACATATGATATCACATGATTTGAAGATGATTTCGTTCGGTTACTGTGGCGGCGGCGCCAGTCGGAACCAGTACACAGTTTTTCTCAAGCATTACCAAAATATTGCATTGCAAAGTTGGAAATTTTTTTTTTGTTTCTTTGACTTTCTGCATTAATCTGCAATTTTGAAATTACTCTATTAAAACTTCATTCCGTGTACACGTTTACCAGAACTGTAAACGTTTAATGCCCATAAACAAAACGTTCACATTTACATGTGTAAACATGGAAGCCTTAGTAGAAATAAATATATTTGACATTATAAATGTGGAACAAGTGGCAAGTTCCAATTCTGCAAAGGAAACTGCATTTGATAAATAGATGAACATTGAAAACACGATGCATAAGAAGTAATTCTGTCACCTATTTTCATGGTAAATGCCATGCTCGAATGCAATACCAATTAGTGCAGCTGTTCTGAAAAAGGGGTATCACAACTCTAAAGTTTGAAAACAAAGTTAACTTTAGGTTGTTTCTCTTATTATTCTGAGAAGTGAAGACCAGATTAGAGTTTTTCAACATTGAAGTTGGAAACCGTGACGATGGGTTTTCTGTAATTGTTTCAGTTTTGATAACAAAACCGAAACTGAACCAAAATTTTCGGTCAACTGCACATCTCCAATACCGATATTCAGTTTAGAATATAGTGCAGACCTAATCCACACCTGAGCTACAAGGTAAATTGTTTGTATGGACGGACAGAGCTCCATTCTTTGGAGTCAGGGAGCATAATAAAAAAATGATGTGATCATAAGTCATATTTTGGAAGAAAATGGAAAATCCAAAATAATTTAGTAATACATACTGATTGTAGGGTTCCAGCAAAGGAGCCCAAAAAATATTTGAAAGAGTTTTAGAGGTATGTCTTACATAAAAAATTCAAGATTTACCATCATCTTGAATAAAAAATATCTTTACATAACAATAACAGCAATTACTGAAGTATATGTAATGAACTATTTTGAGGTCACGTCAGTATATTACCCTCTCCACGCTGACGTCCAAACTTCAACGTTTCAAACAGATTTTTCCCATAATGCAAATAAGAATTTAACCAATTCAATATTGAGCTCCGTTAAATAAGATTAAATTGGACAAATACCTGTTGGTATCAAAGGTTAAAACTTGCAGCCAAAATATTATTTTGGTATTCGTGTGCAGAAGGTTAATATCCTGGCTTGGGGGAGGGGGGTTGAATTTCAGAGAAGGATTGCCCGAGAATCAAAACATCTATTTTTGGCCTTGTTTGACAGAGATCTTTGAGTCCACATTTCATTACCACTATTTAGGGGAATCGTCAATAGTCAGTTAAACTAAATACTTCGGTTAGTTGTGCATTTCCCACTGGCAAATTGTCAATTTAATTAATCCTTCACCAAATGTTAATCACCATATCCAGGCATTTTCATACACAAATATCAGAATTCAATTTTCACTAATTTTTCAACTTTGGTCTCTAAAAAATAACTTATGACTGCACTTTGGAAAGATCTCAATGTGATCATCCCAATGAGGGGTCATTAGCTATGTTTTAAAGGCAAAACTGAAAACAGTTAGTTACTCAAAAATATTTTATTTATATATTTATTTATTTATTTGTATTTAAGGTCTCATATTTCTGCACAATGGCTAATTGTAACTACAACATGGAGCTATAGTGAAGTTTAGTCAATAGTTTATACATATTTTGCCCATTTTAGAGGACTTCCACCTCAAGCATTGGTGACTTTTAGTCTTTTACCAGTAAATCAGAGCTTGTTTACCACAGTAAAGAGCCTGTTTAGCACAGATTAAAATAATCTTGTGAAGCTCATTTCGTCCAAACATCCACAATCCATGAAATTAAAAAACATTTGCTACAAACAAATGTCAACTTCAAGTCCTCTTGCAATAACACTGAAACAGCTTTCTCTTGGTTAACTTGGAATATAACCAATTATATCTTGTTTGACAGAGCTCACAGAGCTGTCATACAAGGTACATTTCGTTAAATATCAAACTGCATTATGGGAAATAATTACTGGTGAAAACTTTACCATTTTGATATCAGAGTGCAGAGAGTTAATGGTAACATTCTGCCTCATAATCTACGGAATACCATGGGAGGTGGTGTATTTCGTCCCTTGAGTGCAAGAAGGCTTTGCAATGCTTGTTGCACTCAGGGTTCAATTTATCAATTTTAATAACTTGGGTAAAATATCAAGACATAAACCATTTAATTTAATTTATTATTTTTTTTAAATTGCATTGGTTATAAAAAGAGAGCATTCGGCAGCCAAAAGGACCTGAGAAACAGACTTTTTAACTTTTTTAGGCCTCATTATTAATATTAATGATATGCGTATTTTATGTTATTGTTCCATTATTTTACAAACTAGAATAAAATAAGAAACAAGAGCACCGCCTAGCATTGCATAATAAGCACAGTAGCTTTTTCCAATTGTAATGTTTTCGTTCAACTAATAACATCGTATTGATTCGAACTTAACCTGTATTTATACTCAAAACCATTCTTGCACAGGTTATCATGGTGGTTAACTTATGTGCCAAGTTTGAAAAAGATTGAACAACATATGGCTGAGAAATGCTCCAGACAAAAATCAATCTCGATAGATGGATGGACAGACGGACAGACAGGCAAAGCATTTACATAATACAACCGTTTTTTCAAACGAGCATATAAAAAATAAATTAAAAAAAAATACCCATTTTTTCTACTGAATGTAATCTGAACCAAATCATTTACTGTTTTATCACCTCAACAAGGAATCACCAGTCGTTCCATTCCTGGCTAAAAAGTGTAATAATAGGGAGTAAGGGTCCTTGTTACAGCTGATCATTCATGAACAAGCCAAGACCAATACCGGGTCTGGACCTGCGTCGCTGCATGCAACTGAATTGGCAAACAGGAAGTGGCTGCACGGCAGATCTGAAAATTGCATACACGATACAACTGATCATTATCAGGCTCCAGATGAAATATAAAATCAATCCCTTGCATTGAGGCCGAGAAAAGTTTGACAAAAAATTTCAACGTTCAGTGGGTTCAGTAAAATTTCAAAGTATCAGCAAGCAGGAAGTGGCTGCACAGCAGATCTGAAAATTGCTTACACGATACAGCTCATCATTATGAAGCAGCAGACCAAACATAAAATCATTCCCTTTCATAGAAGCCAAGAAAACCTTGATGGAAAAAGTTTTTCGGACAGACTGACGGACTGACAGACTGACGGACGGAGTCGAGCGGTTACTAGACCTGCTTTGCCGCTGGCGATGCAGGTAAAAATAACAAGCAGGTTCTTTTAACCCCCTTACCTACCGCAAGCACTATTAAAAAAAAAGACCAGAAACATTGTAATTTCAATTTTTGCCTCCAAAATTTAGGAAATGACCCAATTAGAAATGTATTTGCTCAAACATAGCTTATTGCACCTCATTAGAACAAGCCTGTCAAGTTCATTCCAATGAGGGTTCACAAGCTCAATCTTGACCATAAACATTTTAGTTGTTTTAGGTAAAGGGTTGAATATCAGTAATTTTATGCTTGCCATTCAGGACTAGATGCAGTTACTATAGGGATTCTACCTACAAAATGACAAGTCAAACACATTTCACAAGGTCATTTGTCTACTGATGCAACACTCATCTGGAATAACACTCACCACACCACTGGTAATTGCAGTGGCAAAATTCAAGGGCTACATCTATAGAGAAATTCTGACTTGGAAGAAACTTTTTTGAATAGCAATGTCACTTAGTTTTTCACTGTTGTATATTATGTCAGACTTACAATAATTCCAGTAGCACCATTATTCAGGGGACCATAGCAGACGTATGTGTGACCAGTAATCCAGCCTACATCAGCTGTGCACCAGTATATATCTTCATCATGATAATCAAAGACATACTTGAAGGTTGTCGAGGAATATAACATGTATCCACCAACTGTATGGAGTACACCTTTAGGTTTACCTGTAGAACCACTGGAAAAATACATATTCAAAATTAAAAACAACAAAATTTATTATAATTATTAACAAGAGGCCCCAAGGCCTTAGGTGCTCACCTGACAAAGTTGTTTATTTATTTATTTATTGGTGCTTTACGCCACATCGACAAAGTTGTTTTAAGAAGAAGTTAATTAACATCTATGGCTAGTTAATACTACAGAGGAATGAAGTCATGCAATTATTTATAACTCTAATGTCCATGCCAGATGGTGTTTTCTAGTATTGCTACCACTGTAATAATGAGTAGGTTTCCAGTAATGCAAAGCTAGGTTGACCAAATATCAATCTTGGGACTTAACTTGAACAAACTTGAATCACTACCCCCCCCCCCCCCCCCACCCCACCCCACCCCAGAGCTCAAATATGAATCCAGGGAATTGATTTGAACAAACTTGAATCTGCGTAGCTTGGGTAGTTTTATTTATTGGTGTTTAAGGCCACATATTTCTGCACAACACCCCAGACACTGGTGACCGAGTCCAATTTTGCTTCTTTACTGCAGTTAACAAGCACCTGTCCACTTCCAAGGGTTCACACAGGGGGGGGGTGGGGGGGGGGGTGGGGGGGGCAGTATACCAAATATCAAAACATTCTGAATGGCGCTTCTTGATTTTAATGCAAATATTCCTCTTTTACACCAAATTAAAATATGAGCTCCATTTGGGAACTCAAATACTAAGCCTGGGACTTCACTTGAACAAACCTGAAATTGAACCCCTCCCCCTCCCCCAAGGATGTTGTATATGAAAAAAAAAAAGGTTCTGACTGGTTATTCTGAGGATGAAAATTTTTAGGGAATATTCCGAATACAGCACTAAGACAAAATCTGGGCTCCCAAAAGGAACACAAATATTAAATAAAAGCTTGGAACTTGATTTGAACAAACCCAGATCTGAGCCATCGGACTGGTGGGTCTGGGGAAGCAGATTTTTAAAGATTTTTCCTCATATTGGACCAAGTTAAAATATGGGCACAAATAGGGAGCACAGATATTAACCCAGTTACGATAGATAGACATCATACGAGGGATGGCGAATGATCACTATAACTCACCCCAACTTTCAGACAGGTGAGCTTATCATTATGCACTCTTATTGGTTAATGCAAAATTAATGAGAAAAGATATTAAAATTTTGTAGTAGCTTGCATGACATCATTATTTATTAGTGTTTTAGGTAATTTTAAACATCAGTGGTGATGTCATGACCATAATACAATTAAAAAGTGAAGTTGTGCCAATTGTTTGCTGCCCACTTCAACTTCAAAGGACTCAAACCCCAGACATTGGTTACTGGGTCCAAGTTTACCAATAACACACAACTTGCTTATCACAGTTAACCCATTACCTAACAAATTGGCTGCATCTGCCCACATAATATACAAATTGAACAGTATAAACAAAGTTTAATTTAAACAAATTTCAAGAAAAGTATATAAATAATAATAATAATAATAATAAAAGATTTTGTATAGCGTGAAACCACCGAAGGTGCTCTAAAATGCTTCACAATCACATGAAAGGTACTATGGGAAATATGATTTGAATAAATGAGTCTTAAGATGCTTTTTGAAAGTCGATAAATTATTTTGTGAGCGAAGGTGCGCGGGCTATGCATTCCAAAGTCGTGGTCCAGCAATTGAGAAAGCCTGCTCGGTCGCTAAAGCTGATTTAGTGAAGGGTGTGGTCAGTAACAATTGATCTGAAGAACGAAGCCTACGCTTCGTGAGGCGATGAGAGAGAAGGTCCCTCAGGTAAGCAGGCGCGAGACCATGAATGCATTTAAATACTAGCATAAGAATCTTAAAATGCACTCTGCTTTGGATTGGAAGCCAGTGAAGATCCTTCAAGATAGGGGTGATATGATCAAAGCGCTTAGCCCCGCTTAGGATTCGAGAAGCTACGTTCTGGATATTCTGTAACCGCTGTAGTAGTGAAAGTGGCAGGCCCAGAAAAAGTGAATTGCAGTAGTCCAAGTGAGATGTGACAAAAGAGTGAACCAGTTGTTCTAAAGCTTTACCGCTGATAAATGGGCGCAGCTTGCTCAGCTTTCTGAGTTGCCAATAGCATGTTTTACTAACTTTTTTAATATGAGGCTCAAGGGTAAGATTGGTGTCGAAGAGCACTCCTATATTCCTAGCAACGTTAGAGACCTGAGCAGTAGAATCACCAACGTTGATAGTTTGTATAGGAGAGGAGAAAGTTGTTCTTTTCTTTGAGATGACCATAACTTCTGTTTTTGAGTCATTCATTTTCAATCGGTGACTGGACATCCACTGTCTTACAGACTCAATACAGCTTTCCATTTGAGACAAAGTACCTGCTGTTGCGGATGTATCAGACGGATTGAATACTAAGTTGAGCTGCGTGTCATCAGCATAAAGATGATAAGGAACACCCAGATCTCTCAGCATTCGGCCAAGTGATGATGTGTATAATGTAAAGAGTACAGGGCCGAGGACCGAACCCTGTGGTACACCACAGATCAATGCTTTGCTTTTAGATCTTGTATTATCCACATTAATTTGCTGAAAATGATTTTCCAGGTAACTCTGAAACCATTTAAGAACGGTGCCAGTAACTCCATTCTGTTCAAGAATATTCCATAGAAAGGTATGATCAACGGTGTCAAATGCCGCGGAAAGGTCCAGAAGGACCAGGAGTACAGCTTTCCCTTCCGATAGAGCAACGACAATATCATTGTGCACACGTAATAAAGCAGTTTCAGTGCTGTGATCAGATCTGTATGCTGACTGAAAAGGTTCGGAGAGATTGTTAGCAGATAAATGGCTGTTCAATTTACGCACAACAATCTTTTCAAGGACTTTTGAAATGAATGGCAGGTTTGAAACTGGCCTGTAATTTTTCAGATTATTGGGGTCAAGTGTAGGCTTTATATCATGTGATCCCTCATTGGAATGAGCTCAATTATCATATGATATGGTTTTGTAAGAATTTTTTGAAAAATTTGAAAAAAATATATTTAAAATAATAATGTCTGGATTGAGTAAAGGGTTAACAAGCAATGTTCCACTTTTCCATGTTTTTACAGGGAGACATTATTTAACATTTTGGTTCCTGTGTTCCCAAAACATGTTTTTCAAGCATTTTTAACTCCTTGCATGCTGGTGGCGTATATTCCTACCCAGGGCATAATTTCTTACATCTAATCAAATTTTTCTCATGTAAATTGCATAGATTTTTTCACCTATGATTTCTTGAGTTAAATTTAGATGAATTTTTCATCAAAACCAGTCATGGCTGCTTCATTGCAGCCATGACTATATTTGATGAAAAATATCTTGAAAATACTCAGCAGGTTAAGAGTTAAGGACTTGAAAATATAGTTTCAAAATTCAAGCTCTTTCACGGATCTACACTAACCCTGAACATATAAAATTTGAAACCAGCAACTTATAAAAATAAATTGAGTTTGGAGAAACAAACACATTTGATAAGTAAAATACGAATAAATATAAATACAGTACGTGGAGTGAGGATTACAATGAAAGCACAAGTGTCAGTGCTTTGTTTCCATTAAGAATTGGCATGTCGAATAAAAGTGCACCCAAAATTGCTAAGAGGAGCAACAAACAGGGTTCCCACTGACATAAGAGGATCAAATTCAAGCTCTATTTATGCACTTTTCAAGGACTCTGACCATGATTTTCAAAGACTAGCATAATTTTCATTTGAACTTACAACATGAACAACACAAAAAACTTCAGGCTCGAGAACTTGATTCGTGGAAAATGCAACCAGCTAGATATTTTTTGTCCCTTGAGTGCAATAAGGTGCCATCTGCAATGCCAAAGCATTGCAGATGGCACCTTGTTGCACTGAAGGTATAATGCAGAAATCAAAAGAGATTGGTTCCTGATGGATTTTGTGATATAGCTTGTATATGGGGTTGGTTATCATCAAACTTCTTGTCTCAAGAGGTTAAAGGCAAACTGAATTTAAGAACTTTTAAAGGAAGGTGGTGGAAAATTAAGTACTTTTCAAGGATAGAAACAAATTCAAGCGCTTTACAAGGAAGGGTCCAAAATGCAAGCACGTTTCATCAGAGAGGGAACCCGGAACAAATCATGTGCATCAAATATTTTTGGCAAGTGATTTCAAAGTCACAGAATGCTAAAACACTCTGAAAGTAATGTTTTCATCTTGAAAAAGAACCCTGCAAAAATTCTGTAAAATAAACATAATGATTAAGACGAGTTTCAACTAATGGACCTCCGATTTTGACATAATTCAAGCCTGGAAATAAGCAATCTCTCATTTGCAGAATGAGGTCCCCAGAGGGAAAGTTTACTGATTCTATCCCATACAGTGGTGCAATTTATCCTTTGGGTAGCTATTTCTCTTTAGCTCTGAGACCGTGATTCAGACTGAGGTTTACAGAGGGTGAATTTAGTAATGCTACCATGTTGTGTAGCACAGCAACACCAAATTCACCCTTTGGGGACCTCATTCTGCAGATGACAGTCTGCTTATTTCCAGGCTTCTTTACATTAAACTTTTATTGTGCTTTTTGCCTTCATCTGTTTTGCTCTAGATTCATTTTAAAAAAGTTAAAAAATTAATAGTAATTTATATATTTTTCATACTTACCAATGACCCAGACTTAGCTGGTGCTAACTCCTTAAATTTTGCCCCCCAATCCCCCAAATTAGCATCAAAATCCGAAATTTCATTGTCCCATGTGGTCCTCCATACTTTTAATCCACTGCACATGCGCAGTGTCAAGGAGGTCTCGAAATTGGCGCCAAATGTCATTCTTACAACCAGTGCCTGGTAAGCGTTATTTAATCAGCGGGGAGGTATGAGTTCCCAACTCATGGGAAGGCCATCCCCATCTGGGTCATTGGTAAGTATAAAAAATATATAAATTACTATAAATTTTTTAACATTTTTATACTGTACCAATGACCCAGACTTAGCTGAATAGAAAAAAGGCTGGAGGGCCTAGGACATAAAGGAAAATCCAATAGGCTCAAATACATATAAACAGAATTATCCCCTCAAGGAGAAATAGGCTTTACATGTATCTTTCTTATTTGTATCAAAAAAAGAAAGACACAATACCATTCTGTAATTGAGCACAATAACATCAATGATCTCTATTAACATCCAGTATAACCCGTTATACTAATTTTTTAAAAGGAAAGCCAATAAATAAAGGAAGACAAGAGATTGAGACTCTCTATACTCATTAAAAGTGTCCGAGGATTGTATATTAACTCTCGTATGACACGTGACATATACAAATGCTTCACACCGAGCTACACTTTAAAAATATTACATGAATGAGTTAAACATTAGCTTTACACTTTAAAACCATCCCGGCACCGACTCGGAATTACTGACTCCAGAGGAGGTATTCCCTTGCTTTTCACTATAAAGCAGATGACCTGAGGGAACACCATCCCCCCTCCCACCCTCCCCTTACCCTGGGTCAAATACCCCAGAGCGAAGAAGGCAGCAGGACAGAGTCACTGCCGGAACAGAAAGCCTGCATAACTATAGTTGCAACTGTTTAGTGGACGACATTCTGAGCAACAGATAACAGACCTAAACAATGCAGGTCTCCAGAAATGGACTCAATATTTCTAAGATAAAAATTTGTGAATGCTGAGACCAATATGCAGCCTTCATCAAATCTGTAATAGCAACACTATTAGCATAAGCCCAAGATGTAGATAGAGCTCTTACTTCATGCGCCGAAATCTTAAGCACAGACTGCTGAGTTGAAGATAATTTTTCACAAGCAGTATGGATAGCTAATTGAATCCACCTTGCAATAGAATGGACCGTAATGTCCCTTCTATTAGGCAGCAGAGACAGAAAGAAACGTTTACTTCCCTTTCTGATAAACTCAGATCTACGTTTGTAAATACGTATAGCTCTAACCAGACAGTGTAAAGGCCTATGCCCGTCTGAAGATGGTAGAGCCTTAATAACAATAGGTTCCGGATACTTATTAGGAGCCTGATTCTTAGCCAAAAATCCAACATTAGTAGTAAAGGTAATAGTATTACCTTCACTACGATAGCGATAATCATCAACAGATAGTGCATGAAGGTCACTAACTCTTCTAGCTGAAGAGAAGGCTAAGAGAAAAGCTGTCTTATAAGATAAGAATTGAAGTCCACCGTGTCAAGAGGCTCAAATGGAGCTTCTTTTAGCTTAAGAAGAACCCAAGCTAAATTCCAATTCGGAATTAATCTAAGGGTTCTAGGTCTATTTATCGAAAAGTTTTTCACTAACTTAGATAAAGAGACATTAGATCCGATGTGTAAACTATCATGATGTGCATAGGAATCAGATAGTATAGACCTATAACACTTAATGGTAAGAGGCTGCAGTTTGATCTCATCAAACAGGTAGACTAGAAAATTAGCAATGTCTGGAATGGAGGGATCATAAATATCAACAAAATGATCCCTACACCACCGTGAGAAAACCTTCCACCTAGCAGCATAATTTAGCAAAGAGGCGGTCCTCCTACAGTTAGAAATTGCATCCACTGCTCGTCCTGTAAATTGCTTGCCGTGCAAAAAGGACCGCACAATAGAAATTCGTGAAGGTTGAGACCTTGTGGGTTGTGATGCAGTGTGCGCGATTTCCCCTGCGAAAGAAGATCCTCCAGAGGAGGAAGCTTCCGCGGCATGTCCCACAACAGACACCTGAGTAGATTTATCCATGGTCTCTGGGGTGACAGAGATGCTACCAACAGAATTTTGCAGTGAGATTGCTTTATCTTGAGCAATATCTGCTGAATCAATGGTGCTGGAGGATATACGTATCCTATCATTCCGTCCCAAGAGATCGAGAGCGTCTACCGCAAATGCTTGAGGATCTGGACACAGCGACACATACGTCTGCAACTGATTGTTGAGATGCGTCGCAAATAAGTCTATCATCGGACGCTCCCATTGGTAACAAATCTGATTGAATACTCGTTTGTTGAGAGTCCATTCTGACGGCAACATGCGACCCCACCATGTTGCCGTCAGAATGGACTCTCAACACGAGAAAGGGAGTCGGCCAAAATGTTCAGACGACCCGGAATATGACGGACCAATAGAAGAACTTGATGCTCTAGGACGAACAGAAGGATTCTTTCTGTTAAGTTGATTAACGGAATGAAATGAGTACCTCCCTGGTTCCGAATATACGCAACAACCTTCGAATTGTCGGACAGAATTTGCACATGTGAATTCTGAATAATGTTCATCCAATGACGTAGCGCAAGCCAAATTGACATCATTTCTTTGATGTTTATGTGCTTGTTTAGGAACTGCGGATCCCAAAGACCCTGGCACTTCGAATCTGTTGGGCTCAATATTGCGCCCCAACCGGTTTGACTGGCATCCGTCATAATCGTAAAACTCGGATCCGGCGATTGCAGTGGAACTCCCCGAGTTAACCACTGAATATCTGCCCAAGTCTGAGTCTCTTGTTTCACTTGATTCGACAAGACGATGTTCGTATCGAGTGAATGAATCTTCACACTCCAATTCTGAGTCAGAAAGATTTGGAGTGGCCGAGTACGTAGCCGCCACATCAGAATAAGATCTGCGGCGGCTCCGCACAAACCTATCAGTCGGATGAATTCTCTCGCTGTAACTATGTTGGAGTGAAGACAAAATCGAGCGAACAACTGATTACTTTTGCTCTGGTTAACGGCAGACGAACGAGATTGTTGTGCGTCTCAACTCATTCCCAGGTGGGTGAATGACTTGGACAGCACCAGATCCGACTTCTTCTCATTTACTATAAAACCGAGACGTCGGAGCAGTTGAAGCAGATTCTGAACATCATTCTGAAACGTTAACTCATTGCCATACCTGTGAAGAATGTCGTCCAGGTAGGACGACGTTACCGCAGACGAATGAGCTCGGAAATGAGTCATTACCGAGTTCATTATTCGAGTGAAAGCCCAGGGCGCTAGATTCAGACCGAAGCACCTTGCTCGGAACTGATAAACGACTCCAAGGACAGCGAAGCGAAGATACTTTCTGAACGCCGGATGTACCATGACGTGAATGTACGCATCCTTGAGATCTATGCTCACAGCATAGTCGTTCACTCGAATGCTCGCTCTGACTGATCGAATGGTCTCCAAATGAAATTTTGGAGCCACGATCAGCTTGTTTATCCAGCTCAGATCTATGACTGGATGAAATGAGCCGTCTGGTTTCGGAACCAGAAACAGATGGCTGGAGAAACCTGGAGATTCCTGGTTTTCTACGACCTCTATCGCATTCTTCTCCAGAAGAGATTGGACTTCTAACAGAAGCGAACCTCTCTTCTGAGGATTTGACGGAAGCGGAGTCCACCTTGGACTTCGAGTTAATGGAGGTTTTCTTTTGAAGGACAGTTTTAGCCCTTCTGAAATCACCCCTCAAACCCAAGGGTCATCCGTAATCGACAACCAATTGGTTAAGAAACTCGATAGCCTTCCGCCCACTGGAACACGATAGAGGTTTGCACCATTACCTCCTGGACCTGCGAGGCTTGCGGGAGGAGAAACCACGTCCTCCACGCCCGGCACCTCGCCCCGTCGACCTAGGGGCATCTGACCGGTTGTCTCGGCCAGTATTACGGCCTCTGAGTCGCTACCTTGACGTCTCTGGAGTAAGACCTAGAGGACTTATAAGAACCTCTATATGAAGTTCCCTTGGATGCACTCGCCCCAGAAGTGCCTGTCTTACTCTTCACCACTGAATCCGACTTTTTAGAAGTGGACTTGAATAGCAGAGAGTCTGAAGCTTTCTTAGTAATCTGATCATAGATTATAGAAAGCTTGCCGTCAAAGAGAAGTTCTCCGGAGACCAGAGCAACTCAAAGAGAGTTTTTCACCTCACGATCCACCCGAGTGGATGCAGCCAGGACAGCATCACGTCTAACTAACTCCAGATTTGCCACTGAAAGGGCGGAGTTATACGTAGAGTATGCTATGGCCCTTGAAAGAACTCTTACGGAAGTCTGTACATCCTGAAATTCTTTTCCTTCGAGACGTAATGATAACGCTCTGGTAAGGTGATCTGCGTATGATAATGCGCCTAAGCTGATCCTGTTAGACGAGATTGTCATTTCCAACGTAGTGGCTGGAATAGACATAGACGATGCCAAAGACAATTCTAGGTCTTCAGTCTGCTCATCCAGACGCAGAGGAACTCTCGGAATGCCCTGACCTGCCGTTTCAAATTTATTCCTTGAATTGATGAAAGGCAGCTGTAGAGCATTGGACGCTAAGAAACCGGACTTGCCCATCTTGGAGGAAAGTTTGAATATATATTGAAATGTCTGTGTGACATTTCTGGACTGGGTCGGAAACTCAGGCGCCATGTTCCTAATCCGACCGAAGAAATCTGTGTCCAGTGACGCTATCAGTCTCTTATGTTGCTCAGAAAGGGAAAATTCCAGCTCCTCTGAATCCCTTTCGCCATCCGGCTGGACCACTTGATAATCTCAGTCGTCCCTTCCTGACTCTGCAGCGGAATGAACCAACCCAGCTTCCTCAGACAATTCCTGATGCGAAAAATTTTCTGATGGCTGCTGGGATGCTGCGATGAGATGAGCTATCTGTGATAGCAAGTCCGTTAAGGAGGCCTGTGGAGCCGCGGTCTTACATGATATAGCCGCTGGAACCTCCTGGGACGTTGAATCCTGCATACTTCTTCCCGACTGTAAAGGCCTCGTATCCCTGGCTACTGGATGGCACGACCTGGTCGATGTGAAATCCCTGGTCGGCGAAGCTGGCTGGATATCAGCGGTCACATAGCCAAGGTGAGGTCGTGTGTGCTGCCCTGAGGATGAGGAAGCCGATAGACTTGTCTCTCCGGACTGTCTATGCAACGGAGCGTACCGAGCAGGTGGAGTGGACGTATGCTCCGACTTACGAACGTTACGTACAACAACATCTGGGCCCAGATGTTGTAAGAGAGAGGGGCCTCTCTCGCTCGCGGTCCGGAAAGACCTGGACGAGCTAGCTACCGGACTGAAGGCTTCCTCAGTACTATCCTCGGATCCGTCGTCGCTGGGTATGCACGTTCAATGTTTAAAGTCCTCGCATCACCCGAACTCCTTCCTCGGACTGCAACGGAGGAACCCGGCTGCCGAGCCATTCCATGAATGGTCGCTTCACCGGGCGAGCTAGCGGACGACAACGCAGTCGATCCTACATGGGACCTCTCAGGCAATTGTCGTATTTCCATGAGCACTTTAGCTAGCTCTTCGGTAGACTGCGACGACAGAGGCACACTTCTTGAAGACATCATGGAAACATCACCCTGTTCTTGTTCCTCTGAAAAAAAGACTGAAAAACTAGAGTGACCCGGCATGGACCTCTCACCGCTAACAATATACTGTGACACACGTCTCCAACGTTTGTCATCTCAATTGACACACACTGAGCAAGAATTAGTGCGAGTACATTGACTACAAAAAACACAATGAACTTGAGAATCAGAGGAAGACTTCCTTGCATTACAATTTGAACAATATTCTTTCATCATGAGGCCAAGGGGCTTGAGGGCGCTCACCTGACATGGTAGCCTAAATATCAACCCAGAGAATTGATTTCAACAGGTACCATCTGCTCCTCCTAAGAAAAGCTTATACCAAATATCCAAAGATTCTGATCAGTGGATCTAAAAAAAAAAAGGATTTTTAAAGAATATTCCTCATATTGAAATAAGTTATAATTCAGGCTCCCACAGGGAGCCCATATATGAACTCAGGGACTTGGCTTTAACAAACTTGAATCTCACCCCCCTAAGGATGCTGCCCACCAAATATCAAAACATTCCGACTGCTGGATCTGAAGAAGAAGATTTTTAAAGAAAATTCCTCATTTTGGACTAAGTTACAATTCGAGCTCCCACAGTGAGTCCAAATATGGACCTAGGGACATGGCTTGAACAAACTTGAATCTCACCCCTAAGGATGCTGCATACCAAATATCAAAACATTCCGACTGCTGGATCTGAAGAAGATTTTTAAAGAAAATTCCTCATTTTGAACCAAGTTATAATTCGGGCTACCACAGTGAGCCCACATATGAACCCAGGGACTTGGCTTGAACAAACTTGAATCTCACCCCCCTAAGCATGGTGCATACCCAATATCAAAAGATTCTGCTTGCTGGATCTCAAGAAGAAGATTTTCAAAGAAATTTGCCTGAAATGCACTAAGTTCAAATTTGGGCTCCTATACTGAGCCCAGATATAAACCCAGGCAGCCGATTTGAACAAACTTGAATCAGATCAACCCCACAATGTAGCATACCAAATATCAAATGATTCTGCCAGCTGAATCTGGAGAAGAAGATTTTTTAAGAAATTTGCCTGAAATGCACTAAGTTCAAATTCGGGCTTCTATAGTGAGCCCAAATATGAATCCAGGGGGCCGATTTGAACAAACTTGAATCAGATCCACCCCACAATGTTGCATACCAAATATGAAAAGATTCTGCCTGGTGGATCTGGAGAAGAAGATTTTTGAAGAAATTTGTCTGAAATGCACTAAGTTCGAATTCGAGCTTCTATAGTGAACCCAAATATGAATCTAGGGAGCCGATTTGAACAAATTTGAATCAGATCCACCCCACAATGTTGCATACGAAATATCAAAAGATTCTGTCTGCTGGATCTGGAGAAGAAGATTTTTTTAAGAAATTTGCTTGAAATGCACTAAGTTCAAATTTGGGCTCCTATACTGAGCCCAAATATAAACCCAGGGGACCAATTTGAACAAACTTGAATCAGATCCACCCCACAATGTTGCTTACCAAATATGAAAAGATTCTGCCTGCTGGATCTGGAGAAGATTTTTTAAGAAATTTGCCTGAAATGCACTAAGTTCGAATTCGGGCTTCTATAGTGAGCCCAAATATGAATCCAGGGGGCCGATTTGAACAAACTTGAATCAGATCCACCCCACAATGTTGCATACCAAATATGAAAAGATTCTGCCTGCTGGATCTGGAGAAGAAGATTTTTGAAGAAATTTGCCTGAAATGCACAAAGTTCGAATTCGAGCTTCTATAGTGAGCCCAAATATGAATCTAGGGAGCCGATTTGAACAAACTTGAATCAGATCCACCCCACAATGTTGCATACCAAATATGAAAAGATTATGCCTGCTTGATCTGGAGAAGAAGATTTTTGAAGAAATTTGTCCGAAATGCACTAAGTTCGAATTCAAGCTTCTATAGTGAGCCCAAATATGAATCTAGGGAGCCGATTTGAACAAATTTGAATCAGATCCACCCCACAATGTTGCATACGAAATATCAAAAGATTCTGCCTGCTGGATCTGAAGAAGAAGATTTTTTAAGAAATTTGTCTGAAATGCAGTAAGTTCGAATTCGAGCTTCTATAGTGAACCCAAATATGAATCTAGGGAGCCGATTTGAACAAATTTGAATCAGATCCACCCCACAATGTTGCATACGAAATATCAAAAGATTCTGCCTGCAGGATCTGGAGAAAAAGATTTTTGAAGAAATTTGCCTGAAATGCACTAAGTTCAAATTTGGGCTTCTATAGTGAGCCCATATATAAACTCAGGGACTTGGCTTTAACAAACTTGAATCTCACCCCCCTAAGGATGCTGCCCACCAAATATCAAAACATTCCGACTGCTGGATGTGAAGAAGAAGATTTTTAAAGAAAATTCCTCATCTTGAACTAAGTTACAATTCGAGCTCCCACAGTGAGTCCAAATATGGACCTAGGGACATGGCTTGAACAAACTTGAATCTCACCCCCTAAGGATGCTGCATACTAAATATCAAAACATTCTGACTGCTGGATCTGAAGAAGATTTTTAAAGAAAATTCCTCAATTTGAACCAAGTTATAATTCGGGCTACCACAGTGAGCCCACATATGAACCCAGGGACTTGGCTTGAACAAACTTGAATCTCACCCCCCTAAGCATGGTGCATACCCAATATCAAAAGATTCTGCCTGCTGGATCTTAAGAAGAAGATTTTCAAAGAAATTTGCCTGAAATGCACTAAGTTCAAATTTGGGCTCCTATACTGAGCCCAAATATAAACCCAGGGGCCGATTTGAACGAACTTGAATCAGATCCACCCCACAATGTTGCATACCAAATATCAAAAGATTCTGCCTGCTGAATCTGGAGAAGAAGATTTTTTAAGAAATTTGCCTGAAATGCACTAAGTTCGAATTTGGGCTTCTATACTGAGCCCAAATATGAATCCAGGGGGCCGATTTGAACAAACTTGAATCAGATCCACCCCACAATGTTGCATACCAAATATGAAAAGATTCTGCCTGCTGGATCTGAAGAAGAAGATTTTTTAAGAAATTTGTCTGAAATGCAGTAAGTTCGAATTCAAGCTTCTATAGTGAACCCAAATATGAATCTAGGGAGCCGATTTGAACAAATTTGAATCAGATCCACCCCACAATGTTGTATACGAAATATCAAAAGATTCTGCCTGCTGGATCTGGAGAAGAAGATTTTTTAAGAAATTTGCCTGAAATGCACTAAGTTCAAATTTGGGCTCCTATACTGAGCCCAAATATAAACCCAGGGGGCCGATTTGAACAAATTTGAATCAGATCCACCCCACAATGTTGCTTACCAAATATGAAAAGATTCTGCCTGCTGGATCTGGAGAAGATTTTTTAAGAAATTTGCCTGAAATGCACTAAGTTCGAATTCGAGCTTCTATAGTGAGCCCAAACATGAATCTAGGGAGCCGATTTGAACAAATCTGAATCAGATCCACCCCACAATGTTGCATTCCAAATATCAAAAGATTCTGCCTGCTGGATATGGAGAAGAAGATTTTTTAAGAAATTTGCCTGAAATGCACTAAGTTCGAATTCAAGCTTCTATAGTGAGCCCAAATATGCATCTAGGGAGCCGATTTGAACAAACTTGAATCAGATCCACCCCACAATGTTGCTTACCAAATATGAAAAGATTCTGCCTGCTGGATCTGGAGAAGAAGATTTTTTAAGAAATTTGCCTGAAATGCTCTAAGTTCGAATTCGGGCTTCTATAGTGAGCCCAAATATGAATCCAGGGGGCGGATTTGAACAAAGTTGAATCAGATCCACCCCACAATGTTGCATACCAAATATGAAAAGATTCTGCCTGCTGGATCTGGAGAAGAAGATTTTTGAAGAAATTTGCCTGAAATGCACAAAGTTCGAATTCGAGCTTCTATAGTGAGCCCAAATATGAATCTAGGGAGCCGATTTGAACAAACTTGAATCAGATCCACCCCACAATGTTGCATACCAAATATGAAAAGATTATGCCTGCTTGATCTGGAGAAGAAGATTTTTGAAGAAATTTGTCCGCAATGCACTAAGTTCGAATTCAAGCTTCTATAGTGAGCCCAAATATGAATCTAGGGAGCCGATTTGAACAAATTTGAATCAGATCCACCCCACAATGTTGCATACCAAATATGAAAAGATTCTGCCTGCAGGATCTGGAGAAAAAGATTTTTGAAGAAATTTGCCTGAAATGCACTAAGTTCAAATTTGGGCTTCTATAGTGAGCCCATATATGAACTCAGGGACTTGGCTTTAACAAACTTGAATCTCACCCCCCTAAGGATGCTGCCCACCAAATATCAAAACATTCCGACTGCTGGATGTGAAGAAGAAGATTTTTAAAGAAAATTCCTCATCTTGAACTAAGTTACAATTCGAGCTCCCACAGTGAGTCCAAATATGGACCTAGGGACATGGCTTGAACAAACTTGAATCTCACCCCCTAAGGATGCTGCATACCAAATATCAAAACATTCTGACTGCTGGATCTGAAGAAGATTTTTAAAGAAAATTCCTCATTTTGAACCAAGTTATAATTCGGGCTACCACAGTGAGTCCAAATATGGACCTAGGGACATGGCTTGAACAAACTTGAATCTCACCCCTAAGGATGCTGCATACCAAATATCAAAACATTCCGACTGCTGGATCTGAAGAAGATTTTTAAAGAAAATTCCTCATTTTGAACCAAGTTATAATTCGGGCTACCACAGTGAGCCCACATATGAACCCAGAGACTTGGCTTGAACAAACATGAATCTCACGCCCCTAAGCATGGTGCATACCCAATATCAAAAGATTCTGCCTGCTGGATCTTAAGAAGAAGATTTTCAAAGAAATTTGCCTGAAATGCACTAAGTTCAAATTTGGGCTCCTATACTGAGCCCAAATATAAACCCAGGGGCCGATTTGAACGAACTTGAATCAGATCCACCCCACAATGTTGCATACCAAATATCAAAAGATTCTGCCTGCTGAATCTGGAGAAGAAGATTTTTTAAGAAATTTGCCTGAAATGCACTAAGTTCGAATTTGGGCTTCTATACTGAGCCCAAATATGAATCCAGGGGGCCGATTTGAACAAACTTGAATCAGATCCACCCCACAATGTTGCATACCAAATATGAAAAGATTCTGCCTGCTGGATGTGAAGAAGAAGATTTTTTAAGAAATTTGTCTGAAATGCAGTAAGTTCGAATTCGAGCTTCTATAGTGAACCCAAATATGAATCTAGGGAGCCGATTTGAACAAATTTGAATCAGATCCACCCCACAATGTTGCATACGAAATATCAAAAGATTCTGCCTGCTGGATCTGGAGAAGATTTTTTAAGAAATTTGCCTGAAATGCACTAAGTTCAAATTTGGGCTCCTATACTGAGCCCAAATATAAACCCAGGGGGGGCCGATTTGAACAAATTTGAATCAGATCCACCCCACAATGTTGCATTCCAAATATCAAAAGATTCTGCCTGCTGGATATGGAGAAGAAGATTTTTGAAGAAATTTGCCTGAAATGCACTAAGTTCGAATTCAAGCTTCTATAGTGAGCCCAAATATGAATCTAGGGAGCCGATTTGAACAAATTTGAATCAGATCCACCCCACAATGTTGCATACCAAACATCAAAAGATTCTGCCTGCAGGATCTGGAGAAGAAGATTTTTTAAGAAATTTGCCTGAAATGCTCTAAGTTCGAATTCGGGCTTCTATAGTGAGCCCAAATATGAATCCAGGGGCCGGATTTGAACAAACTTGAATCAGATCCACCCCACAATGTTGCATACCAAATATGAAAAGATTCTGAGTGGTGGATCTGGAGAAGATTTTTGAAGAAATTTGTCTGAAATGCACTGAGTTCGAAATCGGGCTCCTATACTGAGCCCAAATATGAACCCAGGGGGCCGATTTAACAAACTTGAATCAGATCTACCCTACAATATTGCATACCAAATATCAAAAGATTCTGCCTGCTGGATCTGGAGAAGAAGACTTAATGTTTTTCCCATTGCCTACAGTGTTAAAAAGTGCTGACTCAGCACTTTTTCAAAGTCCTGAAAAAAGTACCTTGTGATCAAACCGATAGTTTTTTTTTTTTAACCATTCTATTCTACTGGATAAAAGTAAGCTTTACACAAAATAAGAATTCTCTGTGCCGTGTAGTTTTGGAGATATGGCAGTTTTAAGGTTTTTCCTATTTTTAGCTCCCGTGAAAACACATATATATATATATATCATATCATATCAAATTTGGTTCAAATCGACTTCACGGTTCAGAAAATAGAAATTTTAGGTGTGGCCAAAATTTTTGCCCCTCCCATAACGAAGGCAAATAATGCCCGACAAACTTCTCTTGAACAAACTTGATTCTAAACCTCAAAAGGACTCTGTATACCACATATCAAGTCTCTGCTACTGATGGTTCATTAGAAGAAGATTTTTAAAAAATTTGGCCATTTTTTCCCCACGCCTCTGCTCGATATGAGCCGTGACCTAATTTGGATAAAAATCAAAATGCCCCTATATAACCACTACTTACATGAAATTTAATTAAAATGTGGCCAGTGGTTAGGAGAAAGAGGCTCAAACACCACCTTCACGCAGGACGACGGACGACAGACGGCGGACGACGGACGAAGAGTGATAAAAAAAGCTCACCCTGACTTTCAGTCAGGTGAGCTAAAAATATAAACAGTCATAGTACTCGCACTAATCCTTGAAAACAAAGATACATAATATAATATAATCCATTATAACATTTCGAAAAAATAATTCAAAAGAAAAAAAATGTTCGAAAAAATTTCAGGAGAGCCCAAGTTCCCAATGGGAACAATGACCCCAAATGGATCCCAAAAAAGTCTAAGTGTGGACAAAAATTTTAAAACATATTTAATAATTAATGTAACACTTACGGACATTATTAATGTATCTGGCTATAAGCAGAACAAAACAGAAGACAAGTAATCACTATCAGAAGTAACGGTTGTCAACGTAAACAAAAGTGTACAAAAACCAGAAACATGACTCCAGGCACTGTAAACACGGCCCAAAATCAGTTACCAACTTAAACACTATCTGATGTAAAACAGAGACTTCCAGAGAAGAAACTGCAGTACATCGGATGGAAGATGCAGACCAAAATACCTAACCACCCAAGGGCGAGAACGTAAGCATGGGGAAAACCAGAATAATTATTCTGTTACCAAGCCAAAACTCCCAAGCAATTTTCGTAAAAAGATTACAAAAATTATGCCAAAAGCATGGGAGAATAGCAAGGGGGAATAAAGGAAAGGGAGAGAGGAAACACTGAACAAACAATGGTAAATTCATAGCAAGAATGACAACATCAGGCCCATGCCCCAAAATTAGGGAACATGAAATAATTTCGTAAAAAAAATTATAAGTTACAGCTCTGAACACATCCTGCCACTGTTTCTTCCTCTCATCCTTTTATTTCCTCCTTAGATCCACCATTTCTTTCATAATTATGTGTCTGGCATCAGTTAAACTGAGATTTACAAGCACAAATATCAGTGAGATGTTACTGATTTTAGGGCTAAACAAAGAATGACATTTGCCGCCAATTCCGAGACCTCCTTGACACTGCGCATGTGCAGTGGATAAAAAGTATGGAGGACCACATAGGACATCGAAATTTCGGATTTTGATGCAAATTTTGGGGATTGGGGGGCAAAATTTGTGTTTGGCCCTAGAATTTAAGGAGTTAGCACCAGCTAAGTCTGGGTCATTGGTACAGTATATAAATATACAATTTACATACAAACACACACACGCTAACAAGCAGGCCAGAAAATAAGCAGTCTGACATTTGCAGAATGAGGTCCCCAAAGGGTGAAGTTGATGATGCTATCCCATACAGTGGGCCAATTTATCCTGTGGGTACCTCTTTCTGTTTAGTTTTGAGACCCTGATTCAGATTAAGATTCACAGAGGGTAAATTTAGTGATGCTACCCTGCTATGCAGGGTAGCATCACTAAATTCACCCTCTGGGAACCTCATTTTTCAGATGTCAGTCTGCTTATTTTCTGGCTTGCTAACAAGTATGCATTTTGATCAATAATTACCTAGACTTCATATGCCTCTTTTGAAAAAAAGTCTGATTTTCGAGCATTTGAATGTTGGTTGGGAATGTCAGTGAAAATTCTCACACTTTTTACTTCTTTCAAGGACACATACAAACCCTGTGAAGAACTTCAAATTTTCATTTTTCTATTCCCAGATGAAGTTCCAAGTGTGGGTCATCAGCTGTTTAGGAATCTCAAAATTGAAAAATTACATAATTTGAATAAGGATTTTTGTTCTTCCACTCTTTTAAGTTTGGTGAATTTGTTAGGTAATGAGGTAACCCTTTTTCTTTTGTCCATGTGTAATGAACTGGAACCAAAACTGTGAAAGAATAACAGCAAGAGTCAGGTTGTCTCTAAATACAAACCTTGTATACAACATGAATAATGGATCTTCAGCATCAAGCCACTCAGGTTCACAGGTGTCGGGAGAATCCGACATTAATTCATGCCACCATACATCTCTGTCAGACTTCCATGTAATCTGTAAATATTACACCCCAATAAATTGAATAAGTTTCCACCCTTTTCCTGAATAATTAATTTGCCACATCCCTCACCCTAAAGCCTTATACAGCTCCTTGATACAGTAACCGCACCTATAAATTACTACTCTTTCTTGTGTTCTTGTTCAGAAACTAAACTTCAGTCAATTAAGTACCAAGTAAACAAGAGCTATTGATGGAAGCAATTAAACCCACACTGCAATGCTGGACCGATGAAGTATAAAAGAATTAAAAGGAAAATAAGGGCCAAAACATCATGAAAAATTGACAAAGTAATACCATGAACAATATTCGCACAATATTTTTATAACATGTGCAGGAGCAGCTTGTCACAAGGATCCCTCATACCAAATTTCATTGAAATCTATCCACTCAGTGCTGAGATATCGCTCTCAACCCTCATTTATATTTGGTGTTAACTATTCCATTTCCATAAGCTGAATTATCACTGATCAAAATACCACCAAATTTACCTGAACTTGTCTTCAAATAATGAACGGAAACTTGCAGATATTGGAAACATGTCAAAAATTCTGAAATAAACCATAAGGTGATGATATGGACCATGTTAATTACAAGATCCAGAAACATTCTAAATCTTAAAAAATAACTTTGACAACTTACATCCCTGGGATTATACATTTATTGGTGTTTAAGGTCATATATCTCTATATAATGGGTAATCATGACCAAAACATGGATATAAAGTAAAGTCCAGCCAATTGTTTATACCCATATTACCCATTTTAGACTTCCACCTTAGGCATTGGTTACCAGGTCTTATTTTACCAGAAAAACAGAGTTTGTTTACACAGTAAACAAGCTCTGCCTCACTTCGCAGCGTTCCCACATCCCTGAGATTTTAGTACTGATTACAGAAGGGAGCAGAGTATTTCAACAATGGATCATAGAGCTGGGCAGTTTTTCGATTTTCAAGTTCAGTTCCGTAATTTTTGTTGCAAATCAGAAAAACAAACTGCAAGATGCTGCAAAAAATGGCCAAACGGTTTTACTATGTTTGTGCATAAACTAACCAAACTACTGTACTGGGAGGGAACTGAACTAATGACCCCTATGGACTTTTGTCACTGAGTCTATCTGGCAAAGAACAAAGAGGCTGCATTCTCATTTTCACATTTTCTTCTTTATTGACTCGTCCATCGGACGAGTCAATAAGGGAGAAAATGTGACAATGTGAACACAGCATCAGTTAGATCAACTTTATTTATTTGTTACCCTTATTTGTATATTTTTTTCTGTCTCATTAGGCTTAGCAACTGATCCCCTAGAACCCCCAAGAATGAACAAAAGGGATAAATACTGCTGCAATTTCTTTTCTAAATTAAGGAGCTTCAAGTGTTGTTTACTATATGTTCAGAAAAAATCTGAACCGAAACTGAAGTTTTTCCTGAAACCAAACGGAATATGAAAAAATGCCGATAGGATCATCGAGCTGTGACAGCACAACAATGAGTTTAATCATTATCAACTTATCATCCGGAAACCAATTGTTTACAATTTACTACGTGAAGGGTCACTGTGACCTTGACCTTTGACCTAGTGATTCCAAAATAAATAGGGCTCTTTCTTGCACCAATGCCAACCTACCTATGAAGTTTCATGAATGTAGGTGGAACTATTGTCAAATTATCATCTGGAAACCAATTGTTTACAATTTATTATGTTTAAGATCACTGTGACCTTGGCCTTTGGTCCAGTGAGTCCAAAATAAATAGGGGTCTTCCACTCACCTAGGCCAACCTACCTATGAAGTTTCATGAATGTGGGTCAAACCATTATCAAGTTACCGTCCGGAAACCAATTGTTTATGATTTATTATGCTGAAGGTCACTGTGACCTTGATCTTTCACCTAGCAAGTCCAAAATAAATAGGGTTCTTCCTCTCACTGATGCCAACCTACCTATGAAGTTTCAAGAAGGTGGGTCAAAACATTATCAAGTTATCATCCGGAAATCAATTGTTTATGATTTACTATGTTGAAGGTCACTGTGACCTTGACCTTACACCTAACGAGTCCAAGATAAATAGGGTTCTTCCTCTCACTGATGCCAACCTGACTATGAAGTTTCATGAACATGGGTCAAACTATTATCAAGTTATCATCCAAAAACCAATTGTTTTGATTTTCTATGCTCAGGGTCACTGTGACCTTGACCTTTGACCTATTGAGTCCAAAATAAATAGGGTTCTTCCTCTCACGAAGTCCAACCTACATATGAAGTTTCATGAATGTGGGATGAACCGTAGTCAAGTTATCATCCGGAAACCAATTGTTTACAATTTACTATGTTCAAGGTCACTGTGACCTTGACCTTTGACCAAGCAAGTCCCAAATTAATAGGGTTCTTCCTCTCACCGATACCAACCTACCTATGAAGTTTCATGAACATGGGTTGAACCACTATCAAGTTATCATCCGGAAACCAATTGTTTACAAAGCCCAGGCAACCACTTGCCCGGCCAACCGCCCGACCGCCATTCATCAAACTATAAGTCGAGTTTGACTTCGTCACAACTCGACTAATAAATAAATTTTTGTAATTATTTCTTTGCCATCAAAAGTTCATGTTCTTGGTTTGTTTTATGTTTTATGCCTCATAATCTACAGAATACAATGGGTGGTGGTGTATTTTGTCCCTTGAGTGCAACAAGGCTTTGCAATGCTTTAGCATTGCAAAGCCTTGTTGCACTCAAGGGACAAATTTATGAATTTTATGTCAACATTCTAATTAATTACCTTTAACTTTTTACACGGTCGCTTAGCTACTTGTTCCTCATCAATTGCAATATCGTTTGGAATTTTACCATTTACTATCTCTTCCTCTGATGCACTCAAGTGTCGTACTACAACAACCTTTTCAACATGGAAACCCCTAGTGAATTGAAAAATATATCATACTTTAGACAGCAGTAAGAAAATATATTATGAACAAGGTTTTAATTGGTGGGGTACTAGAAGCCACCATAATGGCTCTGTGGAAAAGTGCTGAAAGCCACTTTAGTGGCTCTAGCTGTACACATTAGCATGCCGTTTCTTCAGCAGTAGAAAATCAAATGCTTTATATATTTGTTTTGTTACAATTTATTGGAGGGTGCCAAATGACACCCACCAATAAATTATAAAATAATTATTCATGAACTAAACTTTGCTGAACTACGCTTCTCCTTATTGTAGTTGTATGTTATCTTTGAAAATAAATACTGATATTCCACATTCAAAATCATCTTTGATAAATAATTTAGCACTGTACCAGTTAACAGGTAGTTTACTATATTATTTTTCTAGAGAGAACTTGTCCATGTGGATACGTATAAAAACAATTTATTACAGACTGCTTTTTGTACTCTCCAATTAATTTTTACAAGACAAAGCCAATAAAGCCCAAATCTATTATCTTTAACTGAATTTGCAGCACATCCAATTAGTCCGGCAGCCAAACCCACTTTTTTTTACTCCTGCGTGTTTTGGCGTCTAAGTGTTTTTCTTGGTGGTTTCTGATAGTTTAGACATCCCACATCAATATTACGTCGGCTGGCTTCCTGTCAGCTCTGAGGAATTTTAAATATTAGGCCCAAATAACATGGCCGCAAATATGACCAAAAAAATCACTTTTCAAACATTTGTAAGATTTAGTGCGAATTTCATGACCCAATCTGGCGTAGAATACACCCGTATCATTTCCTGATCAACACAACGTTGTATAGACATGTCAATCGTTACATAAAGAGAGTTAACTATGCTAGATAAGGCCTTTAATATTTATGAGAGATGCAAGCTCTGCCCCAAGACATTCTCAAACATTTTATGAAAGGGAATCATGTAATGAGAAATACAGACAGAATTTGGAATGGAATTTGGAGTGACATGTACATCAAAACCACATTCATGTGTTATGGGCAAGGTAAATCTGGAATAATCGGTATCACTTTGAAACCACAAACTCTCAAAGCCTGGGCTCTCAGTATTTATACTTGTGGCCGTTTAGTGAGTGATGTTTCTCGACTAAGGGATTCCGGTGTGAATTCGAGTTTAAATCAGTTTCACAAAGAAGAAGCCAAGAGTAGAATCGCTGCTGATATACTTGATCGAGATGGTTGGACGTAGTTATCAATCCCTTGAATCCAAAGCAACACCCAAGCGAAGTCATGAATATCATCACTGGTAGGATTGGGCCAGTGTCCGTAAATGTTTACAATGCCATAGCTCTAGGTCAAGAGGATATGGTTGAGTTCGAGAGACGGTTACAAGCTGGGTTTTATGACACAATGTCCTCACCAGTGGTGATGATGTCCGTCATGGAGGTTATAAAAGTAATTGACTCACGTTTGTGATTGCAACTTGATTTGTACAAGAGTAGTGGGTCTTCAATCGAGTATGAGAGATACTGACATTAAGGAAGCAACCTCTTTTGAGCTGTTGCCAGTTCCAAATGCACTGTTTAATGAAGCTGGTGATTTGCATACACCAAAATCGACATCAGACCTCAAAACAAGAACTGTGTGTACAATATCAGCAAGGAAATCCCCTCAGACAGGCGTAGATGTTTGCACGGAAATTGATGGATGTGCCCTACTCTGGATTTCTCACTGACTGGTACCGAATAAACTTTACAGTCCTACTGTGCTGGATTTTGTTGAAAACTTTTAAGAATCTGTGAAACAGAAGTTGTTGTTGGGCACCGTTTATCTTATTTTCGACAGGTATAACGAGTTCAGCATGAAAAGTTGTGCAAGGACTCACAGGAGTGCTGAAAGCTGTTGCCGAGAATTCAGATTGAGCGCAACATCAGTAATGCCATCTCAGAAACTTATGCTGACCGTCACTGAGAATAAACGGTAGCTCATCAGTATAATTTGTCAGTATTTCAAGTCACATAAGAGTTTGGGTGGTGAAAGTACTAAGGGGCACAAACTTGTCGTTACAGTCCAAGACAACATTCCAACTTAAACTAGAAACTGTTCTAGCACACTAAAACAGATGTCTCCCCTTCCTTTCTACTTAATGCACTACAAATTATATATACATGAATAATATTGACAATCATACCAAATATCTAAGGTCTAGATCAAAAGACAAAAAAGTTCTGGTCCGGACGAAGTTTCCCTTAAAAAGCACATAAATCTGACCTTCAAGTCAAAGGTCAAGGCCACATGAAGGTCACTACGGTAAGCAACACCCCGGCTCATGGTGATACATTCACATGCCAAATATCTGAGGTCTAGGTCAAAAGACAAAAAAGTTATGCCCCGAACAAAGTTTCCCTTAAAAAGCACATAAATCTGACCTTCAGGTCAAAGGTCAAGGTCACATGAAGGTCACTATGGAATGCAACACACCGGCTCATGGTGATACATCCACATGCCAAATATCTAAGGACTAGGTCAAAAAATAAAAAAGTTATGCCCTGGACAAAATTTCCCTTAAAAAGCACATAAATCTGACCTTCAGGACAAAGGTCAAGGTCACATGAATGTCACTATGGTACGTGACACACCGGCTCATGGTGATACATCCACATGCCAAATATCTAAGGTCTAGGTCAAAAGACAAAAAAGTTATGCCCCGGACAAAGTTTGTATGAGAAGAAGAAGAAGAAGAATATGCACTAAAACAATATGTCTCCCTTCTGGGAAGGGGAGACATAATTAACAAGGCTGTCCTCATAAAAAGGCGTGACATGAAAACCAGGCACAAAGAAGCTGATAATATTATAGTTCAACAGGCAGTGAAGCTTGCTATGGATGACTAAAAGCATGTTGTCGTCCTTGCAGACGACACAGGATGTGAATACCCTACTTCTGCGCCACTATCTGGAACAGAATACATCATCTCCAATGTTTATGGTGTCACCCATTTGGGATAGGTCTGTGATAGAAATTGGTGCCACTGTTGAGAAGCATCATGTAGTGTTGAAACGATTTTTCGACTAGTCGATGCCAACACGATTAGTACTAAACAAATCTATTAACCGATTAGTGAATCACTTGTCGATTAGTTGCCTGAGTGTATTCTCTAAAGCCTTGAAGTTTCCACTTTGTGTAACTTTAAGAAATTTAGTTTTATTAAAATTAATTCAGTGCTTTCGAATTGAGGTGCGCTTTCGCACTCATACTTCTACATAGGAAACAAAAGCTCTCTACTGATGTTCATGCTTTTTCAATACTTTCTTATTTGGGGTAAATGTTGCTGTAATAAGACTGGTCAGAAAACAAAACGTCACACAAAGATATTTACTACTGAATCAAGTTTTAAAACTTGCATTGCATAGTGCACATACTGACCAAACAAATCGCACTGTTTGGTCACCTGATGTATTTAATATTCAATGAGGCTATTGTTTATGGTTTTTCTAGCTTTTCATTGGGGGTTGATTAAGTTATGCAGGTCATGGAACAATCACGTCACGAGAGTACACTTTTTCATTGACCTGTTTTCTGCTTTCAAAGTTTTTTAGCACAATAACAAAGTGCAGAAATTTCTTATTAGACCACAATATACAAGGGAAATGGGGTGGGGGGGAGGGGGGAGTTCATTTTCACTTAAAAATATTTGACAGAACCGAATATTGGAACACGAAAGATTTATTTTTAGACCAACTTATTTTTTGCGGCACCGGTTGTTTGGTCTTAAGCACATGGAGACATCGGTTTCCATAATGTCACGTAGTTAGACCCATTAATTGTATTGTTATTTGGAATCCACTCCAGCCAATGAATTCAGTTAAAACCCCAGTTTTGTAGAATTCATTGCTTAGTTTAGCATTGGACATTGCATAACTGACTAGTCGATTAATCGTGGACTTCTACCCGCCGATTAGTCGATTAGTAAAAATCCAAATGGCATTAATCATTTCAACACTAGCATCATGACATTATCCCATCTGTTGGATAAGAAAGATGCCAGTTTGTTTAACCGATGACAATTTGTTTTTTTTACCATTCAATTCTACTATTCCTAAGGATGCTTCATACCAAATAACAGTTCTGTGTTCCATGTGGTTTGGGAAATATTGAAAATATTTCTATTTTTAGCTCCTGGGGTTCCCACGGGGACACAGGAAATTTTTTTTGCATGAGTCAAGTACTTATGACCCAATAATACCAGATACCAAATTTGGTTCAAATCGGACCATCAGTTCAGAAAATAGAAATTTTGGGTGGGTCAAAAATCTTGCCCCTCCCATTCCTCAGGTAAATATTGCTTTGTCAAGATGAGCTAAAATTGCCCAAATGGACAATTCTGCAGGCATTATAGCGGGGGAGGAATTCGCTAGAATTGTGCACTTGGTGATACCTTCCTGAAATTTGGCATGATGTAAGGGTAGGCATCAGAGATTTCAAAATCGATCGGCTACAAGTTGGCACCATCCTCTAGCCACCACTAGCAGCGAAATCCAAAATGGCCGCCAAGCGGATCGAAAAAAAGCTATTTTCGCCGATCGCACAACTGAAGCTCCAAACCTAACACCATACATGTGCTGTAATTGATGTGAATGATGGAGTGAAGCCCTTGGAACAAGTTGGGGGGAAGATTAATGGATAATGGGATCAGAATTTCCGTCGATGTGTGCGTCTGTGTGTCTGACTGTCAGTATGATCGTCCGTCCGTAGATAAATTAGTGTTGAATGTTTCTCGGGAATGCAATGGTCAAATGAACATGGTATGAGAGATTCCTGTCAACACATGAACAAGGGTACTCGATAGTATGCAGCAGTGGGGATACTTGGACATTTGATAATCCAATTAAAGTGACAGTCTATTCTCAACTTCCGGCATTTTCGATAGATTTATTTTCTAAGAAAATAAAACTATCAAATTTCTAGAGGAGTTCTGGTTCAATCTCAACACCATAGCGACACGTCTGCCAGCAAGGGCAGTGCTGGAATGAACTCGGGATGCATTAGTTCCCGTTGTTAATTATACAATGTTATCTTGCCAGTATAGAACATTGGCAAAATGGGACTAGAAGGGGTGAGTGTATGTTTGCAGTCATTCGAGGTACAGGAATATTTTTTGACTACAAGTAGTATTCTTCATTTTCGGCCAGTTAAGATGTGGTGTGTTCCAAGTCAGGATTAATGTTGCCGACACTTAATGCCCATCCCTCATGGTATGCTACTTTACCAGGGATATAGAGATATAGCCACCACTGGGAGCCAAAACATGACCTTTGATGTCGATGAGTGGTCGAAATGTTTTAGCGAATAACTTATCGAAATATGATCCGGTATGGCAATTTGATACCTTACGTTAGATTTATTAGATCAACTCAGGTATGGATTCATTGAGACATGAGTGCGCTACAAGATGAAGGATTTCCAAGTTGATTTGCTATGGAGTAGGAACTGACTAGTCACATGTGGCCTATGGCCAGAGAAAGACAAGGATACCATAGATGAACACACGGGTGAACGAAGGTATCAACTGTTGTACAGAGGCAAAATAGTTGGGGATATTGTATCATGCTATGCATGAATTAACACCGTCTTGTGCAGTAAATAACAGACTATTTTCCGAAATCTAAAACTGTATTCCTATACCCCGGACAATGTAGCAAGCCACATGGGATGAACATTTGTTAGCAAAATCAACTCAACTAGAAACATGACATGTGTTAACTGGCCGAAAATGGAAAAAAAAATACCAGAATAGGAGATGACTGGTCCTAACATGACAGTATACTACTCAATATTGTTACAACAGCCACCTTCACACTTACACAAAGGTGTGCACCTTAATCCAGCTTTCAAGCATTTGCAATTGCCCTTGCAGGCCTTGGCACAACTACAGTGGAGCATCAGTGCACATGCAGCACTTGCGTCTCCTAGGTGAGTCCAAAATGGGACCAGAATATTGAGACGTGGATTCCACTCCCATCCGTACTGTGATGGGTCTGGCACACATAAGTGTTTCTGCAGAGCACGATGCCAAATGAAAGATGACACAAGAATTACCCTTTTTACATGTTGATACAGAGCTGCTTTGGTGGGCGGGATGTTTTCCATAGACTTAAGGCCATGTGTGAACATATGCCGTCTCGCATCATTGACACGTGTACTGACACAACTGTTACTGTACATCTGTATGGTGAGTTTTTCGATATGCTGCATATGAGGGGAATCCTCTGAAAAGACTTGCGGATTCTCAGTCAATTCTATCATCATTTCAGTTGATGCGGGAAAATTCATCCATGCATTCCATCCTGTCTTCTTCCCAATGCCGAGCATGCTGGATGTTACATCACAACCTGTGAAGGCGTGGAAGAAAGTCAGGGCCTTACAGTAATCAGGTCCAAGTTGTGAAGCTATCTCATGAATTGGCATATCTTTATATGCCTTTCCAATTCCAAACCCAATCCACAGCTCACTGAGTCCAAGGTCACGGAATGTTGCGAAATGGTGCAAAGACAGAATGACGACATCAGAATCAACCGTGCGAAGAAAAGCTATTTTGTGACCTTGTGAGACTGCATGGTTGAGATGAAGCATCATGCGCGTGTCTGCTTCCTCGTGGTTCGATGGAGATATGTCACATAAGCTAACATCCTTATTGCATAGTACATATTCTCCTGATGTCGTTAACAACTGGTACTCGGATGTTGATGTTAATTTCAGCAGTTCAGCAGACAGGAACTTGAAAAATTCGTCTTTATTCTCACTAACTTTCAAGAATGCCTGCCAATTCTTCCCTTTAGGTAAAGGGACGTTCTCGGACACCCGTATCAACCTAACTGCTGTCTCACCGTGGCGTTTTGCTCGCGTCTGATTCTTCAAACTGCCTTCGGGGTAACAGTCATAGATCGCATCAACCCTTGTGGTGTTCGTGTTAATCAGAGATTCGATGTATGGCAATAATTGCAATCGAGCATATTCTCCAAACAGATCCGCTTTCTGTGGTTTGATTACATGGACTACAGCAGGCATATCCAAGATGACAACTGAAGCTTGTCTAGCTGCTGAATTCTTCCCTTGTGCAGGAATAGCTGGTAAACAATTGAGAATTTGAGATTTTGTCCCACTCCGTAGCTTACCTCTATCGGATAATGCTGGCGGATCACGTGCATTCTCGTGCATGAAAAACTCATCCATGTTTGAATCAGGCCGGGCTTGCAGTGAAACGAACATCTGGGTAACTATTGCGGCAGTTGCTTTACTTGACATGAGTTTGTCTCGGCCTTTGTCCAGGTTGGCTGGGGGTGGGTTAAGGAAGGTATATATATTTGCCTTGGGAATAACATCATTCAGGGGTACGGTGCATTCCACAAGCCTTTCCTTCAAGAAAGTGGAATATAAATGCTTGCCCCTTTCGGGTAATGACCGTAAACTCTTACTAACTTCGGGGTCCATATATTCACCAGTATCTAATGTCACCAGCTGACCACTAGTTTCATCATAAGGGTTGATAATGAGTCCCTGATTCACCAGATCGAGGAGAGATTTCAATTGATTCAGAAATTTTTTCTGCTCTGATACCGAACTTTCCGGGTGTTCCGTGTTATCTGATGATGTTGTGTGGAAACTTGCATATTCATACTCATCTATAACACGCAGAACTTCTGACCTTGAAAGCTCAATAACGACTTTCTCTTCAGCCTGGCCATAGAGACCTTTTGGACCACTGTCTTCTTTGAGTAGTTGGATACTATGTTCTTGGCTCTGATCTAAACCCATCATACTGAACTTCCTCTCACTACGCTGGACCACAAAATGGCCTTCCATGAATTTGTTGTGGATTGAAGGATGCCGCCTGGGTAGCTGAGACATGTCTCTCACAAATACGGGGACCCACCGACAATAATTTGTATGTCCTAGGGCAAAAAAGTAACTGCACAACTCATCGATAGAACACAGTGTACCAGGCCAGTTACCGATTCGTTGGTTCCGAACGAATTGACAGCTTGTCAAGAGAAAGTTCCGAACGATTTCACCCCAATAGCGCGCAGTTGGAGATTGTGAAAGAATCCTCTGTTCCCACATTTCAAATGACTCATGGGGCCCAGTCTGCTGACAGTAAATCTCATAAGCATTCTTTCTGAGGATCTCAAGCCAAGCTAGAGTGAGAAGATATGCCTGTCGCGTCCTCTTGACATGTTTCCCACCAAGTAGGGATGATGCTACACCGGGTGTGAATATCTTTGCGAGGTGAAACATTCGCTCCCAACCAGAACCACCCATAAGCTTACCACCAGCTTCTTGGGTGCACATTTCAAGATGCAGGAATCCAATCATACACACCATTCGATCCTCACCTATCTCCTCTGGGAACAGCCATTGACATTTTTTCTGCCTGGCATACAACGGACAGTCACCTTCAATGACAGGTATCTGGCCGGGGTTTACGAAAGCAGTAGCTTCCCTGACCACATACATAGCATGCTTCTGCATACTGAGTGAGTCCGCTTTCTGCTCACTGAAAACAGGGAATACCCCAATAACTGCACGAGGTTTGACATTGTCTTGATCTTCATGTTTTGAAAAGAAGCCTGAAAAGGTCACAGGGACTTCATCAAGCTGCCAGCTGCCATCAACCTTCCCTTTATTGCTGATCTGTGACACATGAGACAACCAGTCATTCTCTCCCACGTTCAAATCTGCATATTCATTGGGCCGTACATTACATTCATCTGGAGATTCAAGCCTGATGTCCCCACCAAAGTCTTCAACGAAAGGAACAAATGCATAGTCGTCTGGGAGTTCAATTTGTGTGTCTTCTGGAACATCTAAACTCAGTGGTGGGGGATCAGTACCCACATTGTCCCTGCTCAGTTGACCAATGAGTGTGATGGACGTACCATGCATATCAGATCTACCAGATACATCAATGTTATCAGTGGTTCCTATCGAGAAAACATTACGTTTGCAGTTAGCTGGGACTACAACACCTTCGTTCTTGAACCGCAGTGAAACAGCTCTCGCGAAACTCCTGCGAACATCCATTACGCGATCATAAGAGACAGAGAGTCCCATTTGATGAAAATCTCTGATAAGATTTTTCATACGATCATGGGCATGCAACTTCAAACCCACATAAAGAGGCATTGGAGTTTCTCTGTCACGTCTCTGGTGAACATTTTGTGCATGTTCGGAGCGTTTCGCTGAATTGCTGATCAACATCTGTGAAATAGTACAAGCCACTCGAGTCTTGGCATTAACAGTCTCATCATCGCCTAAGTTCTGTATACTACATGTGCCCTCAAGTAGAACTCTAAGAAGAGTCAGGAGTGAGTTGGGTACAGGCTCGCTCAAGCAATAAGATGAAAATGATCCCGTGAAAGGAGCTTGAGATATGAGTATGTGTTTACGCAGAAGAAGACCCACATCAACTATCTTTTTTGCCTCTTCCTCAGACACTATACGAGTTAAAGATTCGGACAACAAGGAGCCAACTCGAAACCTACTTGAAATAAACACATCTCTACCCTGTGTGAAGGCGTCCCAGCCATCGCCCAATTTCTGCAACAAATGTTCTTTGAATCGAGTGGAATGTATTTCTTCACTAAGCCAATCAGAACCGACTTGCTTCAACCTCCGACTGTACAGATTCTTGAGATCGACAAGCTTCATCGCGGAATCGTTGTGTTCAACAAATGTTATGAGCTCTGCCATAACGAGAGGGTCATAGGGCAGGCCTGACGCGGAATGTTCGGCGTTCTTCGACTTTTTAGATTTAGCCGCTCGTGCTTCATTGGCAAGCTTACAATAACAGGTTTTGTGATAGTAAAGATCACTAGCAGCGGAATCAAATGCTGCATTGACCCGAGAAAAAACAACCCAGTTCTCGGCTTCCTTTGCCATAATTTTGAGTTTATTGTTATCAGACATTGATCTGCAAATAGGCTCACTGCTGTCACCTTCGCGTTTGTGACAATAAACACACTGGGGCAGTTTCCTGTCACAGCCAGATTCAAAACTTGTCCGTGTTCTTTTAGGACTCAGCGTGGAGCAGGATGCCACTGCCTCATTTCGCTCTCGCTTGTGTAGCACGCGCTGTACGATGTGAGTCCGAATACTGTCACGGCATGTCTTATGATATATTGCCTTATTCGTCAACAGTGACATCGACATACACTCATCACTCTCTCTCATCAAACAATCAATGGTCAAATTATATGGAAGCTCAACGCCATTATCTAGGAAGCGCGTTATGTCTTCCTCAATAGCTTTATAGGCGTCATGAAAACGAGATTCTCTATACGGACGCATCAATTTCTTGGAACTGTCTTGCTGGCAAAAGCAACAACGTTCCCAGTCAGTACTAGTCCGTACACGAAGAGGATTCTCACTCATTCTGTGAATGATTTTTGTGAACAATCGCGTTCTCGAATTAATTTCGACAGACAAATCAGAATTGCTTGCGGAATTACGCCAAACAAGAGATTGTATGGCAAAGAGACTGCTTCATAAAGAGCGTTGTTTCTCCGGGATCAGCGTCATTCAGGTTTGCCTGAATGACGCTGATCCCGGAGAAACAACGCTCTTTTCAAGTTCCAAGAAATTGATGCGTCCGTATAGAGAATCTCGTTTTATTCTACATCATCTCCCACGTCTGTTTCCAACACGTGCGTGGATCAGAGTTCACTTTCGCGCCCTTACAATCGGATGTATAGTCGGTAGACCGTCGAAAAGGAGGTTCCCTTCAGCCGCTGGTGGCCATTTTGGATTGTGCCGCTACTGGTCGCCACCGGTCGGTGTCAACTTGTAGCCGATCGTTTTTGAGAACCTCATAGCCTACACTAACAGTGTGCCAAATTTCAAGAAGGTATCACCAAGTGCACAATTCACCTGTATGTGACGAATTCCTCCCCCGCTATTAGGAAAAGGGTTGATAGAGTTAAATTGTGATAGCTCATAAAAGAACATCCTTTAACTGGTAGAGTGCTAGAAGCCCATATTTGGGCTTTATTCTGAACTGCAACTACCTAAAGTTAAAGGCTTCATATTCTGTGGATGTACTTCATATTATCTTGGAAATAAAATTACTTCATCTCCATCGATTTGCATTGTTATAATTTATGGGAAAGAGCCTATAGGCACTCTACAATTAATTAACAAGACAAAACTGTGTGAACAAATCTTGAGGCTGAGAAAAAATTTAGGACTTTGTCAGTTAATACAGTTATGCACAAGAGCTTGACTAATTTTAACATAAATCTTGAGGCTTGTTTTATACTTACGTATCTTCACACTGATCAAGGGCACCATCTACAATCTGTTTGAGATTTAACAATTTTGTGCCTCTCCATACTCCATCTGAAATTATCCAGGGGAATTTAAAAATGTATGTCAACTGAACCAAGATAAATCAATTTTGCTCACACTTAACATAATTTTCAGATATGAAATATCAATAGATAAATAATGCAAATTATTTTTTTCTTTCAAAACAGGGCAGCTACTTCTCTCGTGAAGCTATCACAGGTGGGTGGAATGCACACAGAAAAATACCCGTAGGGTAGAGTTTAGTGATCAACCGATGATCAGAACCGGCCACCACAATCGGCCTATTGTTGGAAATCGGATGACAACAGCAACAGTTCCTGGAACATCGGTTCAACCGATTGTTGCCAAGCATTTTGTGATGATGCAAACACCACATTTTATTATCTTCTGCAATTGTTCAAATGTCAATGATACCATTCAATAAAGTTGAAACACCACCACAAGGTGTATTCTTAATCTCTCTAGACGCCCCTTTATGGGATATAACAAGTTAAACGACATGTAAAACTTACAATGGAGCGTACTTGTGGCAATCGCCAGTTCATACCAGAAAAGTGAAGGCTGCACTCCATTGTCTCGGGTCGCAGTAAAAATTACCAGTTGCATGCCCTTGGGTGGTAAATGAGGCTCTGAGAGCCACATTTACCACCCAACTGTACATGTGCGGGACTGGTAATTTTACTGGACCTGAGTCAACAGAGTTTAACACTGTGAAGTATATTCAATTTAATGTAGTTCTTTCGAGTCTCGACTTGTCTAGTGGTGAACAGCCTGTAAACACTGGAAAATTTGTTCAATTTAATGTAGTTCTTTGCGAGCCTCGACTTGTCTAGTAGTGCACGGTATTACAATTAGAAACAGAGTCAGCCGATTGTGAGCAAATAACCAGTGATCAGTCAGCAGCCATTTTTGGTAATCGGTTGAACACTAGTTGAGTTTTCAAAGAAGTATAATGTTATTTATTTATGTACAAGGTAAACAAGCACTGCTTCACTTCCCATGGGAAGTATAATGTTAAGTTGACCAATCATTTATACCTATGTTTTTCACTTCAGTAAACTTTCACTCCAAGTATTTAATACTGGGTCCAAATTTACCAGTGAAATGGAACATGTTTATCAGAGTACACAACAACTGCTCCATTAACTTGGGTACCCACACTCGAGACACTGTAACTTCTCCAGCTCTTTCTGGTGAGGTTGTGAAGCCTCTATGCGATGGGCAGATATCTTTAATTTGTAGGTCTGCAGAGTGGGGTTTCCATCGAGGCTAAAACTTATATTTGTGAGAGCCCAGAGGCTGCAGAAGCAAAACTGAAGCGATGGAGTCCCATTAATCCAGAGGTTCATTGTCTATAAAACTATCCTGTACTTCTTATGTTTTTCACAGAATTTAAAAAGTTATTTTTGCAGCTGAAACTCTACTCCATCTGTGTATTTATTTATCCAATCGCAGCCTAATGTAACTGTCTGTTGACATATGCAATGTACAGTTCTATTCCATGTGTGCATTTATTTATCCAATCGCAGTCTAATGTAACTGTCTGTTGACATATGCAATGTACAGTGCAGTAGATCTAGCCAAAAAATACCCCTGACCTCAAACTAATTGTAATACAAAAATTTCCTTCTCTCTAAGCTCTAAGGTGTGTGTGGGTGATCTCAACAAAACTCTAGAATGTCCCAATGATTATGGTGGAGGGAAGACTTCATTTTGGTATAAAAAGTGTCATTTTTGGCAGAAAACTGGTGAATCCCATTATATTACTTATGAGTAAATACTAACAACCTAATTCACGATGTAAAAATCCATGTGTATGTGCCCTTAATGACTAAGAAACCTAAACTAATACGTTTTAACCCAAATTACCCATTTTGGGGGTTAAATGAGGAAAATTTAAGAAATTTGTAACTATGGAATTTGAATTTCAAGTGATGCATGAGACTACAATGCATTTGATGAGCGATAATTATCACACTCAGACATCATTTTGATTATTATAATTCAAACCAAAATAAAAGATACCAGTCGAAAATAATTGATTTCATAAAAGAAGTAAAAAGGTGGCACAGCCAACAGATGCTCCCTAAAATGCAAATTGATGGAAGAACATACTAATTTTTTTTCAAATGCATAACTGTGAAATGGTTCAAGACATATAAAAAAAAATGTTGATAGGATCACCGATCCAATGTCGAGTTGTGACAGCACAAAGGTGGGTTTAATCATTATCAACTTATCGTCTGGAAACCAATTGTTTACAATTTACTAGGTGAAGGGTCACTGTGACCTTTGACCTAGTGATTCCGAAATAAATAGGGTTCTTTCTTGCACCAATGCCAACCTACCTATGAAGTTTCATGAACATAGGTGGAAACATTGTCAAATTATCATCTGGAACCAATTGTTTACGATTTATTATGTTCAAGGTCACTGTGACCTTGGCCTTTGACCTATTGAATCCAAAATAGATAGGGGTCTTCCACTCACCTAGGCCAACCTACCTATGAAGTTTCATGATTGTGGGTCAAACCATTATCAAGTTATCGTCCGGTAGTGTTGAAACGATTAGCCGACTAATCGATTTCGACGCGATTATTAAATTAGTCGATCCCTAAATCTGCTAGTCGATTAGTCGGAACATCTGCCCCAACCATACACCATCCCCTTAAATTCACCCAACATTGTTGCAAACGTCACAAGAAAACTCCCGAAATCAAAAAACAACCGACAGAAATAACGCGTTTGATGTTTCCGACTGCATGAATAACAACCCTAGTTGGTCAACTGACCAGAGATTGAATAAGACCAGGGGTGGGTGAAGTAAACAGGGAAAAATATATGGGTGAGCTTATTCTCGAGGGAGCAGCCTGCAGGAAAATTAGGACCCAAAGTTGACATGAAATTAGGCCACCTACGGACATCAATTTGTTCACCAGGTACTGGTAAGTTCGAAATGTCTTACAGAAACATCAAAGAGAAATTATGGAAGAACACATACCAGTTCGTATTTGGAACAATTTGTTATCACTAAAGAACCAATTACAAAATCCATGTGCTTTTTATTTTCATTTTGTAAATACATGCGGACAAATTCCTGGAAATCTGCGAGTTTCCGGGAAATTGAAAGTGAAACTAGCTTTTCCTCGAACTGAAACTGAGTTAAGAGGAAACCCAATCAGGTCAGGTGATGATTTTCAAAGCAGACAATATGGAAATTAGTAGGCGTGTTCGATGTATGTATAATTATGGACAGATAAGAGGTTAAGTCATAATACGAGAAGTTGTGTGGGAGTGTTCGGTGTACAATTGTTGACAGGCTGATGACTGCTGTGGGCGTTAACTGTGCTTAATTTTCGACAGGGGATGTACATCATGCATGCGTAAAGAGCACTTCCTTTTGTTAACATTCAATGGGATGGAACGAATAATATAAAAAAAACCTGAATAATGATTTATTTTATTAAAATATCAGTGACTATATTGAGAAAAAATGATTTTAAACAGAAGCTACCAACATTAATTCTCTCTCTAAACTGAAAGAGGTTTTGAGGACTCTGAAAGCTTCACTTGCCATTGTTTCATTGCAAGTATTACTGTTAGTTTTAACCAAGGAATAACGGTGGTACACATGTTCGATAACAATAACATGGGGGCTTCGACTAGTCGATTAGTAATCGACTACTGCTGGCGACTAGTCGATTCCTGAAAATCACTAATCGTTTCAACACTATCGTCCGGAAACCAATCGTTTTGATTTTACTATGTTCAGGTTCACGTTGACCTTGACCTTTGACCAAGTGAGTCCAAAAATAAATAGGGTTCTTCCTCTCACGAAGGCCAACCTACATATGAAATTTTATGAATGTGGGTTGAACCATAGTCAAGTTATCATCTGGAAACCATTTGTTTACAATTTACTATGTTCAAGGTCACTGTGACCTTGACCTTTGACCAAGCAAGTCCAAAATTAAAAGAGTTCTTCCTCTCACCGATACCAACCTACCTATGAAGTTTCATGAACATGGATTGAACCATTATCAAGTTATCATCTGGAAACCAATTGTTTTTCTAACAAATGGCTATTTGTGTGTCTAATGACCAAATATATTTTATGTTGCTTACATTTTTAACCATCTACCCAACGTGGAGAATATCAAAGTTTATTACTTTAATTACTATTTTTTTTAAATTTTTCAAAAAAATTTCAACAAAACCATATCATGTACCCCTCACTGGAATGAGCTCAATGAGCTTGTTCCAATGAAGGGGCACATGAAATGGTTTTGTTGAAATATTTTTATTTTAAAAAATTATTTTTTTCAACTGCTTGATCTCCAAATTACGCGGGCAGATGCAGGAGATTCATTAGATAAAGGGTTAAGTCGCTTCTCACCTTTTATGTGGCTGGCCATATATAATTTTATGAGGCTTACATTTTTAAGTGGCTTCTCAACTTTTATGTGGCTGGCCAGATATAATTTGATGAGGCTTACATTTTTAAGGGGCTTCTCAACTTTTATGTTGCTGCCAATGGATGGATATTTAAAAATTTAGAGGTCATTATTACAAACAATGAAACTATGACATATTGTCTTCTTTAGTCATATAGATGATTTTTAGATGTCCTCTCATGTTAGGCCTAAATTAACAAGAGCGCACGTATCACTGAAGCAATACAATGTCCCCTACCGGACTAATGAGCATTAATAATTATACAAATGTTATAACCTAGATGTGATGAGCATGAATTCCGTTGAAGCATTTCAAAAAAAAGTCCAGAAAACTGATATTTTGGCGCTTTTCTATATTTCCAAGGGCCATAACTCACACAAGAATAATGCAATCAGCATGAAACTCAAACTTGATCTGTAAGTCATCGTTCTATAGTAGGTTACCAAGAATGAAATCATTCAGTTGAAGCATTTCCAAAAAAAGTCTGGAAAACTAAAGTATGACTGACAGACTGACTGACTGACAGACTGACGGATAGACAGAGTGCAAATGAAACTTGATCTGTAAGTCATCGTTCTATGGTAGGTTACCAAAAATGAAATCATTCCGTTGAAGCGTTTCCAAAAAAAGTCCGGAAACTAAAGTATGACCGACAGACTGACTGATGGATGGATGGACAGAGTGTAAATGAAACTTGATCTGCAAGTCATCGTTCTATAGTAGGTTACCAAAAATGAAATCATTCCGTTGAAGCGTTTCCAGAAAAAAACCCGCAAACTGATATTTTGGTGCTTTTCCATATTTCCAAGGGCCATAACTCACAAAAGAATACGGCAATCAGCATGAAACTCAGACTTGATCTGTAAGTCATCGTTCTATAGTAGGCTAACAAAAATGAAATCATTCCGTTGAAGCGTTTCCAAAAAAATTCCAGAAAACTGATATTTTGGTGCTTTTCCATATTTCCAAGGGCCATAACTCACACAAGAATAATGCAATCAGCATGAAACTCAAACTTGATCTGTAAGTCATCGTTCTATAGTAGTTTACCAAAAATGAAATCATTCCGTTGAAGCGTTTCCAAAAAAAACTCTGGAAAACTGATATTTTGGTGCTTTTTCCCATATTTCCAAGGGCCGTAACTCACACAAGAATAATGCAATCAGCATGAAACTCAAACTTGATCTGTAAGTCATCGTTCTATAGTAGTTTACCAAAAATGAAATCATTCCGTTGAAACGTTTCAAAAAAAAACTCTGGAAAACTGATATTTTGGTGCTTTTCCCATATTTCCAAGGGCCGTAACTCAAACAAGAATAATGCAATCAGCATGAAACTCAAACTTGATCTGTAAGTCATCGCTCTATAGTAGTTTACCAAAAATGAAATCATTCCGTTGAAGCATTTCCAAAACAACTCTGGAAAACTAAAGTGTGACTGACAGACTGACAGACCTACAGACTGACGGATGGACAGAGTGCAAACCTAAAGTCCCCTCCGGCGATGCCGGTAGGGGACTAAAAATCTGTTTCTCAGGCCCTCCCGCAAGGTGCTTTTGGCTGCCACATGCTTTCTTTTTATAACCAATGGGAACTTAAAAAAATAAAAATTAAATGGTTTATATCTGATATTTAACAGAGTGCAATAAGGCTTTGCAATACACCACCACCCATGCTATTCTGTAAATTATGAGACCTAAAACATAAAACAAACCAAGAACATGAACTTTTCATGGCAACAGAAATAATTACAAAAATAAAATAAAACACCGCCTGCCCACATGCAATTTTACAAAAAATGGCCTGAGAAACAGATCTACTTTGTGGGGCCTTACAAATCACTTTCGAGAAATAATTTAACTTTACCAGTTCAGTTAAAGCTCAGTACTGCTTTTGCATGCACATTTCAGTTCAATTCTTCATTTTCAAGATAACCAAGATATATATGAAGCTGGGAGGTAGGATTAATGCGCTACCAACTGGATCTATTTTGCTAATGTTTGGTGGGAATAAAAAGAAACAAATTTAAAAGTCAAATTCAATTTCTTCCAACATACTAAACTAAAACAATTATTGAGTAAACAATGGGAGGTGGTAAAAAACATATATATAATATCTACAGCTGTCAAGGTTGCTTTATTTCTACCCAACAAGCATGTTCTGTATGAATGAAATTGGATTTGTTTACATATTCAATGAAGATGAAAAATGTATTTCACGAGAACAAATTAAATATCACAACTGAAATATACAAAGCTAACATAAGGTCAAAATATTCACATGTCAAAATATGCACCTGTATCACATTCTGCCCTCTTGGAGCATCCTGAACAGAGGAATGTTAGGATTTTGAGGCATGCAGCTGCACTTGTGCACCATAGTGTTTGTGCATTTGAAAAGCAGTGAATAAAAGAGTGTGAGCCTTGTGATTTTTCACATGTTGAGTTCAGTTTAATTCATTGCTTGCTGCTAGTCGATACTCCTGCCCATGATATGAAATCTGTTCCCCTTGAAATATGTATAATTTGGGTACATTTAAAAAAATGTTCTCCTGTTAATTGAATAGACTTCTTGACCGATTTCTGGATTTAAATTTAGATGAATTTTTTATCAAGTCTTGTCATGGCTGCTGCATAGCAGCCATGACTAGATTTGATGAAAAATATTTGGAAAATTCTCATCGGTTTAAGAATTAATGTGGCAAATGGAAATGTGACTTGCCACAAGCAGTGTTAGCAGGTAGCCATCAGGATATCATTACATCAGAACCAACTGTGAATGACTCACAGTGAATGGTTTTGGCCCAAGTCTTCCAGATTTTTTTGTGATTATTATTTATGTGATATCTAGCACCAAAGCTTTGCTTTCTTTCATGAACACGACTCAGTTGTGCTCGTGATAGAAAGAGTAGATGTGGTGGCTAGATTGTGTGCAGTTGGAAAATTTGTGAGTAAAACATTATCGTTGAAGGCTGATGGAGATGAGAAGATAAAAGTCTTATACGATGCCATGTGGTGATGTATTCTTATCACGACATACCTGTATGAACAAATATGAATACAATCAAATCCTGGCAGAAGCACAAAAAACGACGTGTCCGAATTCAAAACCAGGTACATCCATTTTTGAAAATCAGGCCTGGCATTCTTTAGAAGTGCAGGAGTGCTGCACCCCTACTGCACGCCTAGAAAAAATTGAGGAGGGCAATTTTTTGCACCCCTTGATTTTCTGGAATGCCAGACCTGTTTGGGACTGCCTTTACAATCTATTATCATTTCGTCCACTGGGTTCCAATGTGTTCTCTGTGCCTACTGGCACAGAGAACATATTGGAAATCAGGGGACGGTTTGTCAATGTTGCACTGATTCACAATAATTCATGACCCATTCTGTGTCTCATTTCGATACATTTTGAGTGTAGAAGACAGTCACATAAGAATTGAATGCAACATTTTGAATAATGAGAAGATGTGTGCCCATTTTTCCACTATGTAACTGAATGTAAGACAATTTTTCAGGCACAATATTAATACTTTGAAGTGAATATAACCAAAATAGCATACAAGTGTTTGCATTGAAAATTTCAGGTGCAATTGCTATCCCAAGCAATCTGAGGAGGGCAACTGTTTAGCACTCCTTGATTTTCTAGATTGCCAGGCCTGCAAAATGGAAAGCCTTTTCACATATCTTGTTTGACAGTTTTGCTGAACAAGACATACTAAATTATTGTACCTTATTTTCTCAATTGTAAAGACAAACTGTGTTATCGCATATTGATAAAATGGTTTCCACCTGAACTATTGGCCCTGGTGTACACACATTTTAAGGCTTTTTTCTGCAGCTAATACAGGGTTTGTACAGATATCCAAGAATCATATTCAGGCACTATTTAAGCACTTTTCAAGGACTTTTTTAATGATTTTCAAGGACTTATATTGTGTTCATACTGTTACGAGGGCCTGTCAAGCCAAGTCAATTTTGTATCATATTTAATGCCAAAAGTGAACTTTTAAAAGTTAAAAAATTTATAGTAATTTCTATATTTTTTATACCTACCAATGACCCAGACATAGCTGGTGCTAACTCTCAAAACATAGGGCCAAACACAAATTTTGCCCCCCAATCCCCAAAATTTGCATCTAAAACCAAAGAAAACATGTCCTGAGTGGCCCTCCACACTTCACCTCTACTGCGCATGCGCAGTGTCAAGGACGTTCCGAAATTGGCGCCATTAATCATTCTAATAACCAGTGCCTGGTAAGCGCTATGTACTCAGCGGGGAGGCAAGAGTTCCCAACTCCTGGGAGGGCCATCCCCGTCTGGGTCATTGGTAAGTATAAAAAATATAGAAATTACTATAGATTTTTTAACATTTTTATACTGTACCAATGACCCAGACATAGCTGAATAGTAAAAAGGCTGGAGGGCCAAGGACATAGAGCAAGATGGAATACGCTCAATAATATAAAATAGAGTCATCCCCTCTAGGGAAAAAGAAGTAATAGGCCTTACATGTATCTTTCTTATTTATGATAAATTAGAAAGATACAACACCTTCCAAAATTGAGCATCATACATCCATGTACTCTATTAATATCCAATATAATCCTTATACTAATAATTTTTAAAGTAAGTCAATAAATAAAGTAAGTCTAGAGAATAGAGACTCTTATACTCCTTAAAAGTGTCTGAGAATTGCATAATCATGTCCGTTGACACATGCAATATTCAAAAGCTATACTTTAAAAACTAAGACTTAAATGAATTTTTAAAACATAAACTTCTCACTAAACAACCATCCCAATAACAGCTCAGAATTACTAACTCCGGAGGAGGTATCCCCTTGTTTTCATAGAAAAACAGGTGACCCAAGGGAACACCCTCCTCCCCCCCCCCCCCCTTTTTCTTGCCCTGGGTCAAATAGCCCAGAGCGAAGAGGGCAGCAGAACGGAGTCACTGCCGAAACAGAAAGCCTACCTAGCTATAGTAGCAACTGTTAAGTGAATGACATTCTGAGCAGTAGATAATAGACCTAACAATAGAGGCCTCCAGAAATGGACTCGATATTTCTGAGATAAAAATTCATGAATGTGGATGGCTGAGCGCAATGAGCAGCCTTCCAAAATCTATAATAGCGACACTATTAATGTAAGCCCAAGATGTAGAAGAACTCTACTTCATGAGTCGAAATCTTAAGCACGACTGCTGAGTCAATGATATACCATAAGCAGTACCGATAGTTAATAGAATCCATTATCAATAGAATGGAGCGTAACGTCCTTCTATTAGGCATCAAAGACAGAAGAAGCTTACGCCCGTAGTAATAAACAGATATCTGTTTATAAATACATAAACTCTAACCGGAGAGAGTAAAGGCCTATGCCCGTACGAAGACGGAAGGACCTTAATAACAATAGGTTCCGGATATTAGGAGCCTAAGTCTTATGCAAAAATCCAACCTAAATAGTAAAGGAAGTAGTGATTCCGAAACTACGAAAGTGAAAATCATCCATCGATAGTGCATGAAACTCACTGACTCTTCAGTAAAAGAGAAGCCAACAGAATTACTGTCTAAAAGGTCAGAATTTGAAAACTACTGTTTCCAGAGGCTCAAATGATTACTTAGCTAAATAAGAACCGAAGTTAAATTCCATATAGGAATTTAATCTAAAGATTCTAAGTCTATTTATCAAAAAGTTACTAACTGACTTAGATAAAGAGACATAAGACTCAATTGTAAACTATCCTAGAGTGCATAGGTATGAGGTAACATAAACCTATAACCTTAATAAAAACAGGCTGCAGTAGATCTTGTCAAACAAGTATACTAAAAAGTTGCAATGAGTAGTATGGAGAGATCAACAATATGAACATAATGATCCCTACACCAACGACGGAAGAGCCTCCACTTTAGCCGCATAGAAAAGCGAAGAAGAGGATCCCCTATAGTAAGAAATCGCGTCCAAAGCTCGTCCAGTACAATGCTTACAATGCAATACGGACCACACAACAGAATACGTGAAGGTTGCGACCTTGCGGGTTGTGATAAAGATGACACGATTTACCCAGCGAAAAAAGATCCTCTCATTGAGGAAGATTTCACGTTAAGTCCCACAGTAGACAACAGAGTAAATTACCCATGGTCTCTGTGAAGATAGAGATGCTATCAACAGAAATGTATTGTGGTTGTTTATCTTAGCAATACCTGCTGAAACAACAGCGCCGGAGGATACGCGTATCCTATCATTCCGTCCTATAGATCAATAGAGCGTTAACAACATTAGCTCAGAGATCCGGACAAGCCAACACATACGTCTGCAATTGATTAGCAAGCTGTGTCGTAAATAAATCATCATTGGGCGCTCCCATAGATAGCAAATCTGATTGAATACTTGTTTGTTGAGAGTCCATTCTGACAGCAACAAGCGACCCCTAAGTGAACGGGAGTCCGGTAAAACAATCAGACGACCCGGAATATGACGGACCGAAACAGAACTTGGTGTACTATAACCAACAGACGGATTCTTTCTATTAAATTGAATAACGGAAACGAATGAGTGCCTCCCTGGTTCCGGAGATACGCCACGTCCGTCACTGAGGCCTAAGGAGAAGCGGTCCTACAATGCATTGCCGCTGGAAGCTCCGTGATCGTTACCCCGTGCATACTACCAATATGCGAGCGAATGGAGTGTATAGGCCTCGTGTCCCTTGGCTACCGGATGGCGTGACCTATTCGCCGTGGAATCACTGAATGAAGAAACTGATCGGATACTCGAGGTCACGTAGCCAATGTGCGGTCGTGTGCCCTGCTGTGAGGATGAGGAAGCGTTATGGACAGTCTCTCGGACTGTCAATATAACGGAGCGTCCCGACCGACAGACGTATGCTCCGAATGTAAAATATCTGAACCACAACATGCGGTCCCCTATGTTGTTGGACGAGAGAGGGACCTCTCTCGCTCACAGCCCGGACGGACCTGGACAAGCCAGGAACCGGACTAACAGGCTTCCTCCGATCTGTCCTCAATCTGCCGTCACTGGGTGAGTACTAAAGTAATTAAAGTGCTCGCATCACCCAAATCTCCTTCCTAGACCACAACGGACGAACCCGGCAGCCGAAACATTCGATGAATGCACGCTACACCGGGTGAGCTAGCGAATGTCACTCCGTCGATCCTACAAGGGATCTCTTAGGCGATAGACATATTCCATGAGCACTTATTGCCGCTAGCTCTTCATTAACTATGACGACAGAGGCACACTTTTGAAAGACATCTCCGTAAATTTGCGAACAAGAAACCAGAAATGCTTGGTTAGCAAGCATATAATAATAATATATATAGCGTCGTTCAATAATTTGAAAGTTTGTGTGACATTATTGGACTATGTCGGAACTGAGGGACGATGTCCCTGAACCAAACCAAAAATTTCTAAGTCCACCGACGCTATCAGTTTCTTATCCGGCATCGCAGCATTCTGGTCCGACGAAAGAAGCTGTAGAAGACCAAGTCAGATGACATACACAACAGCATATGTTGTTCCGAAAGGGAAAGCTCGAAATCCTCCAAATCCCTTTCGGTATCCCGTCGGACCGGATGAAATTTTCGGACGTCCGTACCCGCTTCCGCGGAGCGTCCCGACCCACCATCGTCGGCTAAAAAATATGCGACAGATTCAGTTGATGCTGGGATGCTGCGATAAACTGTGCTATTTAGGAAAGCACGTCCGTTCCCGAGGCCTGTGCAGTAGCGGTCTTACGATGCATTGCCGACGGAAGCTCCGTGTACGTTGCCTCCCGCACACTTCCCATGCGAACGTCCGGAGTCTGCAGGCCTCGTATCCCTGGCTACCGGATGGTGACCTGGTCGCCGATGATTCTCTGACTGGCGAAGCTGACTGGATATCGGAGGTCAAGTAGCCAAGAGCGGTCGTGTGCGCTACTATGAGAATGAGGAAGCCTTATTGACAGTCTACTCTGGACTGACTATATGTCGGAGCGTCCCGAGCGAAGGATGTATGCTCCGAATGCGAAACATTTTGTACCACAACATCTGGGGCCAGATGTTGTTGTACGAGAGAGGGGCCTCTCTCGCTCGCCGTCCGGATGGACCAGAACGAGCTATGAACCGGACTAAAAGGCTTCCTCCGTTCTCCCTCTGATCCGCCGTCACTGGGTGTGCATTTGGTTGATTTATAGTGCTCGCATCACCCCAAAATTCCTTCTAGACTGCAACGGACGAACACATTTTTCCTCTCCTCCTTCTCTATCCTCCTTAGAATCACCATTTCACTAATATTTATGTGTCTGGCATCATTGAAACTGAGATTTACAAGCACAAAGATCAGTCAGTTGTTAACTGATGAAGGGCCAAACTTAGAATGATTAATGGCGCCAATTTCGGAACGTCCTTGACACTGCGCATGCGCAGTAGAGGTGAAGTGTGGAGGGCCACTCAGGACATGTTTTCTTTGGTTTTAGATGCAAATTTTGGGGATTGGGGGGCAAAATTTGTGTTTGGCCCTATGTTTTGAGAGTTAGCACCAGCTATGTCTGGGTCATTGGTACAGTATAAAAATATAAATTTTCACGAAATGCAAAATTCTTTTCACACCCAACCTTATAAAAATTTTTTGGCATTACCACAACTCATTTGAATAAGTAATCCATCTATAGATAATACTTTAATGCTCGAAAAAAATGCTTTACTCATTTTTTTGGCAAGTTGGGAGGTTTGCATTTCTTTCAAAACCCATATCCAACACACATAATTAATCATCTGTGGTTTGTCATCAAATATCACCCTTATTTTTATATCAATAAAAAAGATGTATATTTTAAATATGATCACTACCAATAACTATCATGAGTCTCAAAAACAAATGCTTTATTTTTTAGAAGTGCATATCACTTGAATTCATCCACTTCAAGCATGCCATTACACTATGAAATCAAAAGGAAAGGCATGTAAACACAGATGTTAACAGCAGTTTTTTGAGACATATGCCAATTTGAAATGTGGATGATTCTAACTGGTCAACATTCTTAGAGAATATCCTTCAAAGGGAGAGCGGTTCTTGTGACAAAATTATGATGTAAGGCCTAAAAAAATTAAATTCTGTTTCTTAGGCCCTCTCGCATGTTTCTTTTGGCTGTCACAGGCTCATTTTTATAACAAATGTAAACTTAAGAAAAAATAAAAATTAAATGGTTTATGTCTGATATTTTATCCAAGTTAAAAAAATTGAGAAATTTGTCCCGCTTTAGCACTGCAAAGCCTTCTTGCTCTCAAGGGACGAAATACACCACCACCCATGCTATTCTGTAGATTATGAGGCCTAGAACATAAATCAAGAACCTGAACCTTTGATGGCAAAGAAATAATTATAGAAATAAAAAATAAAATAAAAAACTGCTTGCTCGAATGCAATTTTACAAATAATGGCTTGAGAAACAGAAGATCTACTTTGTGTGGACTAACTGAAATTTTGGGAATTCCAGTTCTGCACCTGTATGCAGAGATGAAAGAGATGCGGTTCCCTGTGTGTGAGTCCGACTTACTTTACTTCATGTCACTGCACATATGTGAGGTGGCTTATCACTGAAGTTGTGATCTCAAAGGCTGCAGGTAAACTGAATTCAAGTACTTTTCCTGGAAGGCGGTGGAAAATCAAGTACTTTTCATGGATGTAAATGAATTCATGCACTTTTAAAGAAAGGGTCATAATTCAAGGAATTTTCATTTACATATGAACCCTGTAATGTGTCAAAATCATGTCCGATTTATAAGGAATCTTATATAAATGGTTTGGTACTAGATATATGCCATTATTAAGAAAATGCTGTTAACCATTAACCCTTTACCCAACGAATCGCCCGCATCCGCCCGCGTAATATGCAAATTCAGCAGTTGAAAAAATATTATTTTTCGAAAAATTTCAACAAAACCATATCATGTGACCCCTCTTTGGAACGAGCTCGTCGGGCTCGTTCCAATGAGGGGTCACATGATATGGTTTTGTTGAAATTTTTCGAAAACAATTAAAAAACGATATTTGAATTAATAAATTTTGATATCGTCTGCGTTGGGTAAAGGGTTAACACCCAATGTAACAGCCAAAACCAACCAGCACTATTCACAAAAATCGCCAATTAATTATCATTATTTGTCTCAAAAACATCGGTTATTGAGCTCGTTCCAATGAGGGGTCATAACCTATGTTTTTGAGACAAAAAATGAAAAAAAATGAGTTATTCAAGAATTTTGTTTCCAAGTGTCGTCTGCTTTTCATGTTAGGTAAAGGGTTAAGACCTCAGATTAAGTTTACATTAATAACTACCATATACAGTATATTTATATGCTGTGGTCTGGTCACTTTCCACAGGTGGGCAATATTTCCACGGGTGCAATGATATTAGATTCCAAACACTAATTATAGGAATAATCTAAAATTTAATTAACAAAGCACCAGGTACAAACCCGTGCTTCATTAATTAAAATTTTGCTGAAGATTTTTATTACCTGGTAAATGCATGCGTAGACATCACTGCCCACGCTTGGATTACGACCAGTCCATGGTGACTGTACTGTATACATGAACACTGCTGCATTTATCGTGACAGTTTTTCTACATTATTGTTGGCTGTCTGTACAGGCAGCCAAGAATGATTTTAAAAAAAACTATCAAGATAAATGCAGCCTCCCAATCGAGCTCTCAAGGAAGAATATACTCGAGACAACTTTTTTCAAGCAATATAAAAAGGGCAGTTTGTAGCTGAATGGAGACTTAAGCATTGGCCATTATCTAATGGGATGATGTTCAACATAGGAAAGAAATCAAAGAATCAGCACACAAAATTACAAGTACAAACCTGATGTCACCACAAATGTACATTTACCATCAACAATACGCTCTGCTAAAGATGCCGACGAAAAGCCTGCAAACTACAAAAGACAAGAATTCAATAACCAATGATAGTCACGCCAAACATTTTGTACACATGCACTGCAATCCTGATCATCTGTAATGAAAATGAAAAAATCTGCCTCAGTGCTACAATGTCGAAAATTTTGTATATCCTATCTTCGGACCTGAGTATATAGGTCCACATTTTGACAAAAAGAAGGTAGGCGATTACCTAAATGTTTTCTCTAAAAACTTTCCAAGACTTTTTTGAAAAGAAAATATAATTTTCAAGCATATTCTTGGACATGGAATTTCAGGTTTCAAAATCCAAGCACTTTTGAGAACTTGTGTGAATTCTAGAAGTACATGTAACTCGGAATTATATTTAGTCAACACCATAACACTGAGGTAGATTCATCCAATATTTAACTGAAAGCTCAAAACAATGTCATGCAGAAACATATTCAAGGTGTTGCAACAAATTAATGTTAGATTTGATTCAGCAACTGAAAGCACATGCAAAGTTCAAGGATTAGATGCATGGACAGTGACAGATAACTATAATCAACTGTCTGTTTGCACTCTGAAAAAAAGCAGACTGTTACCTGCAGAATGAGGACCCCAGAGGGTGAACTTGGTGATGCTACCCTGCACAACAGGGTAGCATCACTAAATTTACCCTCTGTGAACCTCATTCTGAATCAAGGTCTCAAGCCTAAACAGCAAGAGGTACCCAGAGGATAAATTGGCACATTGTATGGGATAGCATCAGCAAATTCACCCTCTGCAGACCTCATTTTGCAAATGACACTGTGTATTTTCTGGCCTGCTGCAGACCTAATTTTTTTTAACAGATTGAGTGATAGAAGCCACTGTCATGGCTCTATTGACAATATCTTCCAGCATCTATGGTTATACCACGACCACAACACAAGTATAAAGTCAGGTTCAGCCAATTGTGGATCTGAGGTGTTAATTTACTAAGAAGACCCCTTGGAACAACATTCCCCTCCCTGTAAGCGCCTATGTTTTGCAGGTGGTGTGAGATGCTGAGAGCGTCAACTTTGAGTTTTTTGATGTGTTTAGATTTACTTTTTGGAAATATTTTTGAAATGAATTTTATAAATATGAAGATGAGAAAACAGACATAAAAAGAAACAGATTCGGATAGAAAACCTATGTTAATCAGAATGTAAATAAAAAAACAAGGGGCACCACAAGGCCTGAAGCACTCATCTTGAACAGAACACAATATAAACAGAGTTCAAGAATGAGTCAACATTAAGCAATCCATCTCCATAGGATACATTGTCAATCCTTGAGTCCCTCAGGAGTGACAAAAATAATCTGGGCGTCATGCCTTTTCTTCAGTTGATCATGATGTAAAATGTGGAGATCCCCTATGAAGCCCCTTGATACAACCTATGTGGATTAATCTTAGTTACACGCCTCTAGAGGGTACTGAATACAAAATTTATAATTCTTCAGCAACATGGCCAATTCCAGCTCTCATAGTCAGCCCAAATATTAACCCAGGATCTCGATTTGAACAAAGTTGAATCTGAACTCCCTAGAGATGTTGTATACCAAACATGAAAGCATTGTGACTGTTGGATCTGAAGAAGAGAACTTTTAAAGAAATTTCTTCATATTGCACTAAGTTAAAATTTGGGCTACCATAGAGAGCCCAAATATTAACCTATGAATTTGTTTTGAACAAACTTGAATCTGACCCTCATAACAATGATGTATACCAAACATTAAAAGATTCTGACTGGTGGTGGTTCTGAAGAAGATTTTTAAAGAATATTCCCCATATTACCTTAAGTTAAAAATTCGGGCTACTGTATTGAGCCCAAATTTGAACCAATGGGCTTTATTTTAACAAACTTGTATCTGATGCCCCTATGAATGCTGCATACCGAATATCAAAAGATTCTGATGATTGGTTCTTGAAAAAAGATTTTTAAAAATTTTTGCAAATATGCTGACTCAGCATTTTTTCGATGCCCATTACAGAACACCCTAACATAACCGACGGCAATTTTTTTTTACAACTCAATTCTACTGGTCCTAAGGATGCTTCATACCAAATAACAGCTCTCTGTTCCGTGTGGTTTGGGAAATATGGGCGTTTGAAACTCTTTCTATTTTTAGCTTCCAGGGTTCCCATGGGGATGTGGGAATTTTTTGTTTGCAATAGTCAATTACTTATGACCCAATAATACCACATACCAAATTTGGTCCAAACCGGACCATCAGTTCAGAAAATAGAGATTTTGGGCGGGGCCAAAAATCTTACCCCCTCCCATCACAAAGCCAAATATTGCTACACGAACTTGTTTGAACAAACTTGATTCTACACCTTAAAAGGAACCTCCATAACAAATATCAAGTCATTGTACAAACTGGTTCATGAGAAGAAGATTTTAAAAATATTTTGGAGCACTTTCCCCCCCAATCCCTCCCTATGGAGCTGGGCAGGTTGAGTTGAACAAAGCCCCTTCGGAACCATCACTCACACAAACTTTCACTTGAATTGGCCCAGTGGTTTTGGAGGAGAAGATCAAAATATGGTGTTAACGGACGACAGACGGACGAAGAGCAATGAGATTAGCTCAGCTTGACTTTGTCAAGATGAGCTAATAAGGTCTATATTCTGATAAATCTGTTTCAAGTATGGACAAACTTTGAAAAAGATTCTCATAACCATAACTCCCATAATTACATTACCTCACAGCAACATACCCTTCAAAAACTTTAAAGAATTGCTTGAACTTCTGTTAAGGCCGAGTGGTCTGTAAGTACACAGCTGTTTGATCCAGAATATTTCCCGGAGAGAAGTGCTGAGCTTTTGACGACGTAAGATGGACGGAGAGAGATTAGATAAGCTCAGCTTGACTTTGTCAAAGTGAACTAAAAATGAATCAATCATTTATGACAGGCAGCCTGTGGGAGATCCCTCGAAATGACTGGCTAGCTTTACATGTTTCATATTTCCCATTTTCGTTTTGAGTGTGCGTACGACGACTTAAGATGAAGTTAAAGTAAAAAAACTTAAGTTTATCATTAATTTGAGAATACCAACATTTTTAATCGACGATACAGTGCAAGTCAGTATACTGAGTGAGTTGAAACTGACTTGGTACAGTATCGATATTGAAAAAAAATACAGTTTTGGTGAAATTCCGAAATACTGTGAAGCCTTACTTGGACACAAGGTTTTGTGCACCATGCACCTCTGGCCTCTTGTTGGTCCAACTTGGCTCAAAATTGTCATATTTTGACTTTTAAGTTCTTGAAGTGATCTTTCTCTTAGAGAACATTAGAAATTGCTCACCCAAGGAGGAATTGGACCATAGGATGGTCACTTGAAATGCCGGAGGTCAAAAGTAAATAAAAAAAAACCACAAAACAATTGCTATTTTTATGGAGACTCCATTTTCTAAAATGATATCTTAATTTTCATCTACATATATAATTTTAGACTGCATGCAAAACAAGGTACTGAAAAGCATCTACGTTCTAACTGATCAATCATTCGTAAAAGGTACATTTAAGTTAACAGACCTGCTACTATTAGTACACACGCATCAGAACCAATCAAACGTTCAAAAAGTGATTTTTCAGAAAAACCTGCAAACTAATGAGAGTTGAGATCATGTTAGTATAAAATGCTTTTCTATAGAACATTAAGTGACAATGATTCAGAAACAAATCACATCTATCTCAAACAGAACAATCAGCAGTATTCATATTCTCTTCAGTAAATGATATTCATGTCCTTCTTCAATATCTTCCATATTCAAATTCAACTCTTACCCCACCGAGTATTTCAAAAATATTTCTCATCAAATCTAGCCATGCCTGCTGTAAAGCAGCCATGTCTAGATTTGATAAAAAATTGAATTAAATTTAACTCAAGAAATCATTCTGGCTTGTCATTTTGAGGCAGGCATCAGCTCTGGGCCGCAGCCGCCAGCCTGAGTTCAAAATTCTGCAGACGGTAAACAACCGCCTAATCACAATTTCTGCGGCCCATTAATTCAGTTGAAGGCACCTCAAAATCGGTCGCTTGAAACGGCAATTTTCACGGATTGAAGGAGGAACATGTAACAAAAGTGCAATTTGTGAAGGTTGTAGTGTTTAGTCAAAGCAGTCACCCAGAGACAGTACGTAACTTTCCAAATATGATCGGGAGGTCTACCAATTCCTAAGATGTAATTAATTATTCCTAGAGCTGTAGGTTTTTCAAAATCCAGTTCGGTTTCGTTTTTTTCGTTGAGGAAAACCACGGTTTTGGTTCGGTTTCGGTTTTTCCCCCAGTACTCTGTCTTCCGTGTAAATTGTGCACATTTCGGATCCTAATGATACTGGAATTGGTGCAAACGACAGTTTGACTTCAGATATTCAAGCGGCGGCCCCTGATTGACAATGTGGGAAAATAATGGACAATTGGACATACTTTTACTGTTGTTTGGTAAATTGATTTGGGTATTTACTATTTGTATATTTCATGGTAAATATATGTACTATAATACTACTTAACTTCTATCTTCATATCTTACACTTTCAGTAGATGTCAGTCTTCAGTCTTGCGTGATTGCGTCTGTAACTAGTGTAAGTAGGACTGGTCAGTAAGTAGCTGAGTCCGTCACAGAGTTGTTGACATTCAACTTGGATGGTTTGGCTGGGAGATTTATTCCCATTGATGTTGATTCTGACATCATGGAATACCGACAAATAAGCATGTTATTGGAGCCGACTGACTCAACCCGAATTTGTCCGTTCCAGTAACATTCTTACCATTAACATGAATTAGAAAAAAGAAATATCCCCCCCCCCCCCACCCCAGATGTGCAAGGCAAAATGCTACATTTTATAAAAGCAAATACAAAATTAATTTTAAAAAAATAATGACTGGTATTAACTCCACAGTTCCTCCCCTATTTCCTATTTTTGTTTTTGGAAGCGTGCACTCCCCTGTCCCCACATACACTGCTGATGTTTATTGAAAAATAATCTCGAAAACTGGTATGCTTAGTTTGACATTGTTTGGATCCATGTATTAATTTTTGTGAAACCCTGAAGCAGCACATGTTGACCTCATTGTCGTTTGTTCTATTTTTAATGTTGGAAAATTTTATTAGTGTTCAGTGCACTGAATATGTTTATTCGAAGCAATAATTACACTGTTTTGTTGCTGCTGCATGGTTTATACTGCATTACATGTATATGGATTTATTTATGGGACCCTTACATTATTGTCGTCATTTAAGGTCAGTTCAACATAACATTTGTGGGTTTTTCTCTTTCCAAATCTCGAAGGAGTCTAATGAAAGCACACGTTTTGAAAAAAAAAAATATGATTGGTCAGTTCGTCAGACATGTCAGTTTGAGAAGGAAAACAATGCTTATCTGTCAATAAATAAAGAACAAGTTTGCAAATAATGTTGTTTTAAGAATTCTATTTCCATTGTTACTTGTACAATATACTGTGCATACAAGGCATGTTTTTAACATAAAACAAAGGTGAAATATTCAACTGAAAAGAAAATCACTGTCATTTTGGATTTACCAGTACGTTTCACTGGGATTTTCCCTCCACACCAGTCTGGGGCGACCTCTGAGAGGCTTAAAAAAAATTATTTTTTGATCCAAAAATGGTGTCTGAAAACAAAATGTGTCTGAAAATTAAGATAAAATACGGTATTTATATTTCAATTTCTCCTGTCACTGAGTTAAGTTGAGTAAATTGGTAAGTTCAACTTATGAATAGAACAAAAACAGACGTGGAAGGAAGATGTCAACGACAGAACACATTAGTTTTGTTTTCTCTGCCATGTTGGCGGTCTGCGATCAACACTGAACTGTCAAATTTAACGCGGTGATAGACTATGTAACAATGACAGGGGCATTTTATACAAAAAAAACGAAAACCGTACAGTGTACATTTTTTTAGCTTCGAACCAAAATTTCGGTAAACCTACAGCACTAGTTATTCCATTGTACATAAGCCTGAAACAACTCTCGTGTCACGCTCGATTATGGGATGTATCATCTCCAAGCCAGTTCGACCCCTGATGATTTGTCTGGGACGTTTCGTGCCAAAATCATATCTGGGATGATTCGTCCACCAAATCTGATTGATTTGTCCCAAGTTATCGGCATCTGGCAGTGAGCACAGTGCACTGGCTTTTACAGTCATCTAATGTATAGATACGGGCTTGGTTATTTGGATGCAAGATAACTATAACACTTACTGTTAGTGAGAGTTATGGGTAACCTGGTATCTTGCATCCAAATATTCAAGCCTGCATATATACATTACGTGATGACGAACATTATAATTACACAAACCATGTACCTTAAAATGATATTAGTTGAATACCCATCAGGCTGAAACAAAATGGCCCCCGCAAATCATAAATGACCCTCCAAGGGTAACTTTATGTGAACCCAAAATGGCCCTCCTGTGGTGTTTTGAGGGGAACCATAATGGCCCTCCTGCAATTTTTAAAATGACAAGCCTGATCATTAGTGAAAAAATCCATGCCATTTACAGGGGGAAAATTTGATTAAATGTGCCCAAAATATACTTATGTGATTTGTTCTCCTTTGATAAGGTACAAACAATCCAAAAATTATTTGAATCAAAAAATTAGAAGCAGAACTAGAGCAGCAAACAATTTGGACACCAAAGATCTTTTGATAAACGTCAAAATTAGTCAGAGGGAATAATCCATACTGATGGTTTGGTGGATATTTTATTCCTCTAAATAGACATGAAATGGTCTGAAAGACCATTTTCATGTATGTTTAAAGCAATAAAAAGGAAGCGACTTGGTGAGAAAATAAAATGAAGTGAAAAACTGAAAAATATCATCCCAGCCAAAAAATAACTAAAAAAATTAAATATTGTGCTGATGAGAATGAGCTAGATAGGAGAAAACTACAATCTGTACAACCCAATAAAAAGATGACTTCATTGATTCTAAGAACACTAGTTCTTCAAAATCCATATGCATCAATCTTTTCTCCACCAATATCCCATAAAATGCATATGTATTTCAAGAGGGGATTATCACTAAACTAGGGTTTAATCCCTTGAAATTGAGATAGGGAATTTTGGGGGATGAAGGGTCCACTGGGATGACTAAAACCTGTCAAGTTTGAGTAAACTATGTTGTAATTTCATTGATGCCGACCAATTTTAGACTCCATTCATCTTCACTTCAACAAATGCCACCTGCAATGCTTTACCACTGCAGATGGCACATTGTAGCACTCAAGGGATGGTCCGATCTGTTGAGGTCACTAGAACTGAGGAAGTTAAAACGGCCCGTGATTAAACCCTGTGAAAGCCTATTTTATCAAAGTTTAGTACCTAATTGTGTTTATGCAATATGCCTAGGACTTGCATTTTAATGTTGACAGGATTGGAGAACTAAAAGATGATGATTGGTCAGTGAAAACAGAGTTCAAATGAGAATTTTACTACCTATTTTGCACTCTATTGAGGATTTTATTACACGCCTGTTCTATGTAATCCCCATCTACAGCAACACTAAACCATCCGGAAAATAAAAATCTGTTCCACACATATGTGCGGAACAGATATTGTTAACAGACTATTTCTAAATAGAAGCAAAATTTCACTGGAAATTTCTACAAAATGTGCACCACAATTACAGTTTGAATCGAAAGCGATGGCTAAAAATTGTCCCCTGCGTTCCAATGTGTTCTATGTGCCATTAGGTACATAGAACACATTGGAACTCCGGAAACGAAATAGTAACACTGGTTTCTCTCAAAAATTTGGTTGGCGAAAAAATGTGTTCTTTTTGTTGATAGTCGTCAAATGAATTGCTGAGTGTCCTTTTAATAATTGCTCTTATATACATGAAGACATGTGATGTAATAAACACAGAAAGATGTGTGTGTGAATAGGTTAATCGATATGGCACTTGTGTCATCGCAAAAAGATAAAACACGAGGCCTACAACCTCTCGTTCTATCCTTCCGCACTAGCACTCGTGCCATGTTGATTAACCCATTCACATGTGAGTGTCGTTCTGTGTATTTATTTAAGTCTATTTTGCACTGGGAATGGGGCAGAAATTTTGCCATTCAAAGAACCGGGATTAAACCCTGCTAAAAAACTCACTGAGTGGTATTTCCACTCAGACAACAACTTTCAAATCATGTGATATAACATTGGGGACAAACTTGGAGGTTCATTGAGTGAAACTTTGCTTGCACTTCATATACCTTTTCACAGAATATAAGTTACGTTTTGGGAAGAGACTTTCTCTTATGGGTGTTTTTATGGTAATTCACTCTCCATGTAGTGTATATGACATTTTCCATATATGGCCAATACAGGCCTGCACAACTGATCACCTAAAATTGTCAAAACTGAAGTTGTTCTTGGATTGCTATTAAAAAGTTTTCAAAATTTCTAAAAAGAAAAAACTATTATTAGTAACTAAAGCTATTGTAAAACAGAAAAGAACCAAATTTTTATTCAATCAGGCCTCTAAGAATTCTGGTTATTTTTAGTTTGTACACAGGTTACGCAAAGTAATTGTGACATAACCGTTTTTGGTCATCCAATTATTTCCAGATTCCTGCACGAAGACAAGCAAATTAGAATGGGTAGTATAAACAAATGAAAGTGTCAATGACACTGTAGCTTAACTTGTTTGTTGTGTTTGATGAAAAGGATAATGTTCAATGTTTATGAAAGGATTATGAAATAAGACAAGAATTGTGATAATTGGGAATATGTTCATTTCTGTTCCCTGTATGCTATGTTTTTGATAAAAATAATATGAGGTGTACACTGTATTAAAGAGCTGAGGGGTGGGTTAATGTGACCTCACAGTTAATATATGTGGCCCTCACAGTTAACGTATATCAACGAAAGTTACCAAGTTACAGTGAAATTATTCCAAAACGAGTCATCCTATCAAGTTACATTGAAATCCCTTCATAAATGTGACCTGAAGACTGTGCTAAAGGTTTTCGGGCTTTGGGCTTGGGCAGCCATCATGGTTGAATGATCGCAACCAAAAGGGGACATTCTCATCTGGACATCATCTGGAGTGATCCTACGAAGTTACAATGAAATCCCTTCATAAATATGACCTGCAGACTTTGCTCAAGAATTTTGGGGTTTGGGCACCTGTAGCCATCACAGTTGACCAATCACGACCAAAAGGGGATGTCATCATTTAGGCATTATATGGAGTCAACCTAACAAGTTGCACTGAAACCCTTCCATAAATACGACCTATAGACTATGCTAAAGGTCTTTGGGCTTGGGCAGCCATAAAGGCTGAATGATCACGACCAAAAGGGGATGTTCTCATCTAGACATTATTTGGAGTCATCCTACCAAGCTACAATGAAATCCCTTCATAATTATGACCTGTCGGCTGTTCTAAAGGTTTTCGGGCTTCGGGCCCCTGTAGCCGTCACAGTTGCCCAATCGTGTCCAAAAGGGGACGTTCTCATCTAGACATTATATGAAGTCAACCTACCAAGTTACAATGAAATCCCTTCATAAGTATGACCTGTGAACTGTGCTCAAGGTTTTTGGGCTTTGGGCACCTGTAGCCATCACAGTTGACCAATCACGACCAAAAGGGGATGTCATCATCTAGTCATTATATGGAGTCAACCTAACAGATTACAATGAAATCCTTCCATAAATATGACCTTTCGCCTATGCTAAATGTTTTTGGGCTCTGGCACCCATCAAGGCTGAATGATCGCGATCAAAATGGGACGTTCTCATCTAGACATTATTTGGAGTCATCCTAACAAATCACAATGAAATCCCTAGGGCGGCACGATATTCGGATTCTGGTACCGTTGACGGTACTGAAAACAATACTGTGGTATACCGGTATACCGTGAAACAGTTCAGATTGAAACAAAAAAAACTGAAATACATGTAGGCCTACCTTACTTTTATGAAAGTGCTTGATAAATGTGATGTACAACTACAAGGTCCTAGGTGAAAAACTACTCATGTAATTCGGTACGTTCTAAGTGCTGAGTTTACTCTGAATGTAACAGAATTTTGGAGTTCATTAATTCGTTGTTTGTCGGCAATCTGACAAAAAAATGTTTCAGATCACACATATTCACAATTGCGAATGACACCATCACTGGGAGAAAACATTGTCGCCTGTGATTGACACCTGCAGCCTGTCATGAAACTGAAGAGTGATCACGTCTTGGAGGCGTGCTTAATATCAACAGACCGACTGGCCTGACATATGACAAATGACATTTGACATTGTCATCTGAGGAAGTTTACTGCAGGAAGATAGGAGAAGGGGAGGAGCTTCTACTGGTTGTTTGTGTAACCAGGCCCTTGGAATTCCATCAACTGGACACACGTTTTGATAAAAAAGTTTTGTTTCCCACTGTTTTCATGAAGCCACATATACGCAATTAGCACAATGACTGGCTCAGTAATTAAACGCTTATCAGTCAAGAGAGGTTGACCATGTTTTTACAGGAATTAAATTGACAAAGACAAATTTACTTGTAGCCGAGATTCAGATGAAAGCCAGTAAACCCAATGATAATTTTATGGCTTATTTTCGTATTAAACAATAGGTTCAATAACTTTTTAGACATGGATTATTGTCGTTCTTCCATTCAAATCACTCATTTTCCCAGAGCAGTAAGTAATACTTCTGTCTGTTGCTCCTAAAGTATCTTTTTTATTCATAATATCCCTTGCATTTAATATGTGTTTGCCATATTTTCGCGGAATATTTATATTTTTATTTCAAGAATACGCGAATTTCAAATCATAATACCGGACCCAAAAATTGTATACCGTTACTCACGGTATACCGGTATTCATTTTTGATGGACGGTTTTTAACCGGTGACGATTTCAATACCGGTACCAACCGGTATACCGAAATTCTCATCTAAACATCATACGGGGTCATCCTACCAAGTTACAATGAAATCCCTCCATATTAAACATGACCTGCAGACTGTGCTAAAAGTTTTTGGGTTTCAGGCTTGGGCAGCCATCACGGTTGACAGATCATGCCCAAAAGGGGACGTTCTCATCTAGGCATTATACAGAGGCATCCTACCAAGTTACATTGAAATCCCTTTGTAAATACGACCTGTAGACTGTGCTAATGGTTTTGGGCTCGGGCAGCCATACCGGTTGACTGATCGCAACCAAAAGGGGACGTTCTCATCTAGACAAGACCCCAAACTTGCATATGAAATTTCGTGACGATCAGACAAGAACTGCGGGGTGTAGCCCGTGCTAAAGGGAAATGTGAACGGACTCACAGACTAATTATCTTGACTTTATCAAGTTAAGCTAAAAAGGATTGCAAAATTAAATCTGCGAAATCCATTTGCATGCATCAATTATGCAAACTCAATATTTTTTTAAAAGCATATACAAATTATACAATCAATGGGCATAATGACATAATTACATGCACAAAAAGAGACCTAAAAAACTTTTTCGAGTAAGGTATTTCTAGTACTCATGTTATCAGAAAAGCTGATAACTGGAACTTCCCATTGCAATATCTTCCAAATACCAATAAATATAAGAGGACTGTGAAAATCTTGAATGCCTCATACTAGAGTAATGCGGGTATTTTGAAATATCTGACTTTCAAACTGAACTATTTGTCCATATTTCCAGGCATGGAAATAACCCGTGACCCAACATTTTGGTTGCGTGTGGGTTGTGTCAATTGTAAAATACATAAACGAACTATAGGTTATGACAAAGTAATACAACATAACTTTACTTTTTATTGGGGTTAATGACACTTTCAGAAGCCAGGGTTACCTTGTGCCAGGTAGCTTTACAGGTGTTAGAAGCCAGCATTCCCAGAAAGTATCACCAAGCAGCGGCAGGCAACTGTCAGACTCCCCAATGTACTAACTCCACACAAGCAGGATTAGCACTGGATGAAGGCAAGTGCAACATTGACGTTCAGTACGCCTTAGTACAAAGTGCCACTGTGCCTCCATGTGGGCGATGGCAGGGATAGAACCCTGGACCTTCAGGTTTGAAGTCCAATGCTGTAACCACTGGGCCACTGTGCTCCCTCATAACTTTATTAAGTTAATAATTTTGAATGTTTTACAAGAAAAACAGACACTCTTTCAGAACTATCTCGACTCAAAAGGTTGAGTATTGCATCCATATATGAACAGAATGGCATGCTACTTCCATCTTCAAAGAAATACTGCCAAAAATAAATAGGAACAAGTAACAAAAATTTTAGAGCTGAAATGGTTAACTGATTAATAGATTAATCAATGATGAACATCTTGATTGATCCAAAAATTGATTGATCAATTAACCGTTACTTTTGAACTACTGCATTATATGGCTTTACAAAGGAACAAACTTGCTCCAAAACAGGTAGACATTGTCACACTGACTCACATCAATTATATGAGACAGAGTAAATCATGCAAGTTACTTGCTGACATACTTGTTTACTTGCATGATCATTATACTGTATCAGTAGCTGGAAATGGTCATTCTTAACCCTTTACCCATTGATTAATCGGTTAACCCTTTACCTAACCTGAAAAGCAGACGACACTTGCAAAAATAATTCTTGAATAACTAATTTTTTTTCATTTTTTGTCTCAAAAACATAGGTTATGACCCCTCGTTGGAACGAGCTCGACGAGCTCGTTCCAACGAGGGGTCATAACCTATGTTTTTGAGACAAAAAATGAAAAAAATAATGAAAATTAATTGGCGATTTTTTAGAATAACGCTGGCCGGTTTTGGCCGTTACGTTAGGTAAAGGGTTAACCAAGGTTAATCCATGTGATTAATAGATCAAGAAAACCCCTTAACCGTTTCAGCTCTAAAAAATTCTTGAATATTCTTTTGTGGACGGATTGGAGATTTTGTTGGTTTGTCAGAAAAATGGTGTAGACAATCTAATTTAGTAATTAGTAAAATGCTCCCTATTTGCCCCTCTAGGGGTTTGATCTACAAAACCTGAACTCAGGAAAATGAAAAATTGAATTGTTTCTATGTACAGAAAGGCTAAAAAAAAAGAGATGTGAATAAAAATGTGTTCTCAGATTATTCCATACATTTGGACCTCAAAAATACACTTGAAAGCGTGTCAAAGTGGCTGAAAAATAAGAAATGAAAACTATCGTTAACTCTTCATCTGATAATTTCTCCCAAAGCAGTCACTATGGGTGCACACAAAAAATGTCAATTCAAATTTAATCCTTTACATACAATTAACATAAGGAGTACAACCGATCAGTGCTATTCATAAAAACCACCATTCAGATTTTATTATTTTCTCAATTTTTGCCTCAAAGCATACATAATGGCCACTCATTGAACTGGGCTCCTTGAGTGCATGCATGGTGGGAGCAAAGGAGGGAGGGAGAGGATCATAAGCTGTGATTTTGAGAAAAGAAAATGAATGCAGTTACTTATTTATGAGTTAAATTTTAACTCTCAAGGGCCTAATTCGAACTTAGATAAATTTTTACTGCAACAGAACAGGTGCCCAACATGATGTCTCTGCAAGTTACATTCTGCGGGCCTTGACAGTTGTTTCTAGGTAAGAATTGGGCGCTCTTCAGATTTCAGTTAATTATATCAATCAAAGAACATACAAAGTTGTGATTTTCCTGATTTTGTAGTAATGTTGGAAGGCATTGCATGGCAATAAAAAATACCTAATGAATGGGTTAAATTTCAGTGAAGATTTACCTGAGAATCAAAACATTTGGGGGGGGGAGGGCAAGTCAAGAATTCATTTATCACACGTTCCATCTGCTATTCATGTTTGGCAAAGGGTTGACCAGTAAAACAGAATTTGTTTACCACACAGGGCCAACAAATTTTTCAAAACAACTGCTTAATTTGAAAATTACACAGGCAGTTGCAGCTGATTTGTTAAGTAATCGAAACAGAGAAACAGAAGACGTGAGCTTGTCCTCGGACCAGTAAAATGTCAAAATGTAATTGTCATATTATTTTTTCTCAAGTTAAAATTCATCAATTTAAAAAATTTAAAAGGCCAATAATTAACTATTCAGAAAATACATTTGCTGGTGTCATATTGTAAACAGAATATTTCTGGAAATTGTGAAACATGACAACCTGGGGAAACTAAAACCAGCTTTTTAAAACTGACCATAATTCCAGAAACTGCTGCAATGATAAGAGGAAACTGAATAGCCATGTGCATTGTCAAAAATGCCGATAGGATCCCCGATCCAATGTAGAGTTGTGACAGCATGAACAGGGTTCCTGCTCTCAAGGATGAGCAAAATTCAAGGCTATTCATGGCCGTTTTGTGGCATTTTTAACAGGTTTTCAAGCCTCGGTGAGAATCAAATTCAAGGCTTTTCAAGGCTGACATTAAATGAAAGTGTCAATGCCACTGTAGCTCAACTTGTCATGACAAAGACATGTACATGCATAGTATGTGAGACAGCAATGACAAACACCTAGGTAATGACCTGATAACAAAGGTACATATAAAGTATTGTAACGGTCTGTACATAAATACTGACCGTTGCCTGTAACAAATGTATAGGTAAAGTATTGTAAAGGTGGGTGACAGTCAGATGCTAAACTAGAAAAAATCTTTGAGTCCCACAGTGGGTCTGACTGAACCCCAAAATATTTGTTCTCATAGCACAGTGATAACAAAGGCACCCCAAAACACACTCATTCCTGTCCCAAGGTGAAAACAAAGGTACCCAAGAAGTTTCGTGAAGATCAGTTCACAAATATGAGCTGTGTAGAAGTTGTGACAAAAAACTGATTAGACCTAATTTCGATACAAAATGGCCACTGGCAGCCATCTTGAATTTTGGACCGCACCCAGAAACACTCGTTCTCGTCCCAAGGTGATAACAAAGGTACCCAAGACGTTTCGTGAAGATCGGTTCATAAATACAGACTCTAGCCCGAGCCGTATTGACATGTGTACTTACTGTGTGTAAGCAGAACTGAAAAAATCAAAGTTCATCTAATTTGCATAATTTCTGCACGAGAAAAAAACCTGTATTATATGTGATGTATCCCATGGTACTAAACATTCACACACAAAATTATTCAAATCAGCGCTTTCATAAGGAAGTTCTGTGCAAAAATCTGATTGCACCAAATTTCGTACAAAATGGCTGCCATTGGCCATCTTGAATTTCGGACCGGACCCCAAAACACTCGTTCTCGTCCCACGGTGATAACAAAGGTACCCAAGAAGTTTCGTAAAGATCAGTTCATAAATACGGCCTCTAGCCCGAGCCGTATTGGCATTTGCACTTACAGTGCTGAAAGTAACACCAAAAAACATCAAAGTTAGACTAATTTGCATAATTTACGCACGAGAAAAAAACCTGTATTATATGTGATGTATCCCATGGTACTAAACATTCATACAAAAAATTATTTAAATCAGAGCTTTCATATGGAAGTTCTGTACAAAAAACAGATTTCTGCATCGTCGGTACAAAATGGCAGCTGGCAGCCATCTTGAATTTCGGACCGCACCCAAAAACACTCGTTCTCGTCCCACAGTCATAACAAAGGTACCCACGAAGTTTCGTAAAGATCGGTTCATAAATACGGCCTCTAGCCCGAGCCATAGCAGCTTGGCACTTACAGCTCTGAAAGTAACACTAAATAAATCAAAGTCAGTCTAATTTGCATAATTTACGCACGAGAAAAAAACCCGTATTATATGTGATGTATCCCATGGTACTAAACATTTATACAAAACTTTATTCAAATCAGAACTTTCATACAGAAGTTCTGTACAAAAAACTGATTTTTGCATCATCGGTACAAAATGGGCGCTGGCAGCCATCTTGAATTTTGGACCACACCTAAAAACACTCGTTACCGTCCCAGGGTCATAACAAAGGTACACAAGAAGTTTCGTAAAGATCGGTTCATAAATATGACCTCTAGCCTGAGCCATAGCCAATTGTTGATGTACGGACAGACGGACAGACAGACGGACGGACAGACAGACGGACGACGGGTCATGACAATAGCTCAAATTTGACTTCGTCAAAGTTGAGCTAAAAATTCAATATTATGTTAAAAGATGTAGTTTTGAGTAGCATTTATACTTACACAAGTGAAAAAAAATAAACTGAGAGGAAATTGCTGTCCTTGAAATCCAACTGTCAACATCTTGATGAAATTTCAACTTGAATAGAAATCTTTCAATTGATTGAACATATGTACAGTCATTTATCAATCTATTTAAACTTTAACAGCTGAAATCTAGCTGGCTGAATGTATGTACAGTCATTCATCAAATTATTTAAACATCAGCTGCCACTTCCTTGAGTTCAGACTCTAATTTTGTGATTTTTTTTTTTGTCAACTCACTGAAAAGTTCCTGTTTTTCTTTCCCATTGTCTCTCATTGCATTTGACTCTAATATTGCTTGCCTCATTTTAACACCTTTTAACTTTTCACAAGATTTTGCCTTTTCATCAGCGGCGTCCAAAATAGTTGTAATGTCTTCATCGAGCTGGCACCTCTGTTTTTTACATGCAACTATTTCTTCCTGAATCATACTATGACTCCATTTAGGTGCCTTACTGTTCTTCTTCTGCTCATCAAGATGAAGTCTATACTTCTGCCTTGCACCAGAAACATATTGGTTCAATGAATGGCTAACTTTAAAGTTTTCAAGGCCTCCAATGTCACTGAGATGGTGAACGATTCTCCTTTGTGCAACAATTGAACGGGTCTTCATATTTTCAACTAAAATCTCTTTATTAAGTGAGGACCCAGGCTCCACTGATGCTTGCCCATGTGATAGAATCATTAGCATCTTCACAACTTCTAACAACTTTTTTGAATTCACTTGCAGTCTTTCACAGAAGAACGCATCTAGTTGTTGACTTTTCAACGGATCATACTCCTTATATGAGTCTTTCTCTTTGCCAGAGAGTTGCTGTACAGATTCAACAAATTGTATGTACTCATCATTTACAATATCCCCCGTATCTTCATCCAGTCTGTTGATACTTATTAGCTTAGACAGAAGAGTTTTCATATGAGTCTTTACTCGGTCAGGGTGGTAATAGATCTCCTTGGTGACAAACAATCCATACATCTGACTGCAGAAAAGTTTATAGGCGTCTTGTTCATAAGATGCTTAGCAACATTTACAAGAAATTCTCGGCACGTCATTCTGAGTTCCTGGATGTCCCTCTCGGAAACAAGATTCTTATCTTTGATATTCTTCAAGAGCCCTTCCGATTTAAAGCCAAGTTCAAATTTCTTATAGCCAATGAGATTCTCCTTATCATCCAGCTTCAGTAGTAAAAGTTTAGCAGCAGATGTAGCTTCTCTCAGTAATGCTGGTTTGACTACAATTCTGAGAATTCTACAAATCATCTCCTCCAAATGACCGGCAAGGAATGGCACAAGTGGTCGTTCAGCTTGATATATTTCAAGAAATGGTTGCAAAAGTGAGGAAACATATTCAAAAAAAGCAATCCTGACAGGCACCATCTGATCTTTGATAGCATCCTTTATGACCTTATAGGAATTGCAGGTGATTTTGTTATATGATTTATCCTTCTCAACTGTTTGCACATATTTTACAACAGAAGGCCATATTAGCAGGGCATGTTTTGCAACAGGGTGAATTTCAATCCAACGATGTCCACAGAATGGAAGTGGGAAATTTTGGCATTCTGTTATCTGTATGTAGTCCTCCCTCCTAGCTGGGGATTCCTTGAATAACCAGTGTAAGGATTTGAGAATTTCTGCTGCATTGAAGTCAGATTCTTTGGCACCATTTTTGTAGGCATTATGAACAGTATGTAGACTACAACTACCAATATCCAGAAGTGAAACCTTGTGCTTATCTTCCACATCATTAACTAACATTTTGAGAAGTTTTTTGTTTACATTTGGGCCATCCATTGACAGCTGAATGGTTTTTGACAGGTCCAAATCTTTTGTTTGAGAAGTTAGTCCTTTCATCAAATCTTCCGCCCTACCATGTCCCATAAAAGAAGAATCTAGGCATTGAGTGGCAACCTGATTTCTTGCATCATCCCAAAACTTAACATGCACGTCCATCTGCTTCTGCTCTAATGAATCATTATGAGACTCATCAAACATCAACACTAAGTATTTGCAACTCTTCAGTTTGCTCCAAGTGATATCCTGTATGTAAGGCCCAATGCCAAACGTTGCAATGTAGGAGCATTTATTTTCACCACAAGAGAACTGCTGAGCTATGGTGCTGTCGGGAAACATCTGTTTAAAAACGTTGTTTATCTAAGAACAGCTCCGAAAGCTGTAGTGGCTGGAAACACACTTCATAGTCCAGATTATTTCTGTTGTCTGCGCCTGAGTGGACACCTCAGATATTGCGAATGATGCTTTACTACTGGTTTTTTGACCGGCAACTTTACTTACTGATTCAGATTTTTGTTTCCAAAAGCCACTTTGAATACTCACAGTCATGTTAGAACTTAGTTCTTTTATTTTTTTTGTATGTTTGTCAGACTTTACGTGCCAGTCCAAAGCAGATTTCCCCATTTTCAACACGCTAATCACTGTTCTGCACAGGTTGCATCTCGCTGAATAATTATCTCCAGGCACAGGTACCAGCCAGTGTTTATATTCAATAATTTTCACCCAAGCTTCTTGGAATTTACATTTACCCATTCTTATTTTTCACTTACTTTGCAAACTTATAAACAAAAACAAACTTGTTTTATTGTTTGTCTGCACATGTCAACTCCACCGGTTGTACATAATTGTAAGAATTCTTCTGATTGGCAGAGATCATACAATAACATGATAACGCTAAATAGATATTCAATCAGAACGTCAGATACATTTCTGCTCTCAGTGACGTGTGAAGAGAAAGTGTTTCAGTGAAAGCGGTGCTGTAAACCGTGAAAACTGGGGTAATTAAATACACTGTGGTTGTCTTTCAGTGAAAGCAGTACAGTAAACCCTGAAAATTGATGCGTAATTACCGTAAATGTATTACACTCGTTTGAAGTGGAATTCAAGGCTTTTCAAGGCCACGTTGGGTGAATTCAAGGCTTTCCAGGCCTTGAATGCCCCCTCATCGAATTCAAGACCAATCCTTGAATCCATGGTCCCGCAGGAACCCTGATAAAGGTGGGTTTAATCATTATCAAATTATCGTCCGGAAACAAATTGTTTACAATTTACTATGTGAAGGGTTGCTGTGACCTTGACCTGTGACCTAGTGATTCCAAAATAAACAGGGCTCTTTCTTGCACCAATGCCAACCTACCTATGAAGTTTCATGAACGTGGGTGAAACCATTATCAAATTATCATGCATAAACCAATAGTTTACGATTTATTATGTTCAAGGTCACTGTGACCTTGACTTTTGACCTAGTGAGTCCAAAATAAATAGGGGTCTTCCACTCACCTAGGCCAACCTACCTATGAAGTTTCATGAATGTGGGTCAAACCATTATCATCTGGAAACCAATTGTTTACGATTTACTGTGTTGAAGGTCACTGTGACCTTGACCTTTAACCTTCTATGTCCAAAATATATAGAGTTCTTCCTCTCACTGATGCCTACCTACCTATGAAGTTTTATTAACGTAGGTCGAACCATTATCAAGTTATCATCTGGAAACCAATTATTTTAGTTTAAACAATATTTATTTGGAGTTTAGCATTTGTATACATTAAACAATACATAGTCAAAAGGCACAACAATACAAGTATACAGTATAACAAATAAGGAAGTAAACAAAGGTACAACGAGGGGATTCGACAGGAAGCCTAAAACCAATTATTTTGATTTACTATGTTCAGGGTCACTGTGACCTTGACCTTTGACCTAGTGAGTCCAACATAAGTAAGGTTTTTCCTCTCACGTAGGCCAACCTACATATGAAGTTTCATGAATGTGGGTTGAACCATAGTCAAGTTATCATCCGGAAACCAATTGTTTACAATTTACACTGTTCAAGGTCACTGTGACCTTGACCTTTGACCAAGCAAGTCCAAATTAAATAGGGTTCTTCCTTGCACCGATGCCAACCTATCTATGAAGTTTTATGAACGTGGGTCGAACCATTATCAAGTTATCATCCGGAAACCAATTGTTTACGCCTGCCTGCACACCATTCAACAAACTATAAGTCGAGTTTGACTTCGCCACAACTCGAATAATGAAAGTGTCAATGACACTGTAGCTCAACTTGTCAAGACATAGACATGTACATGTATAGTATGTGACACAGCAATGAACAAACATCTAGGTAATGACCTGATAACAAAGGTACATATAAAGTATTGTAACGGTCTGTACATAAATACTGACCGTTGCCTGTAACAAATGTATAGGTAAAGTATTGTAAAGGTGGGTGACAGTCAGATGCTAAACTAGAAAAAAATCTTTGAGTCCCAGAGTGGGTCTGACTGAACCCCAAAATATTTGTTCTCATAGCACAGTGATAACAAAGGCACCCCAAAACACACTCATTCCTGTCCCAAGGTGAAAACAAAGGTACCCAAGAAGTTTCGTGAAGATCAGTTCACAAATATGAGCTGTGTAGAAGTTGTGACAAAAAACTGATTGGACCTAATTTCGGTATAAAATGGCCACTGGCAGCCATCTTGAATTTTGGACCGCAACCAGAAACACTCGTTCCCGTCCCAAGGTGATAACAAAGGTACCCAAGAAGTTTTGTGAAGATCGGTTCATAAATACAGCCTCTAGCCCGAACCGTATTGACATGTGCACTTACAGTGTAGGAGTAGCACTGAATAAATCAAAGTTCATCTAATTTGCATAATTTCTGCACGAGAAAAAAACCCGTACTATATGTGATGCATGCCATGTTACTAAACGTTCATACAAAAATTTATTCAAATCAGAACTTTCATACAGAAGTTCTGTACAAAAGACTGATTGCACTAATTTTGGTACAAAATGGCTGCTGGTGGCCATCTTGAATTTCGGACCACACCCAAAAACACTCGTTCTGATCCCACGGTGATAACAAAAGTACCCAAAAAGTTTCGTAAAGATCGGTTCATAAATACAGCCTCTAGCCTGAGCCGTATAGAAGTTGTGTTCAAAAAACTGATTAGACCTAATTTCGGTACAAAATGGCCACTGGCAGCCATCTTGAATTTTGGATTGCACCCAGAAACACTCGTTTTCGTCCCAAGGTGATAACAAAGGTACCCAAGACGTTTCATGAAGATCGGTTCATAAATACAGACCCTAGCCCGAGCCGTATTGACAGGTGTACTTACTGTGTGTAAGTAGCCCTGAAAAAATCAAAGTTCATCTAATTTGCATAATTTCTGCACGAGAAAAAAACCCGTATTATATGTGATGTATCCCATGGTACTAAACATTCGCACAAAAAATTATTCAAATCAGCGCTTTCATATGGAAGTTCTGTGCAAAAATCTGATTGCACCAAATTTTGTACAAAATGGCTGCCATCGGCCATCTTGAATTTCGGACCGGACCCAAAAACACTCGTTCTCGTCCCACGGTGATAACAAAGGCACCCAAGGAGTTTCGTAAAGATCGGTTCATAAATACAGCCTCTAGCCCGAGCCGTATTGGCATTTGCACTTACAGTGCTGAAAGTAACTCCAAAAAACATCAAAGTTAGTCTAATTTGCATAATTTACGCACGAGAAAAAAACCCGTATTATATGTGATGTATCCCATTGTACTAAGCATTCATACAAAAAATTATTCAAATCAGAGCTTTCATATGGAAGTTAAGTACAAAAAACAGATTTCTGCATCGTCGGTACAAAATGGTGGCTGGAAGCCATCTTGAATTTCGGACCGCACCCAAAAAGACTCGTTCTCGTCCCACGGTCATAACAAAGGTATCCAAGAAGTTTCGTAAAAATCGGTTCATAAATACAGCCTCTAGCCCAAGCCGTATCCAATTGTTGACGGACAGACGGACGACGGGCCAAGGCATAAGCTCAAATTTGGCTTCGCCAAAGTTGAGCTAAAAATAAACAACTAGAATTTACTGAGCGACCAACATCTTGTTTATTGTACTGAGCTTAAATTTGTGTCACTTTTGATTTGATATTGATAATCACTCAACCTTGACATCAATTCACAAGAAGAAAACTTACATCAAAGAATCAAAACATTGCAAGAACAAGTTATGTTGTTTAATCAAGAACAAAGCAGGACTCTTTGCTCATTTGCATCGCACTAAAGTCATGACACTATGACTGGCTGCTGATTTGTTGTGGTTCCTTTGTAGGCGTGTTCTATGCTTAATTCTTGACAGATGACTGAAGTGACAAGTGGTGTATACCTTGAGCATGAGTACTGAGCAGGGCTTGATTTAATCTGAAAAATTTGAATAGCAATTTACTATTCACCCTGGAAAATTGATTAGCAGTTGATCCAAAAGCACTTGAAACTAATAAATCTTGAATAGCAAAATTCAGAAATTGGAGAGCAAAGTGCTATGCTAATCCAGTTAAATCGAGCCCTGGTACTGAGAATTTTCTTTTGTTTACAATCGAAAATGGCGGATAAATGAAAACGGAGAACAACTCGGAACAATGATTTATCTGAATAAAATATCACTCACTATGTTGCAATTATATTGAGAATAGTATTTCAAAACACAGAAGATCCCAACATTTATTGTTTTTTTCTGGTCTAGTGTAAATTGCTGGGAAAAATAAAAGACTGACAAACCGGTTTCGGTCGGTAATCAGTGGAACAAAACGGTGCACCGGACAGCTCTACCCAGGAGTTCTAGGTATTGGTTACATATTATGCATCACTGTCTTTCATGGCTTCACATGCGCAACGCCGTACCTGTCTTCTGTGCAGTTAAATTTGCAACGCATAATTTTCAGATAAATTTATATGACATTACATCGTAATCGAAAGCAATATATTTTTTATTTCTGCCATGCCGAACAGACACTTGTATTTATTTACCAGAAACTTTGCGAAACTCATGACGTCACTTGCAAACAGAAAACAAAAACAAGGAGCCATAAAGAAACGGATGCTTTACCAGCAGGTCTGAAACACTGATGATGCCTTACACTGCGCATGCCTTACACAATAAAAACAGTCCTTTCCATGGGGGAGTGAGAAGGGGGCATTATAATAAGGCTTTCATTGGGTCCAGAATGTTCGCTTGCATTTGTTTTCAGTGTTTTGCTTGCAGGCCCCTTTCATTAAAGCAAAAACTCGTAATATCGCATCAGGAACCATACTATTGGATTTTTACGAATATATAACAGATTAAAATCACATCGAAGCTTCTGTGACATAGTTTGGTGACATGCTGTATGGTAATAATACACTGGTACTGTGTTGTAATACACAGCTGCAAATACCTGACAAATGAAAGCCCTCTAAATTACATTAAATTCCAGGATCGATCAAAGATTGAAACCCATCATATGAATAATTCATTTCAAATGCAAACTTGAAGAGATATATAAGGAGTGCTTAAAATTCATGTGAGAATCAGAATTGATTCTCGCAAATGATTCTCATGAGAAAAACAATGAGAATCAACTTTGATTCTTGCAAAATGTACATTTTATTCCCAACATATATTCTAAATGTGTCTTTAAAGGCCTGGAGAATTATTATTTTTTACTCCCTCACAATAAGGTAGGTAACTCTTTGACTTAGCAGTGGAGCGTAGTGAAGTCTTGGCTGCCTATTCAGGCAGCCAAGACTTCAATAGTAACCACTGCTAGGGTACTGTATCTTCCATCACCAAAAACATCAAAAGTCTGCATGTTGGTACATGTGTTCTTCATGTGCATACAAGTCAAGAAACTCACAGAAATTGGAACTATAGTTGAAGCTAGAAGTCCTGTCACTGTATTGTGCACTAGTTTGAAGTAATAGTGTGCTGGATAAATGCACTTTTTGTCCCTATCAAACTCAAACTGCCCTATTCAAACTCAATTCCTGTAGAAAAATAGCGTGCCCAACAATTCTGTACTACAAAAATAGAAATTATTAACATCATTCCTAACCTCTACTGGGATACATGTATATGTAATGATGTAAATAGATATTAAAATTTGACTACATATACAGAATGAAGAGAGTGGATTACTAAGTCGCTGCACCATATTCCAAATTGTTCGTTCACAACTGCACAAGAAACTGGCAAACTTTAATCAAATGGACGACCGGGTGCAACCGGGTGGTCCATTTGATGAATGTTTGCAACTGCTTCTTGTGCTTTGCCCTCAGAAATTGTAAATAATTACTAAGTGAAAAATCTATCCCACAGCAATTTACTAGTAATCCTCCCTCCATATACTGTAGTCTCAATATTTTTTTTGTTTGATCTGTTCGGTTTGTGTTTTCACTACTGACTTCACTGATGGCACATTATATCTTGCATTACACATTGCAAATGCTCTTCTGTATTTCAGACTAGCAGTACTTCCGAGTGTTTCACTCTTCTACAGCAAGGAGCGCAGTAACCCTTTACCCAACGAAATGGCCGCAGCCGCCTGCGTAACTTATAAATTCAGCAGTTGAAAAAATATTATTTGAATAAAAAATTTCAACAAAACCATATCATGTGACCCCTCTTTGGAACGAGTGTGAAGAGCTCGTTCCAATGAGGGGTCACATGATATGGTTTTGTTGAAATTTTTTGATAGCTTTGAAAAAATAATATTTAAAATAATAAATTTGGAGATTGTGTGTGTTGGGTGAAGAGTTAACCAACAAGAATTTTCTGCGCTATCTGTGACAGGACTTCCAGTTTCAACTGTAGGCGTTAAACTGTGGTAAATATATAGATATGAGGTTTGTTTTTTATTAGGGCCTATCAACTGGTTTCACTCACAAGGACAAGGGTATAATAGTACAGTTAAAACTAGAAGTCCTGTCATGAAATGTGCACACATAGTACGTTGATATGTGCGTCAATATACATGTTATGACCACAGTAAGGCTATCAAATTCTGTACATATGGGCTGTGCACAAACAATATTTCAGCCAATGGACATATGGGCTATGCACAAGCAATGTTTACTATGAGTAACCAGGAGAACCTGTCGTGCTTTGGATGCCATTTGATATGGCAATTGCACGCAATTCCTACATGCAATTAAGCCTAGATAAGTGCACAGTCAGATGTTCTTGAGAATGAAAACTGATTTTTGCAAATCAGGACGAATTTTAAGACCTGATAAATACTTACAACTATGGAATGTATTGCACCTATTCTAGCACATGCCAGTGTTGCTATAGTCAACTCAATAATCATTGGCATATATACAGCTACACGATCACCTTTTTTAACACCTTAAAAGAAGAAAAAATGAAATAATCAATCCTCACAGAAGCCTTTCAATATGAATATATTCATAATTTGTTCTTGGTATTTTTCGAGTACAATTCTGGGGGGAGGCGGTCACTTATCAAAATGGGTATTTGTACCCAGTACGGCAATCAGTAATGAACTTTGAGGGTATGATTCCACATATCGATGGCAGATTTTAGGGTCAACTTATTTAATAATCGAATATCGTTGATTATTCGACTAACCTTTTCAACATTTCTAAATTAAAAACAAATGTAACTGTGATGCAAATGTGTTAGCTAGTGATTAGTAGTGCTATGTGGTATACCGAATCTATGGTACGGTTTCGGTATTATAGGGATACCGAAAACTGTACCGAAACCAAATAAAAATACTGCTTATTTCGGTATTTATATTTTTCTACGAAACTGACAGAAAGTCAACTCATCAAGGTGGATCATACACGTAAAAGCCTGTGGGCCACATCTTTTCATCGAATTGATAAGAAAACAGGCAAATGTGAACTTTGTAAGTGACAGGTAAGCAGCAGATGCTGCAAATACGTCGGAGAAAGAAATAAAAAAGTGATTGAAGAAAAACAAAAAAAATGTCAAGATATTAACTTGGTACTTCCGTTTCTGAAAAAATATGGCCCAGTTCCAGTGTTTCCAACATTCTGGCTGATTCGATATATTTTCTGGAAATTAAACTACTGTGCGATTTATTCACAGGGGACATTGGGGGTCTGGTGGGTGGATGACTGGTTGACATTTGGTTGGAAATAATCCACTGGTTTTGAAAATTCAATACGCTGACAACTTTACATAGAAACGTTAATACTGCCAGTGGTTATCGTGTGTACCAATTTTTTTATATAGCATTTCTTTCAATTCAGCATTCATATTTTAAGTTGCAGATACTTTTAACAACTGATCATTTTATCAAAAGACAAGCCCCAAAACTTTAACACCCGATCATCTGCTCTTATATTCTTTTGAATAAATAATTTATACTGCCCACTATTACACATGGGAAAGACGTGATTGACCTTAATTTTAAGACACATTAAAAAACAATGTACGGAAGCCAACAGGTGACATTAGATTTAGCATTATCGAAGTTCATTTGGTTGATCAAGGCACAACAAATGCTTTGAAAATGATTTGCTGTTATTAGTAAATAAATGATTTGTACATTTTTTCTCATGAAAAATGAAAATTTACCCTAATTTGTCATGGAAAATCGTGGATTCTCTGGAATTTTCAGAAACATGCATGAGGCCAAGAACCAAAAGTGAAGTTAGTGAACACAGATAGAGCGTTTCCACTCAAAATCCCCAATAATTGTAACTAGGTGTTTGTCATAAAACATGTTATTTTATATGTTTATCAATGATGACAATAAAAGGTGGATGACACCATGTCACTGACGCATTGCATGATTGGCAATGATTGCACAGTGCAATCTTTTCACAACTGGGATTATCATAGAGAGATTAATTAGAGTTGAATTACTTCAATTTACTTGCATACATGTATTTGTGTGGATATTGGACAGCGAATTCACTGGACAGTGGACAATAATCTTGTTGCAACTTTCAAAGATGAGGGGGGACAGAGCCTTACCAAGAGTGTTACTACCATTGAAAACTTACTGAAAAACCTTGAAGCTGAACATATATGTTTCTTCACCCTTGTCAATGGGGGAGGGGCATGGTGCATGTATGAAGGATAGAGAGGCCAACTGATTAGCTTGGCAAGTTATATAATGAATCACCCGATGCAGTGTGATGATTCAATAAATAACTTGCTAGAATAATCAGTTATCACAGCAACTTGTCAAGTTCATGAGATATCAGTGCTGCACCTGTTTAGTTACTATATGGTTGAATGTTGGGAAATTGGGTCAGTTTGCAGCTATTTCCAGTGTTCCATGCATATACCGAATACCATACCGAAACTGAGGTATTTTCCCCCAAAATACTGAGACCGAACCTGAAATTTCAATACTGCACAGTACTAGTGATTAGCAAATAAGAAGAAAGCCCCCATCCAGGGCCATATCCAAGATGTTTTTGGTACCTGTATACCAGTTTGGGCACCCAAACTCATTGTATTTGTGTATAATCTTCATCCCATGGTCCACTAAAATGGTCGAAATTCAGCAAAAATTATACATAACTAAAACCAACATGAAGTAATCAGTTGAATTCCAAACTTGGATACTGTAGCCGACTAAAAATACGCCGGAGGAAATTGCATTCTGATAAAAAAAAAAAAATGCATGGTACAGGTATACGGAAAGCACATGGAGGTATTATGGTAATTATCAGTCTTGGAAACATTACGTGCGCGATTTTATCACGCGCATACCACTTGCATAAATCTTATTTCACACATGCGGTTTTCTGTGTGCCTATCTTTCACTTTGACTACACAGTAGATGCTTCAATCTTACCAAAGACGGAAATATTTTGAACAGCCCTTAAGTGGTTAAATCATCCAACATACCATCCAGACATATAATATATGTGTTTTGAAATCAACGAGTGCACTAAGGATGACAAATGCACGCGACTTCAAAGAATTCATAAATAGCACTTCCTTCAGGTTCCTTGACAATACACTGACATGTACCCTTGTCTTGTATGTATGTGTGTGGAAGGGGGGGGGGGGGGGGGGGTTGCCAATGCCATTCAACTGTATATCCAAGGCTCTGTGAACAATCTTCTTTGTCTTCTGGATAAATGGTTTACTGTACATGTGCTGCGCTATATATAATATCATAATTTTAGAGAGAGGGGAAGGTACTTGCACTTTGAACTTTTATTAAGACAAATATTTGGGGAAAAACCCAAGAGTTTATAGTGTTTAATACTTGAATATTTTTCTCTAAAAAAAAACCAAACCGGACTCAAGACTTTTTAAAAAAAAAAAACGAGTAGAAACCGAAACCATGGATAAAAACTTTCTTAACCTCCCAACACTAATTGATGTACTGACTGAAACAACGAAAGTGTCAATGACACTGTAGCTGAGCTTGTCTGTGTGTTGTGTTTGATGAAAAAGATAATGTTCAATGTTTATGAAAGGATTATGAAATACGAAAAGAATTGTGATAATTGGGAATATGTTCATTTCTGTTCCCTGTATGCTAAGTTTTCAATAAAAATAATACGAGTTGTAGACTGTACTAAAGAACTGAGGGGTGGGTTAATGTGGCCCTCACAGTTAATGCATGTGGCCCTCACAGTTAATGTATGCCATCGAAAGTTACCAAGTTACAGTGAAATTATTCCAAAATGAGTCATCCTATCAAGTTACGATGAAATCCCTTCATAAATACGGCCTGTAGACTGTTAAAGGTTTTCAGGCTTCGGACCTGTGTTGCAATGACGGTTGACCGATCGCAACCAAAAGGGGACGTCCTCATCTTGACGGAATACTGAGTCATCCTACCAAATTACAATGAAATCCCTTCATATTATCTATTTATTTATTGGTGTTTAAGGTCACATACTTATGCACAATGACTAATCATGACCATGACAGTTTACCAGGTGGAGGAAGCCGGAGTACCCAGAGAGAACCACCGAGCAACAACGAGCAGCTGCCAGCTCCCCAACATCATAACTCCACACTGCAACACAGGCAGGGTTATATTGGCTGAAGACATGCACACCATCGACGTGCAGTACGCCTTAGTACATGGTGTCATCGTGCCCCCATGTGGACAATCAGGGTGAAGTGCCTTGTCCAAGGACACAACGCAGGAATCCGAATCGACCACTCAGACAGTCACCCATCCGAGGACTAACTGGGCTCGATGTTGATTAACTTCGGTGATTTCACGGGAACCGGTTACCGCAACACCACCGCGACCCCAATCCCTTCATAAATACAACCTGTATTCTATGCTAAGTTTTTTGGGCTTTGGGCTTGGGCAGCCATCATGGTTGAATGATCGCGACCAAAAGGGAACATTCTCATCTGGGCATTATCTGGAGTGATCCCACCAAGTTACAATGAAATCTCTTCATAAATATGACCTGCAGATTGTGCTAAAGATTTTTGGGCCCATGTAGCCGTCACAGTTGACCAATCATGACCAAAAGAGGACGTCATCATCTAGACATTATATGGAGTCAACTACCAAGTTACAATGAAATCCCTCCATAAATACGACCTATAGACTATGCTAAAGGTTTTTGGGTCTGGGCAGCCATCACGGCTAAATGATCGCGACCAAAAGGGGGTGTTCTCATCTAGACATTTTTTGGAGTCATCCTACCAAGTTACAGTGAAATCCTTTCATAACTAGAACTATCACTGAAGGTGATTAATACCCACGCTTTGGGTTTTTAGAGGAATGCACTTCAGATCATGTAGGCGAAGGCCATAAGGAAATGTATACATAAAGATCATTTTTTGTTGTTGAAATTTGTATTTGCATGTGGCCTTCCACAGAACAGCACTGAATACTTAAAGAGCCCACACATATATGGTTTACATTTGGAAAAACACATTTACAATGTGCAACATGTATTTAAAATCGGTTCATTAATGTAGGAGGAGTTGCACACACAAGAATTTCATGTGGAAACCCATAATAAATCTAAGTTAAAGGGAGATAACCTAGTTAAAATAGCCACAGCTCAAAAATTTTTGAATATGCGCATGTTCACTTAGTAGTGATGATGTCTGTAAACTTTCGTCCAAATTGATTGATAAATGTAGGAGGAGTTGCACGCACAAGAATTTCATGTAGAAACCCATAATAAATCTAAGTTAAAGGGAGATAACCTAGTTAAAATTGCCACAGCTCAAAAATTTTGGAATATGCGCATGTTCACTTAATAGTGATGATGTCTGTAAACTTTCGTCCAAATTGATTGATAAATGTAGGAGGAGTTGCGCACACAAGAATTTCATGCAGAAACCCATATTAAATCAAAGTTCAAGAGAGATAACCTGGTTAAATTTGTCGCAGATCAAAAAGTTTGGAATATGCACATGTTCACTTAGTAGAGATGATGTTTGAAAGGTTTCATCAAAATCGGTTCATTAATGTAGGAGGAGTTGCGCACACAAGAATTTGTTCGAACGGAAAGACATAATAAATCTAAGTCAAAGGGAGATAACCTGGTTAAAATTGTCGCAGATCAAAAATCTTGGAATATGCGCATGTTCACTTAGTAGTGATGATGTCTGAAAAGTTTTGTCCAAATTGATTGATAAATGTAGGAGGAGTTGCGCACACAAGAATTTCATGTCTGGAAAGACGTACGGACGGACGTACGGACGTACAGGGCGATTCCTATATAGCCCCCACTTCTTCGAAGCGGGGGTATAAATATGATCTGTAGACTGTGCTAAAGGTTTTTGGACTTCGGGCCCCTGCAGCCATCACAGTTGACCAATCGCGACCAAAAGGGGACGTTCTTATCCAGACATTATATGAAGTCAACCTACTAAGTTACAATGAAATCCCTCCATAAATACAACCTGCAGACTGCGCTAAAGGTTTTCGGGTTTTGGGCTCGGGCAATCATCACGGTTGATAGATCCCGACCAAATAGAGAAGTTCTCATCTAGTCATCATACAGAGCCATCCTACCAAGTTACAATGAAATCCATCCATATTAAATAAGACCTGCAGACAGTGCAAAAAGATTTTGGGTTTCTGGCTTGGGCAGCCATCACGGTTGACAGATCATGACCAAAAGGGGGCGTTCTCACCTAGATGTTATACAGAGGCATCCCACCAAGTTACAATGAAATCCCTTCATAAATACGACCTGTAGACTGTGCTAAAGGTTTTCGGGTTTTGGGCTTGGGCAGCCATCACGGTTGACCGATTGTGACCAAAAGGGGACGTTCTCATCTAGACATGGCCCCAAACCTGCATATGAAATTTTGTGACGTTCGGACAAGAACTACGGGGTGTAGCCTGTGCTTTTGTGGCTTTTGGATATGCCTGCAGCATATATGGACAGATGTCCCCAAATTATCCCTGGATATGGCCCTGCCATCATATGAATGTGAATTGTTTGAAAACACAATCGGATGATGTCAGTGCCAATGTCAGATGGTCAGTGTTGCACCTAACAAATCCAGGGCTCATTTTTTGACAGGAATCCAATTACATCAATATTCCCATAAAACAAAAATATGGTGGATTTCTGTCCATGCTTAAGGTGGAATGTATAATTTGGGCACTTTTGTTTGCAATATTTAATGCCCACAATGAATCTAAAAACCGGATGAGGTATAAACAATTTACCGATTTTCATGTTATGCCTGTTAGTGTCAGAAAAGGGTTCCATGAGAATATCATTCCAGAACAATGCATGTTACAATTAGTGCATCGCCTCAGTGGGATTCTCATGATAGGTGTGTGCGGGCGATAAGTTAAATCAAGGTGTAGTACAAAGTAACTAAAATTGTTCATTTTCCAGAAATTGGGTGGTGCAAAGTTTCCGAGTCGGATGTTAACAGAAGAATCCATAATTTGTAGATACCGAATGATGTAGTTGACGCAAAAATTTTACAAAAAATGGATCCAAGGACACCGGTAGTTCCAAAAATAAACTAAAAGAGAAGCCGATTGCAATTGAGTAATTCGAAAAGTGGACGAATGAAGTAAAAGCAACCAATATTAAAGCGTATCCCAGTGCAGTGCAAGGCTTCCAGAAACATTTGAGGTGCGCTTTTGCACTCGTGCTTCTATATTGGAAACAAAAGCTCTCTACAGATGTTTATGCTTTTTCAATACATTCTCTATTTCGGGTAAATGTTGCTGTAATACGATTGGTCAGAAAACAAAACGTCACATAATGATATTTACTACTGAATGAAGTTTTACAACTCGCATTGCATAGACCACATACTGACCAAACAAATCGCACTGTTTGGTCATGTGATGTATTTAACATTCAATGAGGTAATTGTTTATAGTTTGTCTAGTTTCTCATTGGGGGTTGATTAAGTTATGCAGGTCATGGAACAATCACGTCATCATAGTACACTTCTTCAGTGACCTGTTCTCTGCTTTCAAGTTTATTTAGCACTGTAACAAAGTGCTGAAATTTCTTATTTGACCACAATATACAAGGGAATTTGGGGGGGAAAAGTTCAATTTCGCTTAAAAATATTTGACAGAACCGAATATTGAAACACCAAAGATTTATTTTTCACGGCACCACTTGTTTGGTCGTAAGGGCATGGAGACATCGACTTCCATTATGCCACGCAGTTTGACCCATTAATTGTATCGTAATTTGGAAGCCACTCCAGCCAATGAATTCAGTTAAACCACAGTTTGGTAGGATTTATTGCTTAGTTTAGCATCTGACATTGCATAACAGACTAGTTGATTAACCATCGACTACTACCCGGCGGTTAGTCGATTAGTAAAATCCAAATGGTGTCAATCGTTTCAACACTACTTACATGTAAAAGAGGAACTTTGAATTTTGTGAATGGAGAAAAGGTTATGAAATGTGCACCATTTATCAATGTTGTGTTTCTTGGGAGACAAGATCACCATCAAAATAAGTTCTGGCAAACCCACTGCAGTATGCATAGAATTACTCCAGTGCAATAGCAGACAGAACATTTTTTGCTATGTTAGTGAAAGGTAGGGAGGGCATGGATTATTGTGGCTGTGCTTGATTGTACGGAATGGTAATGTCTATTGTTTGCAAGATGAAATTGGCCTAAGGCAAAGCTGATTTCACATGAGTTATTGTCAATAAATCAAGGCATGGCAGCATGAAAACATAAACTTTGTTCTGACAATCAGAATCTGCCTACGTTTACCCCCAACTGCCCATCAGTGATGGAAATGAAGAAAATTGACGGGGGCAGTTTTAAGCTTCCCTGAAATCAGTGATGGGAGTAAATTGCTCCCGTAAAATGTTACTGTTGGAATTTTGAGGAATTATTGCCATCAAACACCAGAAACTTCAAATGTATAAGGAGCTGCTTAACTATAACAGTAACTTCTCATTGGCCACAGGGTGTAGCTTCCTCAAAACAACACCCATTATATGCCCTCACAATATTTTTCAATGAGTACATTTTTTAGCTACCGTAAAATAGAAAACTCGAGTGTTGTCAGGAGCAATTGCACTTGTCTCATTTCCGGAACTGCTGTGCATGGTCGAAAAATCAGCCGATGGCAAATTATATACTGATTAATCCAGTCTTTCGATTTTGAAAGTGGGAGGCGTGCTGTATATTGCTTGTTAACATTTGAAGTGAAGCATGCTATTATTGAGTCCTGGCGTAATTCATGATGTATTCACATTTTTGTATACACATTGTTATTATTTGACCTATTCCCTACAAATAAATTTTAACACTTTACAGAAAACACATGACATCAAAAAAAATTTATTTTAATTTTTTTCACCCAGTTCTTAAAAAAAATTTCAACAAAATCATACCATGTGACCCCCTTATTTGAACAAGCTCATTCCGATGAGGGGGTCGCATGATATGGCATGCAAGAGCGACAGATTGCCTCAAAATCTAAAGACTGAATTAATTGTCTCATCACTAGTGTTAGCAACAACTCCACACATGCTCTGGCCACATGCACAGACATAAAAATCAACAAAATGACCTAAAAGTATATGTAACAACTACTAACACTAACATCAAGTTACTGAAATTCATAGAATTGTCTTACCTAAACTTTTTAAAACATTTGCAAATTGACATACTTTTCTTCTCAACTCTGAATATGTTACTTTACCATCATCACCTAGGTCATTCCCCTCCCTGGATGAAAACAACAATAATTAATTAACAGTATAAAAACATCACAACAAAGTCAGAGATTTTCAGTACAATGATCAGGGATGAGAATGGCAAGCAACAAAATTCGCTGAAATTTGTGAAAATTCCCACATTTTTAGGATAAATTTGTGAAAATCAGGTTTCTTGAAAAAATCTAAGAACACAGAATGAACCTGTTGATTGAGAGATATTTAATTTCTATAAATTAGCATGAAAATGGTCTTTTAAGACCATTTTCATGCAAATTTATAGAAATAAAATTTCAGTACCTGGGGGCATGAATTCGCTGAAATCGGCAAATTTGCTGAAAAATCTCATCCCTGAATGATAACAAAAGGGGTATTTTTCTCGAAAAGATATTGATCAAGCCAAGGGCATGTATAACCACCAGTCAGTCGGAAGTTAATAAATAAAACACTGTTAAGGCCGCAGAAAGAACTTAGATCTTCTGTCTCGCAGGTCATTTATGTAAAACTGAATGGGAGTTGGCATTTTTTTATTGTATTTTTCTAATTATTTCTTTGCCATCAACTCTTAATGTTCCTGGTTTGTTTTATGTTTATGCCTCAGATTCAAAAGAATAACATGGGTGGTGGTGCATTTTCGTCCCTTGAGTGCAACAAGGCTTTGCAATGTTAAAGCATTGCAATTTGCAAAGCCTTGTTGTACTCAAGGGACGAACTTATCAATTGTATTAACCCTTTACCTAACATGAAAAGCAGACGACACTTGCAAAAAAAATTCTTGAATAATTAATTTTTTTCATTTTTTGTCTCAAAAACATAGGTTATGACCCCTCGTTGGAACGAGCTCGACGAGCTCGTTCCAACGAGGGGTCATAACCTATGTTTTTGAGACAAAAAATGAAAATATTTTGAAAATTAATTGGCGATTTTTGAGAATAGCACTGGCCGGTTTTGGCCGTTACGTTGGGTAAATGGTTAACTTTGGTAAAATATCAGACATAAACAATTTAATTATTATTTTTTTTAAGTTTGCATTGGTTATAAAAAGAGAGCATGTGCCAGCCAAAATGACCATGCAGGAGGGCCTGAGAAACATATTTTTAACTTTTTTAGGCCTAATTCAAGAGCGATTCATGGAAAACAAATGACAATAGCATCTCAGATTCAATGTTCAGTATTTCTTTTCCAGCAGGTGAGATTCTACGATGTTGTGGGTATAAAAGTGGAAAGATCATTTCAACCAAATCGCAAGCTCTTGGCTAGAGCTACGCAGTTTTTCATTTCAGTTCTGGTTTTTGGCAAACCAGAAAACCAAACCACAAGACCCAGCATAAACCAGTCAAACAGTTTTACTGTGTCTGCTTAAACCGATCAAACAACCTTACTGGTAGGGCTGCACGGTATTTGAAACTGAATGCAGTGAAACCCTATTAATTGAATAGCCACTTTGCTAATGAAAATTATTCAATTAACAGGAGTATTCAGTTAACAGGGATAGTGTCACTTTCCTGTTTTCTAGAGATAAACTTAGCATTTATTCTATTATATCTTGTATGACAGAGCTCCATGAGCTCAGTCAAACAAGATATACATGTAATAGATTAAATGCCTGTATTGGATATACTGAGGCCAAATAGGTCTATAAACAAAGGAAAACTGGGGAGAGTCAGGGGAATTTCTCGACAGTTTGCGAGATTTTTTATTCAATTAACAGGAGTTTACTCTATAAACTATATTCAATTAACAGGTCAAATTTGTACTGGAGGTATAGTACATGTAAATGGTTTGTGTTGGGAAATTATATTCAATTATTTATTTATTTATTATTTATTTATTGATGTTTAAGGTCACATATTTACAGTACGTGGAGAGTGGATTGTAACTAAATCACCTGCGGAATGGAGTTATCACCCGAAGTATCACTTTCAAATTCTGGACGTATGGACAAAAAACACAAGCAATGTTTCAGCCAATGGTCCTCCGGGTTTAACCAGGAGGTCCATTGGCTGGAACTTTGCTTGTAATGGTTACACTTTGCAACAAATTTTCAATTATTGCTCGGGTGGAATCTCCACTCTGTGGGTGATTTATTGATAATACACTCTCCATGTACTGTATGCACAATGGCTAATCATGACGGTGACAGTTTTACGGGTGGAGGAAGCCGGAGTACCCTGAGAGAACCACTGAGCAACGACGAGCAGCTGCTAGCTCCCCAACATCGTAACTCTGCATTGCAGCACAGGCAGGGTTAGAATGGCTGAAGACATGCGTACCATCGACGTGCAGTACGCCTTGGTACACGGCGTCATCGTGCCCCCATGAGGGCAATGGTGATGAAGTGTCTTGCCCAAGGACACAACGCGGTTGCTGCAGGTGGGATTCGAATCGAGGACCTCTCGGCTTGCAGCCTGCACCTCTACCTACTGAGCCACCGCGGTCCCATTATATTCAATTAACAGGGATATTCAGTTAAGAGATATCCAATTAAATGGGCTCCAATGTACTGGTACCTGTATTCAAATACTGCGGTGTACTGGTATATCGAAAGACCGTTCAGATATCTGAACATACGTAACATAATCTGGAATTAAACTATCACAGTCGGAACGAATCAGCATGCTTTGGTGATGCAGTTTGAATAAAACTTTACCCAATGCAGACGGAATCAAAATTTATTATTTTAAATATTAGTTTATCAACTTTTTCAAAAAATTTCAACAAAACCATTTCATGTGACCCCTCAATAGAGGGGTCACATGAAATGGTTTTGCTGAATTTTTTAAAAATAATATTTTTCAACTGCTCAATTTATATATTACATGGGTGGATGCGGACGATTTGTTAGGTAAATGGATAATATTCTTCATTTGGGACAGTCGTTTAAAAAGCACGAGACATCTTGAAAATTAAATTCTGGTATATAAATAATGCCGATAAACCGATATTTTTGTAATTACACTGGCAGGGTACTTTTTGTTTTTAAAAATTTGATTAGCAGTTTTAATCTTGGTTTCAAAAAGTTATGATAAATAGTGAATATAAGGCCAATATTTTCCGTTTAAACAGATTAGTAATCTGTAAAAACTAATTTTCTGTTTAAACAGATTAGTAATCTGTAAAAACAGATTAGTTAATCTGTAAAAACAGATTAGTAATCTGTTTAAACAGATTAGGAATCTGTAAAAAAAACAGATTAGTAATCTGTTTAACCCTTTACCTAACATGAAAAGCAGACGACACTTGCAAAAATAATTCTTGAATAACTAATTTTTTTCATTTTTTGTCTCAAAAACATAGGTTATGACCCCTCGTTGGAACGAGCTCGACGAGCTCGTTCCAACGAGGGGTCATAACCTATGTTTTTGAGACAAAAAATGAAAAAAATAATTAAAATTAATTGGCGATTTTTGAGAATAGCGCTGGCCGGTTTTGGCCGTTACGTTGGGTAAAGGGTTAAACAGATTAGGAAACCCTGGAAATATACTATGGCGTGGCGGTTCTACGCTGCTGTATGCTCTTAACTGGTTGATGGTTAGTATATTTTTGGTGGTCTGGATTTGTTCACCAAAATGTGTTTATTATAAATTATTGGAGAGTGTCCACATGCACTCTCCAAAATTTGTAACAAAACAAATTAAAAAAACAAAATATTTTCGTTGGACTGAATATGAAACATGAGTGAGGAAAATATTGGCTTTTACTCTGGTACCCTCATTTTATGAAACCTCTGATAGTACATGTAACTTCTATCACTCAACCAGTTGACACAAACAAAAACTGGACCGAAACCGATGTTTTTTCCTGAAACCAAACCAAATCTGAAAAACCTCCCAGATCTACTTGTAGTGATCCAATTGAAATTCTGTGTTGGCTTTTGTGATCACAGTACTGAATATTCTTAGAAGGTACAGTACAGCCGCCATGGACTGGTCACTTTCCACACGTGGGCAATATTTCCACGGATGCAACAATATTAGATTCCAAACACAAATTATAGGAATTATTTATTTATTTTGGTGTTTAAGGTCACATATTTCTGCACAATGGCTAATCATGACCATGACAGTTTTACTGGTGGTGGAAGCCGGAGTACCCGGAGAGAACCACCGAGCAATGGCAAGCAACTGTCAGCTCCCCAACATACCAACTTCACACAAGCAGGGATTAGCATTGGTTGAAAACAGGTGCACCACCGCCGTGCAGTACGCCTTAGTACACAATGCCACTGCGCCCCCACGTGGGCAATGGAGGTGAAGTGTCTTGCCCAAGGACACAACGCAGTTGCCACAGGTGGGATCTGAACCGAGGACCTCTCGGCTTGCACTCTGCACCTCTACCTACATGTACTGAGTCACCGCACCTTCCAATTATAGGAATAGTCAGCAAAAATTTAATTAATGAAGCCCGGAGCTTCATTAATTAAAATTTTGCTGCTGATGATTTTTATCACCTGGTAAACACACGCATGGGCATCACTGCCCATGCATGGATTACGACCATATATGTAACAGTCCATATTACATGTGTATACATCAGTCCATATTTCAATGCAAAACAATGTTCAGGACTGGAAACTAACAATAGAGAGGAAAGGCGGGAAATCAAGGATGAGAATGAGGTGGTCAGTAGAGAAGGGCAGGGTCAGCAGGAGAAAGCGGAGAGAGGTGTAGATCAGGGTGGCTGTCAGGTAGTTATTTGTGCTGTAAAATATTGCTGACGGAGATTTTTATTAGTTGGTAAATGGATGTGCGGACATCACTGTCCATGTGTGGATTGCGACCAGTCCACGACGACTGTACTGTACACAGGCCTTAACAAATTAGAAATTTGGGCAAACAATAAAAAAGTTACCACAGTTTTTTTCTGATTTTTGAGGCAAGCAAAAGGTAAAGTGGATATGCCTAGCAGGGTTATTGCAAAGGTGAAGCCGTGAAGATAAACAACCTTCATAACTGTGACTATAGTGTATTTATTTCGACTAAATACCAACACTTGCAATGTGGTCAAAATTATATGTCCACTTTTCTACCCACAACACCACCCCTGAAAGAGAATTTATTCATTTGTGTTTAAAGTCATATATTTCTGCACAATAGTTAATCGTGACTGTAAAGTCAAATTTGGTCAATCGTTTATACCTAGGTTGCCCATTTCAGAGGACTTCCACCATAAGCAATATTAAGCATTGGTTACCGGGTCCTATTTTATCAGTAAAACAGAGCTTGTTTACCATAGTAAACAACCACTGCTTCACTTCCTGCCAGGTATTCTGGGCTTCCCACAGGGATCTTGAGGTGTTTAGCCCAACTGGATTTGTTCAGTAAGTGAACTTCAACTTTGTCTAGTACTGAAATGGTTAACTGGATAACTGATTTGAAAAAAATGTCAACCAGTTATCCGAAATATCGATAGTGATCGCCATTCCATGGTTAAAACATAGTAAATCTGCCGCTTCTCCTTTGGGAAAGATACACCTCGAAACCGCGTTGTATTTATTGAGAAATAATCGACTTTGGCTTCAAGACTTGTTAATGACTGGCAATTTCCGTGAGTACTGAGTAACCGTAGAAACTATTCCATAGTATGTATACAAACAAACTTTGTCGAGTACTCGACAACGTTCATTTGTATACACACTACGGAATAGTTTCTGAGAATACTGCTTTCCAATTCCTATAGTTTTGATCGCAGATTCGGTGAAATAATGGCTACGGATAACCGGATATTAACCAGTTATAGCTCTCGGTTAGTCGGTTGTGAAAATGAGCCAACCGTTTCAGCCTTAACTTCGTCAGAGGCCAAGATGACTACTTTGGGTTTTGCTTTCCATACTCTCATTAGCAGATGCATATTTTTGGAGTATGTATTTTGGCATATGTTTAATGCATTGCTGTTTGGCATAAGCAATGAACTCTGCCCATCAAATGTTTATAAGCCTTTTGGTGGATGCATAAACAATTCCTATCAATTGTGACATATTCTCATTGTTGTTTTTGAAGGTGGAAATGTCCAGAACTGTTGGGGGTGGTGATTGCAGGTCTTTATATTTGCCAAATTTGGGCACATCTGATTCAAGTGAAAAATGTGTCCAAAATATGAGAAACTATATTATTAGTCAATATACATATACATGTAAATAGAATATAATACAGACCTTTCTAAGACCTATTTTGCATCATGCAAAAGTATTTCTTAACAAATATCTTTATTTTGGAATGTGTCCTAATTTGGACACAGCCTTTACCGTCTTGAATTTGGAGTAATATAAAGGCCTGGGTGATTGGTAATGTAAAATTTGGAAACTAGTGTCTTGTTTTCTCTAGTATAGAAGACTAATTGTCATTTTATTATTTACAGGCCAAGTAATGAGGGAATGTGATGTTAAAGCACAAGTAGTCGATGTGCAGTGTGCCTGTAACACAGTAGTCACCATGGATTGGTCGTACATGTCGAGTACAAGTCAAAATAGGTTGTAGGATAACCACTATAAACTATGTACCTTTCTCTTCCTACACTGATAAGACCAGAAGCTGACATCATTTAATGGAAAGCTCTCACTGTCAGATTATGATCTTATGAGTGCAGGAGCAGCAGGATACTTAGTTTATTGCAGTTATACTACAACTTATTTTGACTTGTACTGTAATCCACACATGGGCCAAGTAAACATTTACCAAATTACCAGGTAATAAAAATCATCATGGCAAAATTTTAATTAATGAAGCTTGATTAAATATTTGATGATTATTCCTATAATTAGGGCTTGGCATCTAATATTATTGCGCCCATGGAAATACTGCCCACCTGAGGAAAGTGAACAGTCTACAGTGGCTGTATTGTACAGTTAAAACTAAAAGTCCTGTCACGAACTGTGCGCTTATCTAGGCTTAATTGTGCGTAGGAATTGGGCGCAATTGCCACATCGAATGGCATCCAAAGCACAGCAAGTTTTTCTGGTTACTCATAGCAAACACAGGCAATATTTCTGCCAATGGACCTCCGGGTTACCCGGAGGTCCATTGGCTCACACATTGCTTGTTGCACAGAATTTGATATCCTTACTATGGTCATAACGCGTAGATTAACACACAGATCGACGTGCTATTTGTGCGCATTTCATAACAGGACTTCTAGTTTTAACTGTAGATGGTTGAAGGCAAACAATCGAGGTTAACAGACAATAACTAACACCAACGTGGCACAGGCAGTGTGTGCATAAAGAGAACTGAATAAAAAACTTAATTATGACATGTTTATGAATTGCTCAGTTTGATATCTGTAAGTGAGGGGGTGGGGGGGTGCAGTGGCTCAGTAGGTAGAGGTGCAGGCTGCAAGCCGAGAGGTCCCCGGTTCGACTCCCACCTGTGTCAACCACATTGTATCCATGGGCAAGACACTTCACCCCCATTGCCCACATGGGGGCATGGTGGCATTGTGTACTAGGCGTACTACACGTCGATGGTGCACTTGTCTTCAACCAATGCTAACCCTGATTGTGTGTAGTATGTTGTAGAGCCAGACAGCTGCTCACCATTGCTTGGTGGTTCCCTCTGGGTACTCTGGTTTTTCTCCACCCGTAAAACTGTCTGACACGAGGTGACCCTGGCTGTCCAAAGTGTTGTTAAACCCCAACAAATGAATGAATGATATCTCTTAGTGGTGCGTATGATTGGTGGTGGAGAAAGAGTTAAAAAAAAAAATTATAGTGTTGATAAAATGCTGCCGCTGCATACATGTACTTTAGCACTTTGGCTGTGTTGTGGAGGCTACTTATATTGTAGTTAAACGATCCGAACGTAGTGGCTAGTACTGGCTACCCCTCCACGTTCAGATTCTTACCATTCAATCCTATAGAGAAAGTTCCCATCAAGTTTTTATGGGAACTCAAAACTCCAAATTGGGAATATATATCAAGCTTTCGCTCTTATTACCGGCTGCAATCGATAGTACACATATTTCCTTACATTTGTGCAGAGTTTATTGATCCAAACTATGTTTTATCCTTTAATTATCGTTATTTTTGTACTCTCAAAGCGTCAACGGGCGTTTCGAAATTGGCCATGTTTAGAGTTCCCATAAAAACTTGATGGGAACTTTTTCTACAGGATTGAATGGTAAGAATCTGAACGTAGAGGGGTAGCCACTACTAGTACTTATATTGGTGTTCATTAGTGCTGGGAATTTTGGGAAACGAGTTGGTCTCCTGAAATATTATTTTATTATCAGTTCTGGCACCAACACGTTAGCAGACTTCCAGGAATCATTGGTGTCTGCAGTCAACTTTATTATGAGTTGATTGCATATATTTTTTTGTGTTCTATACATCTCAACCGTAATTTATAATTTAATGTATAGTTTGTTTATATTTGATTTGATTATATGGAATATCAGAGATGGGAATTTCAAAGTGAACGAATTTCCCTCACTTATATAGCACCTTAAGGGCCTATATAAGTAATGAAATTTTGTTTATTTTGAAAATTTTCACCTCTGATATTCCTTCAATTCAAATTAAATATACACAAAATGTACATCAAAATGAAGGTTGGGATGTATAGAACACGAAACACATGTGTAATCAACTCATAGAGTCGACTGTAGGCACCACTGGTTCCTGGAAGTCTACTGCCGTATTCACACCAGAACTGCTAATTTAATAATATTTCACAAAAACAACTTGTGGCCAAATGTGCTTTACATATCCAAGAACAAAGCTAGGGGATAAATTTTTTTCAAAACATGGCGACAGAGCTGCATTGGAGAAAATTCCAAAGCCTTTGCTTTTGTTTACGTATGAATATACTTTCGATTTCCGGTCGACGTCATCGGACAGAAAAAGCATGTAAAAACAACGCCGTCTAAAATCAAATAATGAAAAAGATCACCTTCATACAGTATACTGTTATTAGATAGAGATTGCACAGTTGCCATATTCAATGCAAGGTATCATGATACCTGCTGAAATTTCTTAGAATTACGATTTTATTTTTTGATGGAAATTCGTGGTAACGAGTGATTTGCACATGTCTGGCGAGCATGGAAACCATCTTCAATAAAAAATGCAGACAGTGTTGTCCTTTTCCAAAACGCAGACCTATCGCTGTATTCGAAAGTGTTTTGAATGCCTAGCTTTGTTCTTGGATATATGAAGCACATTTGGCCTCAAGTTGTTCTGATGAAATATTATTTTATTATCAGTTCTGTTGCGAATACGGTAGCAGACTTCCAGGAACCAGTGGTGCCTACAGGCCCTACAGTCGACTCAATGAGTTGATTGCATATGTGTTTCGGGTTCTATACATCCCAGCCTTCATTTTGATGTATAATTTGTGTACAGTCAAGGTGCCAATAGCGGATCACTTTTTTCCTTTTTCGTGTTATTTTGCTTCTGTTATTTTTTTTAAAATTTCAAGCGTATTCTGTGGTAAGAACAATTCTTCCTCTACATGACTGGCACCAACCTTTTTTAAAACTATAATGGATGGAAGATTTAATTGATTAGTTTTGTGTACCACCGTCGGGTGCCAATAGCGGATCACTTCCGCCAATAGCGGATCACGTGATTCAATTTGACTCTACCTGTTAGGATGGACACTTTCTCCCTATTATTTACTGGTTTTGAATCGCAAAACATATTTCAGATTGTGTTCAGACAGGCTGGTGGCAATAACGAATGAGGGAGGGGGGGGGGGGGGGGCAGGACGATGGCGCAAAGTGTTGTGCGTTGTCATGTTTGATCAGATATGTATCCTGTGCAATTCAACAATTCGAGGCGTACAACTCACAAGTCGCGAGAGCCTGGAAATCCTAAATGGAAGCTGGTGGCACCAACAACGCGGGTGTGCTTTCACCCCTGGTGCTGACGCAGATTCCCTTTCCTGTCCCTGTGTTAAAAATGTTTCGGCACCACCCCTGTTCTGCGAGTATTAACCGAAAATGCCAGAACTTAATGAATGTCATATCCAAAACTTTTGATTGCAACAGGATGGCGATCTGTGACATATCATCGATCTAACGACAAATACCGGCGATGTCCATCAGAGACGCCATCTGACAAAACTGGTCATATTTTTAAACGCTGTCGGACACAACTGAGGAGGGGCTACACCACCTCATTGGTCGGACCTGGCCAGTCAGAAATGCTCGTGTTTTCCTACGGGCCAGAGCCTTTCAATGAGGGGGTTGTAGCCCCATCCTCCCGATCACACATGGAACATCATTTACAGCAAGCCCCAAATTACTGCGCACTCACTCTCTTTGTGAAGTCGTTTTCCTCATGCTGATGGTGATGGAGGTGAGGTTCTTTGTGTTTTTAGGTCAGTTAGGGAGTTCAATAGCTGGTCATCGCAACAGCCTTGGGGCTACCCAACAATGTGTCGCAAGTTCGAGTTTTCAGCAAATTCACGTTTGACAAACTTGTCGAGCAGACAATGGATTGTCTATCCGGTTTATAAAAAGCAAGAACCATATGTCGGATTTATTTATTTATTTTGATTGGTGTTTAACGACACTTTAACAGCTAGGGCACATTGTGTCGGTAACAGGCTTACATATGACGGAATCCAAGACAGCCAGAGGAAACAACTGAGCAACAACAAATGCATGCAAGCTTTCCAACGTCATCACTCCAGACTCTACTAAGCACTGCACGACAGTACCATGCAATGCGGAGCACAGGCTGGGTTAGATAGGTTGGAGACACATGCACCCCAGCGTGCACCCCCCCCCCCCCCCCAACACACACACATACATGGGCAATATCGGGGTAAATTGCATTGCCCAGGGACACAGGAGCAGGTTGACTAATTTACAAATAGATAGAAATTAAGTGACAGCAGCATTTTCGTAATTAAAAGTTGTACAATCTGCAAACTCCTTCAGCTTCTCCGACCATTTTTGAAGTTCTCAAGCTAATAAATTTTTATAGTATGGGTTCCAGGCGCGTAACCAGAGGGGAATTGAGCTGTTCCCCCCCTAAAAGAGAGAGAGGGATGGAGCGAGAGAGAAAGAGGGAGAGGGCGGGAGGAGAAAGAGATGAAACATGATAATAGAAGTATATAAAATGCAAAGAGAGACCACGCATTTTCAGTAGGGCTGCCATATACCTGGTCACTGATTAGGCTAGCCGGAGCAGATCTTGCCAGGAATCCTGGCAAGATCTGCTCCGGCTAGCCTAATCAGTGACCAGGTAGGCCCCTAAATTAAAAGGCAGCGGGCTCCGGGGGTCGGTTGGCTTCATATAGCTTCTCACATTTTGCACCCCTCCCCCCTGGACTTGTCCAGGGTACTCCCAAACGGGTAAGCCGCCATTGGTCTTTAAACTTGAAAGTCGCAACATCCTGGTTAAAAATATCAAGTTTTGCTACTGTAAAAAAGAAGACAATTTTTACTCCAAAACCTACCAGAATGCACCATTTGAGACGTAGATTTTCAGATTTTATTGGGATGAGAACCCCCTTAACCCCCCCCCCCCCCCTCCCATCTCTTTAATTCCCCTACTGATCTTTGGAGATTTGATGGGTATCTCTCAATGAACTCATGCAAATGTGGATATCATTGGACCATTTCGGTGAGCTCCAATGATATCCATATTTCCATGGTTGTAATATGCAACATTCAATATATTTCAGATTTTAGGAGCCCAATTTGTGTGAACTTTCTGGGCGTTTTCTGCCGCTTTGTTGGATAAAGGATCAATGTGCGTTATCTTCCGATAATCGCGGGGAATCGGCGGCAGGCCCTTATATTATTGTAACTGCTAGTGAGTCGTGGGGGATATATTTTAGTTTTTCTGCACAAACTGAAATCGGAACACAGCACTCGAAGTTTGTCGGCTAGCATTTGGAATGCTAACTACTTTTAAAACACAAAATACCGAGTGGTAGGCCTAGACTTTCACTGCAAGTTGCTCAAGAATTTGTATGGTCGCCGAGTGAATTCGATCAGTTACATGTATTTTATTTGTTTTTGTTTTTCTTAACTTTCTTATATCTCGGAACACTACATTTGAAAAAAAAAATTATTAGCAAATTTCGATGAGAATGTGGAAATTATCCTGTGGTTGTCATATTTGCACTATCCGAAACAACACATGCAAATAATTCGTTTCATATGTCATCACGGTAAACAAAATTAAGTTTGCCGCGTTTCCTCGTTTTTTGCAGTGCGTGATCCACTAATGGGTAGTGGACCGGGGCACACGGATCGAAGTTTATTTCATCTTTTCGTGTCTGATTGGTCTGGACTTTTTTAAAATTAGATTGCCTATATTCTAACCTTCAAAATGACACCAAACACCATAAACTTTAACTTTTGTTCAGCTGGTGAACTTCGTGTTTCGTTTTTGTTTTCGTTTCAGTTCTTGGAAAAACTTCCCCAAATCGGAGGGGGTTTGTACTTCCTACTTTCATTTTCTGTATTAAACGGCAGACTTCACAGGTGATATTCTTCCGGTTGCTAAACATTGCCCATACCTACATGACTGTGGACTCGGTTCATAAATCAAACAATCACTTTTAATTCAACGTGATCATTCATGACTGAGTGATCCGCTAATGGGGTTGATCCGCTATTGGCACCTTGACTGTATATTTAATTTAAACTGAATTTAAGGAATATGAGAGGTGAGAATTTCAAAATAAACAAAATTCCATTACTTACATAGGCCCTTAACGGCCAGTTTGGGTTAAATGTTGCGGCCAGTTTCGGTCAAATTGTAGAGGAAGGATTTGCCAGCCGACGTTTTGGTTGTAATCGGAAACGAAATGACTGGTATCCGAATTATGCGTACATAATGACTTGACTGCTGACAGTGAATATACCTATAAAATCGAATGCATCCTACCGGTATTTTGGGTTTTGTAAATATGCAGGAAAACTTACCAGTAAAAAGCAATTTTGTCACCCTTTCCTTTTTCAATGTGTCGATCTAAGGCATTATAACATATATTCGTCTTTGCTCCTTCCATCCACTTTATGAAAATTTTACCCTTGTTTACATCGAAATTATAATCGAGAAACTTTCCAGTCGGCGGAGAACGCCAATAAAACTGCTTTGCAATTTCTCCCCAGAACTGTTCGGGATTTTCTATAGACAACTTGTATATTTCCTCATATTGTTTCATACTGGAAACATGTGCATTTTCTTGTATATGTTTCGGAGGCATAAACAAAACCGGGGAAGCCATTCTTTCACTATCGCACGCCGCCATGTTCACAACTTCAACTTCTGGGTTGTCGGATGACCCGCCGTTCGGGCACAGTGATCTTATTGGACGATTTCCCATGTGAAGGCGGGATCTTCTCTCTTTCGTTCAAACCAAGCACCTGTCAATCAAAAAGAAAAGCTCAATTCAGTTTTGTTTGGTTGCATCAGGTAACATTTTCAAATTCAGTCTTGACAGGCTTTTGCGCGTGCTGATCATGACCATGGGGGCGCGAAGAAAGCCGATTGGAAGGGGGGTGGGGGTTATAGGCCCACCCGATTTTTTTGGGTCCCGGTGGTGATGGTTCAAATTCCGACTGACTCTTATAACCCAACAGCCAAATGGACATTCTGGGACTATCCTTGCAATGTCGGGACGTAAACGTTTTTTGTCATTTCTATGGTAATTTTTTTGCACCGAATCTGAATAATGCCACTCCGTAAGCCCAGGGCAAGTCGAGATATTCAAGATGGCTACTAGAAACTCCAAAAATTTATTTCGCTTAGTGCCCAAAAGTCGCATAATTGTACGGAATATTTAGTAAGTTACACACAGCCTATTGATGGAACACAATTATGGCGTACAGTATAGCCTAATTTTCATTGCTATATAGCCTTTCACTGAAAAGTTAGGGAGTGGACACCAAAAAGTTGTTGTGCATGTTGATTCTATGTGTTAACCTCCATCTGTTACCTTGACCTTGGTGGGTCAGTCGTGAATTTTGTATGTGCCCATGTCCTCACGTGTTGCTTCGTGTGTTGTGTATAATTTCACCGTGATGGCTAGTTCCACTGAAAGGTTTTGACTCCGACACTAAAAAGTTTATGTGGATGTTGATTCCATGTGTTCATGGTGTTGACCTCTATCTGTGACTATGCTCTTTGTGGCTCGGGCGTGGGTTATGTGCGACAGATCGTCTGGTGGTGGTGTATATGTTGTGTAAGTTTCATTGTGATATCTCTTCCCATTAAAAAGTTGTACAGCCCGGACAAGAAAAAGTTAATGTGCATCTAGGCCTACTCATCCCATGTGTTGGCCTCAACCTGTGACCTTGACCTTGCTGAGTTGATCACGAATTTTGTACACGACACATCGTTTAGTGGTGGTCCATACGTTGTGTCAGTTTCATTGTGATATATAAACGAATTTATGAGAATAGTGTTTATTGGCTGCCATCTTTGACGCCTTCTTGAATACATAGAGTTGACCAAGGTTTACAGAATGGCATCATTCAGATTCGGTTTCAGTACAAAAAGTTACCCGAGAAAAGACCCAAAACCTTTTACTTCCCGACATTGCCAGGTTACCCCACCCACCATCCGTACTAAATATTTCTACTTTGTACATTTTAGGCGTTCATCATTCGTTGAAGGGATGCCTTGATGATGTGGACGAAAACTAGTGAATATTAGTCGGTCGGGATTTTCGGCCAGTCAAAAAACTCTTCTTGGGAATTTATTGGTGGATAGCTCATAAATAAAACAGCCTATAGGCCTATGTTGTAGGCGTGACGCAACATCTCATTTAATTAACTCGTACTGTACCAGTACTCCAAATTCGCCAACTTTCTGGGCCCCAAGAGTCCGAATCGGTAACTACAGACCTCAATTTCAGAGCGGCGGAAGCTCGATAAAATTGGAGAGACACCAATTTACAATGCAAGCATGGTTCGACCCAGTGTGAGAAAGATTACAATCGTATAACAGGAAACGTACCCTGACTCACTACAGTCTCTCATTTAGGTGAATATATGCCGCTGTGTGGTCACTGTCCTGTCCGTTTCTTCCAATTTAACCATCTTCCAACCCGAAGGGCAGTCTTCGGGTTGGAAGATGGTTGAAGTAGAAGAAACGGATGGAAGCGACTGGGGTTCCTCGTCTACACATTGTTTGGATTTGCAAATAATGTTACAGGAATGCCTGTATATTGACACGTTTGCATAAGCCCTTTTAACTCATTGTGTAACTGCAAAACAAATCTGTGGAAAAAAATGGAGGGGCACGTGCCCACTGGCTCCGCCGCCTTTTCTCAGTTTGCATTACCGACTGTGTGTGTGGCACACTTCTTCCAAGTATCTAAATTAATCTAGTCTTTTACTAAAGTGCACGATTACTGGCGAGAGAGATTTGCGATCTTAGACTCCAACCCTGACAAAAAATTCCCCACTGGAAAAGTATGGGGATGGGGCGGGGGGGTGCACACCCCTAAACCGCCCTTAGCTACGTCTTTGGCGATGACATGCCCCGAGAGTTAGCATCCACCAACCCATCTCCACCCCACCACCAAAAAATAATAATTTAACCGCTTGAAAATAGACGGCTCTGGGCTAAATAATTAGGTACGGCAATCACGGTAATTGTCTTTTTCAGATATATTTTGATCAGATGGCATCATGACAACGCACAACAGGTGGCATGGCAATGGTTTTAATATTTTGGGTGGGTAGGCCCCTATAACATTCTCCGATACCTTTCATCGATACATGTGTCTCTTCTTTCGTTTTTTAATCGCAATTTGAGTTTTTACTTGACCATTCAAAACGTACCAACCCACTGAACAAAAGTAAAAACAATCATCCAACCTGATTAACGTCAGAAACAACTGGGCCTCCTCACACTTTAAGACCATCCGGGCTGTTTTCAGTGCCGGGACAGGGGAGTGACAACCTTTACTTATTCCCAGTTCGTTATTCGACAGTCGAACAAGGAACTGGGGATATGTAACAGTTGTCACGTGCGTGCCAGAACACTTGTTGGATTATATCGTGGACGATAAGGCGCTGTATATGTTCCCTCTCTAAGTGACTAGGCAAACGATATGTTCATCAATCTCAGAACCTCTCAAGCATTCCCAACTCCACCCGCCACCCACCGCCCATATCTTCACACATAATCAACCAATACCAATGCAGGTGAATAGGCGTGACGGCGACTTGAAGTTGAATGTGCTTTGAACGAACTTGACTTGGAGGAGTGATCTTCTTTGCGAGAACTGTGTTTCTTCACCAGTTCAATTTAAACCCTATTTTTAAACGGTCTATTTGGAAAGCGTGATATGCATTGTTTACCACTATAAGATATTGTGACGAGACTTCATCAGGGCAGGTGTGTGCATGCATATTTTTTCAGGGTAGGAACTTTGTGTTCGTGATGGCACCATCTTAAACCCTTAACATCTAGTAGACGACACACATTACCTGTGCAATTTATTTAAAGTGACTCCTCCTTGACACCGGGTGTTAAATTGAATATTTATTGGCGTTTCACTTGTTTTAGATTATTGTTTTCACAAACACCGACACAAGAGATCACGGGATTATCCACGATAACATGGACATCCACTGACTGAGTGGTGGATGTCTATGTTTTATAGTGGACAATACTTCATCCATACAGCTATAGCTCCAGTAAGCAAGGACGTCGGATGCAAGGGGCGCGAGGCTGCTTTCCCGTGCCCTGAGGCTAGGGGCAGCACGTGCCCTTTTTCGCCAGACGTGCTCTGTTGAAAAGGGTTCGACGTTCCGAGAACTGAAGCAAAAACACTCGAGTATTCGTTTCCAGCGTATTTACGTGTGTCGGGGGGGGGGGGGGGGTATCAGGTGTAATGGCGGAGGCGGGTCAATAATCACCAAAAACAATGAAGCAAAAATCGGCGCGTGAGCTCTAAAGTTTTATATAAATGTGATGCGCGTTATTGTTGGGTCTCTGCATCAGTAAAATGTTTTAACCCTTCACCGATAACGTAACGGCCAAAACAGGCCAGCGCAATTCTAAAAAATCGCCTATTAATTTTCATTATTTTTTCATTTTTTGTCTCAAAAATCTAGGTTATGACCCTTCATTGGAACCAGCTCGTTCCAGTGAGGGGTCATAACCTATGTTTTTGAGACAAAAAATGAAAAAAAAAAATATTCAAAAATATTTCTGCAAGTGTCGTCTGCTTTTCACGTTAAGTAACGGGATAAAGAAAAACAAACACCAACGAACCTCTGCACTTCATTCACTCCCGTGGTGCACAGAAAGTAGGGATTCCAAAAATATTACCCAATTTTTCTTATAAGCTTTTCGCACCATAATCAAATTTATTTGAGTTCGGAAAAATACATGAAATGTGACTTCAATGGAGCAAGTGTATAAGTCAATCAGATGATTCTCACGGAATGCGTGAGCGAAAAGACAGTGAGTAGCATAACTGGCCTTTGAAGAGTGTCGAATTATGTTGTTTACGTAGTTCTCGGAAAGTGTAGTTTGATTAGTTTGAAGTCTTGGAGTGCTATACAGCTTATAATTCATGGTGTATTGTTCACATTTTTGTGTACGCATTGTATTATTTATCCCCCCACCCCCGAACAGATGTTAACCCTTTACACGAAATACATGATATCAGAATTTATTACTTTAATTTTTCTCCCAATTCTTAAGGGCCTATATAAGTAATGAAATTTTGTTTATTTTGAAAATTCTCACCTCTGATATTCCTTCAGTTCAAATTAAATATACACCAAATGTACATCAAAATGAAGGTTGGGATGTATAGAACACGAAACACATGTGTTATCAACTCATGGAGTCGACTGTAGGCACCACTGGTTCCTGGAAGTCTGCAGTATTCGCACCAGAACTGATCATTTAATAATATTTCACGAAAACAACTTGTGGCCAAATGTGCTTTACATATCCAAGAACAAAGCAAGGGGATGAAAATTCTTCAAAACACGGCGACAGAGCTGCATTGGGGAAAATTCCAAAGCCTGTGCTTTTGTTTACGAATGAGTATACTTTCGATTTCCGGTCGACGTCATCGGACAGAAAAAGAATGTAAAAACAACGCCGTCTAAAATCGAATAATGAAAAAGATCGCCTTCATACAGTATACTGTTATTAGATAGAGATTGCACAGTTGCCATATTCAATGCAAGGTATCAAGATACCTGTTGAAATTTCTTAGAATTACGATTTTCTTTTTCGATGGAAGTTTGTGGTAACGAGTGATTTGCGCATGTCTGTCGAGCATGGAAACCATCTTCAACAAAAAATGCAGACAGTGTTGTCATTTTCCAAAATGCAGTCCTGTCGCTGTATTCGAAAGTGTTTTGAATGCCTAGCTTTGTTCTTGGATATATGAAGCACATTTGGCCACAAGTTGTTCTGGTGAAATATTATTTTATCATCAGTTCTGGTGCGAATACGGTAGCAGACTTCCAGGAACCAGTGGTGCCTACAGTCGACTCTATGAGTTGATTACATATGTGTTTCGTGTTCGATACATCCCAACCTTCATTTTGATGTATAATTTGTGTATATTTAATCTGAATTTAAGGAATATGAGAGGTGAGAATTTCAAAATAAACAAAATTCCATTACTTATATAGGCCCTTAAAGAAATTTCAACAAGGGCCTATATAAGTAATGAAATTTTGTTTATTTTGAAAATTCTCACCTCTGATATTCCTTCAGTTCAAATTAAATATACACCAAATGTACATCAAAATGAAGGTTGGGATGTATAGAACACGAAACACATGTGTTATCAACTCATGGAGTCGACTGTAGGCACCGCTGGTTCCTGGAAGTCTGCAGTATTCGCACCAGAACTGATCATTTAATAATATTTCACGAAAACAACTTGTGGCCAAATGTGCTTTACATATCCAAGAACAAAGCTAGGGGATGAAAATTCTTCAAAACACGGCGACAGAGCTGCATTGGGGAAAATTCCAAAGCATGTTCTTTTGTTTACGAATGAGTATACTTTCGATTTCCGGTCGACGTCATCGGACAGAAAAAGAATGTAAAAACAACGCCGTCTAAAATCAAATAATGAAAAAGATCGCCTTCATACAGTATACTGTTATTAGATAGAGATTGCACAGTTGCCATATTCAATGCAAGGTATCATGATACCTGTTGAAATTTCTTAGAATTACGATTTTCTTTTTCGATGGAAGTTTGTGGTAACGAGTGATTTGCGCATGTCTGTCGAGCATGGAAACCATCTTCAACAAAAAATGCAGACAGTGTTGTCCTTTTCCAAAATGCAGTCCTGTCGCTGTATTCGAAAGTGTTTTGAATGCCTAGCTTTGTTCTTGGATATATGAAGCACATTTGGCCACAAGTTGTTCTGGTGAAATATTATTTTATCATCAGTTCTGGTGCGAATACGGTAGCAGACTTCCAGGAACCAGTGGTGCCTACAGTCGACTCTATGAGTTGATTACATATGTGTTTCGTGTTCGATACATCCCAACCGTCATTTTGATGTATAATTTGTGTATATTTAATCTGAATTTAAGGAATATGAGAGGTGAGAATTTCAAAATAAACAAAATTCCATTACTTATATAGGCCCTTAAAGAAATTTCAACAAAACCATATCGTGTGACCCTCTCATTGGAACGAGCTCGATGAGCATGGGCATTCCAACTTCTAATTTAATTGCCACGTATACCGGATTCAAAATTGGTTAACAAGGCGCCATTTTCAATGCCTCAACACTGCAGATGGCGCCTTTTTGCACTCAAGAGACGAAATATTGCTAGAAACGGTCACAACTATGTGTAAAACACCATGACATCTACTACCATTTGGCATGAAATTTTAAACTGTTGGTGCATGGTTTAAGACTTAAAATTTCTGTTTAACATTTTCATTGGAATATCCCCCCCCCCCCCCGCTCCCCCCCCCAACCCGCACACACACTCACATCCATCCTTTCTGCCATGTCTCGGGTCAGAGTAGGGCTGCATGTTGAAAATATTGATTGGTCTGCCCACAAAATCACTGACCAGCTGCTTAGTTTTAAGATATGGCGCATTATGGTCCTGTGGCGGGAAATCGGTCTTTCGAGATCAAAGGATTTAATGTTGGGAATTTGGGATAGGTCTACTTTAGGAAAACAGGTCACCAATTTTGTCTGTGCAACGTTACGGGTAATGTTACGCCAAGAAATAGTATATATAGCTTCTTCATACTTCCTTGTTGTCCTTCAAAAAGAATAGTTTACAGGCGATAACTATGAATACAATATAGAATGAAATACTATACCTGGTAAATAATGTAAAATAAGGCCAGACGTCTAGAGCAGTTACCGTGACTCCCATTTACATTTAATTTTGCGAAGTTCCACAGTTGACATGGTTCATTTAACCCTTTACCTGCGTTTGGGGCGTCGCGAAGACAACCAACTAGGGGGGGGGGGGGGCGTAAACCAAATTTGACCCAGCTGTCATGTTTACTTATTTATTGATTGGTGGTTAAGGTCATATACTTATCGGGTGGAGGAAGCCGGAGTACCCGGAGAGAACTACCGAGCATCGACGAGCAACTGTCAGCTCCTCAACATCCTAACTCTGTTCAAGCTCCGCTCAAGCAGGGTTACAGCGGTTGAAGACATCGACGTGCAGTACGCCTTAGTACACGGCGTCATCGTGCGTGTAGGCAATCGGGATAAAGTACCTTGCCCAAGGACACAACGCGGATCGTCCCGGACGGGGTTCGAACTCGGGACCTCTAGCATAGAAGTCCAACAGTCTACCACTGAGCCACCGTGCTCCCTTATAGGCATAGTTAAAGAAAAAACTGCATGTTGGTACATACATGTATGGTATCCGTGACGCATGCATGGGCTTACCAAATGCTTAATTACATGTCTGTCGAATTTAAAATTGGACATATGGGACCGTATCGGCGGTATCGGCCATAGACTTTCATTTGCATGAGACCGACTGCGTGTGTGACATAAGTCCCAATACAAAAATCTATTCTCGTCAGCATGTACGTGGTTACAAGCATTAGGGGTAACTGCGTTGTGTCCTTGGACAGGGCACTTACCCCGATTGCCCACTGTGTACTAAGCTAGGTGTACTGCACGTCGAAGGTGCACTTGTCTTCATACACTCTAAAAAAAAAACCAATACATTTTGGTATTCTAAAATACCACCAGTATATGAGATACCCAAAACACCGAATATTGATAGCCTCCCCAATATTTTGCACGTATAATACCAAATGGATGGTTGTGGAATACCAAACTGTCGATAAACAGGAGTTACATCCCCTGCATATCCACCACGTGAGCAACTTGGGCGCCAATCGCGCGCGTCGTCTGTATCAACTATGGCGGTTTCGGTCGAAGCCTGGGACCTTGAAAACGCGATTGAATGGCTCATATATAGGAAGCGGGTTGGATGACTTGGTGCAAACTGTATTTGATTTATGTTAGTTGCAGTGTATGCCTTTTATATCTGTTGAAGGTTATTAAAGGAACTGCATAACTGCATAACTCATTTTTTCTTCTTTCATTGTTTTCATAGCGACATGATTTGTGGTGTTATCTACGTAATAAATGCATCTTGGCCCGTGATGGAGGCTGGTTCTTCTGCTGCTTTTCATACTTCGGTCCGGTTCTTTGCGTCCCTCAATGGAGCAATATTTGAGCCTACCCCTCCCATGTATATGCTGTGTACATGAAAGGGATGGGGGAGGGGTAAGTACCAAACTTTTGGTTTCATGGAGCACCATAGGATAATTACTTGAGTTCAGTTCTCTGGAGAACCATAATAAAGTACCAAACTTTTGGTTTTCTAGAGAAACAAAACGAAGTACCAGACAGTTTTGGTTCCTCAAAGTACCATTACAGTTTGGTTTCTTGGAGAACCAACAATGTTTTGGTTTCCTGGAATACCATAATTTTGGTACCCCACACGGGACAAGTTGAGTACCACTTTTGGTATCACAGAGTACCCAGAGCTTTTAGAGTGTACAATGCTTGCCCTGCTTGTGTGGAGTTAGTAGTTGGGGAGTCAAGCAGGTGCTCGCCGTTGCTAGGTGGTTCTCTTCCGGTAATCCAGCTTCCTCCACCCGTAAAACAGTCCGACACGAGGTGACCTTGGCTGTCGAAAGTGTCGTTAAATCCCAATAAATAAATATATTAATTATTGGGGTGTCACACCTCCTACACCCCCCTCACACCATAGTTGCATTCCTGCCTGACGTAACGGCCAAATCCGGCCAGTGGTGTTCACAACAATCGAAAACATTTTTTTTATTTTTTCCTCCAAAACACATCTTATGACACTTCACTGGAGCGAGTTCTCTTTGAGCCAGTTGCTTTGACGGGTTAAAATGAAATGTATAAAATGTATATTTGGAGCCAAAAATGTAAACCTTTATAGTTATTGCGGGTTATACAAGAATATTTTGGCAAGTGTTTTCAAGTCGTGTTGAGTCAAGAGTTAAAGGGACTTAATTTGTGTGTGGATTACGAGGACACTAATATAATCTATTCACAAAATAGTAAATACTTAGGTTATAAAACTCTTCAGGGAGAATGAAATTACGCAACCATATAATTAAATACGATAACTTAAACTAACAAGAGTTTGTTTATTTATTCTAGAGAATGACTGTTTCTACAGTTGTTAGGGAGTACAACATTCACTGGGCAGGTGTTCCTAAACGGAATCACTTTTGGGTGAGATTTCAGAAGACATTTTGATTTTGTGCTTCGCGTAGCACATGGCCAAACCAGGAATTATTATTATTATTATTATTATTTTTTTTTTTTTTTTTTGGGGGGGGGGGGGGGGGTCCACTAAAACCTTGGGGTGCCTGCTATTCAATGATAAGCAAATACACCGTACTTTGAGAAGAGTATCTTTGGACCTGTCTAGATAAGGGGATCTGAAATGGCTAGCATAAACCTGACTGAGGGTGAATCACACAGTGGATGTACATGCTTCGGGCCTGGTTCAAACAAGGGCAATTGAAACATCAAGCCCCTTTACAGAAGATGTAATCTATCAAGCCGATGCACGGGTTATAGGTCAATATGCTGTCAATGCTAGTACGGTACTGTGTTTCATTTATATTTCTAAATAGCGGGGGAGGAATTCGTCACATACAGGTGAATTGTGCACTTGGTGATACCTTCTTGAAATTTGGCACACTGTTAGTGTAGGCTATGAGGTTCTCAAAAACGATCGGCTACAAGTTGACACCGACCGGTGGCGACCAGTAGCGGCACAATCCAAAATGGCCGCCAGCGGCTGAAGGGAACCTCCTTTTCGACGGTCTACCGACTATACATCCGATTGCAAGGGCGCGAAAGTGAACTCTGATCCACGCACGTGTTGGAAACAGACGTGGGAGATGATGTAGAATAAAACGAGATTCTCTATACGGACGCATCAATTTCTTGGAACTTGAAAAGAGCGTTGTTTCTCCGGGATCAGCGTCATTCAGGCAAACCTGAATGACGCTGATCCCGGAGAAACAACGCTCTTTATGAAGCAGTCTCTTTGCCATACAATCTCTTGTTTGGCGTAATTCCGCAAGCAATTCTGATTTGTCTGTCGAAATTAATTCGAGAACGCGATTGTTCACAAAAATCATTCACAGAATGAGTGAGAATCCTCTTCGTGTACGGACTAGTACTGACTGGGAACGTTGTTGCTTTTGCCAGCAAGACAGTTCCAAGAAATTGATGCGTCCGTATAGAGAATCTCGTTTTCATGACGCCTATAAAGCTATTGAGGAAGACATAACGCGCTTCCTAGATAATGGCGTTGAGCTTCCATATAATTTGACCATTGATTGTTTGATGAGAGAGAGTGATGAGTGTATGTCGATGTCACTGTTGACGAATAAGGCAATATATCATAAGACATGCCGTGACAGTATTCGGACTCACATCGTACAGCGCGTGCTACACAAGCGAGAGCGAAATGAGGCAGTGGCATCCTGCTCCACGCTGAGTCCTAAAAGAACACGGACAAGTTTTGAATCTGGCTGTGACAGGAAACTGCCCCAGTGTGTTTATTGTCACAAACGCGAAGGTGACAGCAGTGAGCCTATTTGCAGATCAATGTCTGATAACAATAAACTCAAAATTATGGCAAAGGAAGCCGAGAACTGGGTTGTTTTTTCTCGGGTCAATGCAGCATTTGATTCCGCTGCTAGTGATCTTTACTATCACAAAACCTGTTATTGTAAGCTTGCCAATGAAGCACGAGCGGCTAAATCTAAAAAGTCGAAGAACGCCGAACATTCCGCGTCAGGCCTGCCCTATGACCCTCTCGTTATGGCAGAGCTCATAACATTTGTTGAACACAACGATTCCGCGATGAAGCTTGTCGATCTCAAGAATCTGTACAGTCGGAGGTTGAAGCAAGTCGGTTCTGATTGGCTTAGTGAAGAAATACATTCCACTCGATTCAAAGAACATTTGTTGCAGAAATTGGGCGATGGCTGGGACGCCTTCACACAGGGTAGAGATGTGTTTATTTCAAGTAGGTTTCGAGTTGGCTCCTTGTTGTCCGAATCTTTAACTCGTATAGTGTCTGAGGAAGAGGCAAAAAAGATAGTTGATGTGGGTCTTCTTCTGCGTAAACACATACTCATATCTCAAGCTCCTTTCACGGGATCATTTTCATCTTATTGCTTGAGCGAGCCTGTACCCAACTCACTCCTGACTCTTCTTAGAGTTCTACTTGAGGGCACATGTAGTATACAGAACTTAGGCGATGATGAGACTGTTAATGCCAAGACTCGAGTGGCTTGTACTATTTCACAGATGTTGATCAGCAATTCAGCGAAACGCTCCGAACATGCACAAAATGTTCACCAGAGACGTGACAGAGAAACTCCAATGCCTCTTTATGTGGGTTTGAAGTTGCATGCCCATGATCGTATGAAAAATCTTATCAGAGATTTTCATCAAATGGGACTCTCTGTCTCTTATGATCGCGTAATGGATGTTCGCAGGAGTTTCGCGAGAGCTGTTTCACTGCGGTTCAAGAACGAAGGTGTTGTAGTCCCAGCTAACTGCAAACGTAATGTTTTCTCGATAGGAACCACTGATAACATTGATGTATCTGGTAGATCTGATATGCATGGTACGTCCATCACACTCATTGGTCAACTGAGCAGGGACAATGTGGGTACTGATCCCCCACCACTGAGTTTAGATGTTCCAGAAGACACACAAATTGAACTCCCAGACAACTATGCATTTGTTCCTTTCGTTGAAGACTTTGGTGGGGACATCAGGCTTGAATCTCCAGATGAATGTAATGTACGGCCCAATGAATATGCAGATTTGAACGTGGGAGAGAATGACTGGTTGTCTCATGTGTCACAGATCAGCAATAAAGGGAAGGTTGATGGCAGCTGGCAGCTTGATGAAGTCCCTGTGACCTTTTCAGGCTTCTTTTCAAAACATGAAGATCAAGACAATGTCAAACCTCGTGCAGTTATTGGGGTATTCCCTGTTTTCAGTGAGCAGAAAGCGGACTCACTCAGTATGCAGAAGCATGCTATGTATGTGGTCAGGGAAGCTACTGCTTTCGTAAACCCCGGCCAGATACCTGTCATTGAAGGTGACTGTCCGTTGTATGCCAGGCAGAAAAAATGTCAATGGCTGTTCCCAGAGGAGATAGGTGAGGATCGAATGGTGTGTATGATTGGATTCCTGCATCTTGAAATGTGCACCCAAGAAGCTGGTGGTAAGCTTATGGGTGGTTCTGGTTGGGAGCGAATGTTTCACCTCGCAAAGATATTCACACCCGGTGTAGCATCATCCCTACTTGGTGGGAAACATGTCAAGAGGACGCGACAGGCATATCTTCTCACTCTAGCTTGGCTTGAGATCCTCAGAAAGAATGCTTATGAGATTTACTGTCAGCAGACTGGGCCCCATGAGTCATTTGAAATGTGGGAACAGAGGATTCTTTCACAATCTCCAACTGCGCGCTATTGGGGTGAAATCGTTCGGAACTTTCTCTTGACAAGCTGTCAATTCGTTCGGAACCAACGAATCGGTAACTGGCCTGGTACACTGTGTTCTATCGATGAGTTGTGCAGTTACTTTTTTGCCCTAGGACATACAAATTATTGTCGGTGGGTCCCCGTATTTCTGAGAGACATGTCTCAGCTACCCAGGCGGCATCCTTCAATCCACAACAAATTCATGGAAGGCCATTTTGTGGTCCAGCGTAGTGAGAGGAAGTTCAGTATGATGGGTTTAGATCAGAGCCAAGAACATAGTATCCAACTACTCAAAGAAGACAGTGGTCCAAAAGGTCTCTATGGCCAGGCTGAAGAGAAAGTCGTTATTGAGCTTTCAAGGTCAGAAGTTCTGCGTGTTATAGATGAGTATGAATATGCAAGTTTCCACACAACATCATCAGATAACACGGAACACCCGGAAAGTTCGGTATCAGAGCAGAAAAAATTTCTGAATCAATTGAAATCTCTCCTCGATCTGGTGAATCAGGGACTCATTATCAACCCTTATGATGAAACTAGTGGTCAGCTGGTGACATTAGATACTGGTGAATATATGGACCCCGAAGTTAGTAAGAGTTTACGGTCATTACCCGAAAGGGGCAAGCATTTATATTCCACTTTCTTGAAGGAAAGGCTTGTGGAATGCACCGTACCCCTGAATGATGTTATTCCCAAGGCAAATATATATACCTTCCTTAACCCACCCCCAGCCAACCTGGACAAAGGCCGAGACAAACTCATGTCAAGTAAAGCAACTGCCGCAATAGTTACCCAGATGTTCGTTTCACTGCAAGCCCGGCCTGATTCAAACATGGATGAGTTTTTCATGCACGAGAATGCACGTGATCCGCCAGCATTATCCGATAGAGGTAAGCTACGGAGTGGGACAAAATCTCAAATTCTCAATTGTTTACCAGCTATTCCTGCACAAGGGAAGAATTCAGCAGCTAGACAAGCTTCAGTTGTCATCTTGGATATGCCTGCTGTAGTCCATGTAATCAAACCACAGAAAGCGGATCTGTTTGGAGAATATGCTCGATTGCAATTATTGCCATACATCGAATCTCTGATTAACACGAACACCACAAGGGTTGATGCGATCTATGACTGTTACCCCGAAGGCAGTTTGAAGAATCAGACGCGAGCAAAACGCCTCGGTGAGACAGCAGTTAGGTTGATACGGGTGTCCGAGAACGTCCCTTTACCTAAAGGGAAGAATTGGCAGGCATTCTTGAAAGTTAGTGAGAATAAAGACGAATTTTTCAAGTTCCTGTCTGCTGAACTGCTGAAATTAACATCAACATCCGAGTACCAGTTGTTAACGACATCAGGAGAATATGTACTATGCAATAAGGATGTTAGCTTATGTGACATATCTCCATCGAACCACGAGGAAGCAGACACGCGCATGATGCTTCATCTCAACCATGCAGTCTCACAAGGTCACAAAATAGCTTTTCTTCGCACGGTTGATTCTGATGTCGTCATTCTGTCTTTGCACCATTTCGCAACATTCCGTGACCTTGGACTCAGTGAGCTGTGGATTGGGTTTGGAATTGGAAAGGCATATAAAGATATGCCAATTCATGAGATAGCTTCACAACTTGGACCTGATTACTGTAAGGCCCTGACTTTCTTCCACGCCTTCACAGGTTGTGATGTAACATCCAGCATGCTCGGCATTGGGAAGAAGACAGGATGGAATGCATGGATGAATTTTCCCGCATCAACTGAAATGATGATAGAATTGACTGAGAATCCGCAAGTCTTTTCAGAGGATTCCCCTCATATGCAGCATATCGAAAAACTCACCATACAGATGTACAGTAACAGTTGTGTCAGTACACGTGTCAATGATGCGAGACGGCATATGTTCACACATGGCCTTAAGTCTATGGAAAACATCCCGCCCACCAAAGCAGCTCTGTATCAACATGTAAAAAGGGTAATTCTTGTGTCATCTTTCATTTGGCATCGTGCTCTGCAGAAACACTTATGTGTGCCAGACCCATCACAGTACGGATGGGAGTGGAATCCACGTCTCAATATTCTGGTCCCATTTTGGACTCACCTAGGAGACGCAAGTGCTGCATGTGCACTGATGCTCCACTGTAGTTGTGCCAAGGCCTGCAAGGGCAATTGCAAATGCTTGAAAGCTGGATTAAGGTGCACACCTTTGTGTAAGTGTGAAGGTGGCTGTTGTAACAATATTGAGTAGTATACTGTCATGTTAGGACCAGTCATCTCCTATTCTGGTATTTTTTTTTCCATTTTCGGCCAGTTAACACATGTCATGTTTCTAGTTGAGTTGATTTTGCTAACAAATGTTCATCCCATGTGGCTTGCTACATTGTCCGGGGTATAGGAATACAGTTTTAGATTTCGGAAAATAGTCTGTTATTTACTGCACAAGACGGTGTTAATTCATGCATAGCATGATACAATATCCCCAACTATTTTGCCTCTGTACAACAGTTGATACCTTCGTTCACCCGTGTGTTCATCTATGGTATCCTTGTCTTTCTCTGGCCATAGGCCACATGTGACTAGTCAGTTCCTACTCCATAGCAAATCAACTTGGAAATCCTTCATCTTGTAGCGCACTCATGTCTCAATGAATCCATACCTGAGTTGATCTAATAAATCTAACGTAAGGTATCAAATTGCCATACCGGATCATATTTCGATAAGTTATTCGCTAAAACATTTCGACCACTCATCGACATCAAAGGTCATGTTTTGGCTCCCAGTGGTGGCTATATCTCTATATCCCTGGTAAAGTAGCATACCATGAGGGATGGGCATTAAGTGTCGGCAACATTAATCCTGACTTGGAACACACCACATCTTAACTGGCCGAAAATGAAGAATACTACTTGTAGTCAAAAAATATTCCTGTACCTCGAATGACTGCAAACATACACTCACCCCTTCTAGTCCCATTTTGCCAATGTTCTATACTGGCAAGATAACATTGTATAATTAACAACGGGAACTAATGCATCCCGAGTTCATTCCAGCACTGCCCTTGCTGGCAGACGTGTCGCTATGGTGTTGAGATTGAACCAGAACTCCTCTAGAAATTTGATAGTTTTATTTTCTTAGAAAATAAATCTATCGAAAATGCCGGAAGTTGAGAATAGACTGTCACTTTAATTGGATTATCAAATGTCCAAGTATCCCCACTGCTGCATACTATCGAGTACCCTTGTTCATGTGTTGACAGGAATCTCTCATACCATGTTCATTTGACCATTGCATTCCCGAGAAACATTCAACACTAATTTATCTACGGACGGACGATCATACTGACAGTCAGACACACAGACGCACACATCGACGGAAATTCTGATCCCATTATCCATTAATCTTCCCCCCAACTTGTTCCAAGGGCTTCACTCCATCATTCACATCAATTACAGCACATGTATGGTGTTAGGTTTGGAGCTTCAGTTGTGCGATCGGCGAAAATAGCTTTTTTTCGATCCGCTTGGCGGCCATTTTGGATTTCGCTGCTAGTGGTGGCTAGAGGATGGTGCCAACTTGTAGCCGATCGATTTTGAAATCTCTGATGCCTACCCTTACATCATGCCAAATTTCAGGAAGGTATCACCAAGTGCACAATTCTAGCGAATTCCTCCCCCGCTAAAATGCATATGGTTTCGTCTGGTAGCACTATCCCAGCACATGGTATAAGCCTAAAACTTGGGACCTGGCGGAAGTAATAAAAATGCGATGTAGGTACCAAAATTTAGGGAGTGGCTGGATAGGTTCTGGGGGTGTTCTGGGGGACTCACATGAGTATACAACGCGGATACTATACTACCAGATCACTCTCATATGAGAAGAGCGACATACCCTGACCCGAACATTTGGTATATGTCGGATCCTACACTGGATATCAACAGTGGTTAACGTTTCCATGACGTCGCGTGTGCATCATGACATCATTAGCAACGTCAATCGTTTCGCGGGAAAAACTTTCAAGAAACCCACATTCACCATCCATTTTCCATTACATTCCTATACTCTATACAAGTTGGCCATGTCTGTATATATCACTATACATACCATAGCATACTGTACATGTAGTACACATGTCGGATGCAGATCTGTACAGGAAAGGGTTGCACCGGCAAAAAATCCGGTTTCTATGGGAATTTAACACAAGCTGCACCGGTATAAGTCCGGTAATAAGGCACAAAAAACCTCCTGCTATACAACTGATGATCACCGGTTCGCCCAAGCGGAGAAAATATTAAAACCTTGAACACGAGCGACCGCTTTTCCGACCATACGTCATAATATCAATTAACAGGATGGCTGTTCAGTAAATGTGTGGGGTAGACCAATTAATATTTCCAACGTGCAGCCCGAGGCTGCACGTTGAAAATATTGATCGGTCTACCCCAAATAATGAATATGGACTCTTCCAATTGCTGCCATTGAACTAACTGGCATGGAAGTACCACAAGAGGTCGAAGGGTTCAGCTGAGCTCTGTGGTTTCATCTGGGAAAATATTATGTGAAATTTAGAATTTAAAATATAAGCACTATTGCATGTCAAAAGTTACTTATAAACTAGATCGACAAAGTTGATAGGCCTGAAGGTATATTTTATTTTCCAGATATATATTATACCCATGTATGTAATTCTGTTATTACGTGATTCGGGCAGAAATATTAAACACCGACAAGCTCGCTGTGACATGCATATATGGCCTGTAACACCAGGGCCGCGCAGATAGTCTCTGTGAAACACCTTGGCACTTTGATACTTCTTTTTAAAGGCGACGCTATAAAAAAGGTATCAAAGTTGTGCCGAGGCGTCAGACAGGAACAATACACGCAGACGAGAGCATTTATGTTTTAAAACAACCTCGCCCGGTACACCGAATATCTCTGTAGATGAGCCACAGAGAGTACGATTTATACCATGTTTACCTATTCTGCAATATATGAAAAGCCTATGACATAAATTTTAGTTTTACACACCAACCGTGATGAACACGCCAGCAAAGGGAGTTCAATAGTTAAAATTTACACCTTCAGTGGAACTACATCCAAGCTGACCTTTGGTGACGTCGACATGAGGTTCCGCTCCAGAGTTTCGTACTTCTGCACAGGGGAGAATTTTGAAATAAAAGGCCTATACTGAATCTGACCCCACATAAATTAGGTCTGTATTTTTAGTATTAGGTATTTGAAAGCATGAGACTACTTGTTGGCAAGTAGACTTTAATGTTTTGGTCATTGGATGGATGCCTGATGCATAGTGTCATGACAGCATGGGATTTCTGTGAAACAGTGGCTCAGAAAATGAGGCCAACTTTTCAGACGTCATTTTTACACGGGATTGTTTACAGGTGTGTAGCCAAAAAATGAGACGGAAACATAGAATTTTTTTTTCTCTCTTTTGTAATTGGAGTTGATGTGTTCCAGGCCTGGGTAGGTGTTGAAGCTGGGAAAATTCTGCTTTTGTGGCTGCCAAGTGCCTGCAAATGGCTGGTTTTGGCAATTTTTCAGCCAAATTTTAGGGTCGTGGCTTCATGTTGTACTGGAAGTTATGCCACCCACAATTAAATGTATCCGTTTTATCTTATCAGGCTGTATTCACTAGGTTCAGCCAATTTAGAAAATGTATACATGTCAGGGGTAATGCAAATGAGTTTGGCTTCATTGGCAGTGGAATAGAACACATGGCACGCCATTTTTGAAAATGCCTTGAAAACTGTGGAGCGGAACCTGAATGCAACGTGTCTAAATTTATCGCACGTCACCCCACGAAGAGTGAAATGAAAGTGACAATTATTTATTACGTTTTTAAATGAGTTTACCCCATAAGACACCAAAACTTAACAAACATGCATTGTCTCATGTTAATAAAGCATCCATAACTCATAATGGTATGTTATTATGCTATTAAAATGAAAAAGTCCCCGTTTCATTTTCCATTTCGTTTCGGCGATAAAATTGGATAGCGACTCTTAATAATCTGACGATCATGGTATAAATAAAACATACCCAAAAGTAGCTTGGTGTATCAAATGTTCACCACTCGTGGTGAAGTGGTGTTAGCCCCGCGCGCCAAAGGCTCGCGGTTAACACCACTTCACCACTCGTGGAGAACATTTGGTACACCAAGCTACTATAGGTATATTCTATTTGTACATAACGAGGTAAGTTAGGTCGCCCCCTTTTATCAAAATTTTCATATCACAAATGGGAGATAGCTCCTCAAGACGAATTTCAATTTTGTGGAGAGGTGCGTTCGCAACTTCGCACCCGTCGCAACTCCTCTGGCAACGCGCCTGAATTAATAGGCCTATTCCATTCTATTTGGCCTGTAGATTTTGGGGAATATTCAAACGCCAATCGCCATGGATCAGACAATAGTCCCCCATGGTTGTGGGTGTCAGCAAATGGTGCACTAATGTCTGATGAATGTAGAAAGATTGAAAGCACAGCATCAAAATATCTCTGAGCAACGGGTTGTGACTTTAAAAAAATGAAACCATAGGCTCAAGTGAGCCTAACACGCTCACCTGGATCAAGTTGTCAAAAGAGGTGAATGTGCCAGTAAGTGATGGACAGAAAGAGCAATTTTTTGATTTGCCACGACACAACCCAAGGCAATCTTTTGGCCATTCATTTCTGCTGGTCCCAGTAAAACTTCCTTGGCAAAAACAGTGTTAAATTGGGCATCCCCATACGGCACCCCATGGCATAACCGATAGCAATTTCTTGTCCATCTGATTCCGATGGACCTAAGGAAGCTGTATACCAAAAAAAAAAACAATTTTCTGGTCCGTGCAGTTTTTGAAATATGGGTGTTTGAATGTTTTTCTATTTTTAGCTCCGGAGGTTCCCACGAGGGCTGTGAAATTTTCTGTCGGACATCAATCAAGTACTTATGACCCAGCTATACAACATGCCAAATTTGGTTCAAATCAGCCCATCGGTTCTTGAAATATTAATTTTGGGTGGAGCCCAAAAATGGGTATGTTAACTTAACAAAGAGAGCCCAAATATTGGGCTACAAACTTCTCTTGAACAAACTTTAATCTTCAACACCAAAAGATGTTTCATACGAAATATCAAGGCATTCTCTTTGATGGTTCAAAAAAGATCTTTAGGCTTTTGGGCATTAACCACAGGCCGAAGAAGGAAGCTGCTTCATTTGAACAAAATGGGAAGGTTATACTTCAAAGATGGTCTGTGCCAAATATGTTTGAGTTTGGCCAGGTGGTTTTCAAGAAGATAAGTTTCAAAAGTTAACGGACGACGAACGCCGGACGCCAAGTGATTGCAATAGCTTACACTGACCTCCAGTCAGATGAGCTAAAAAATAATGGTTACGCATCGCTGATGCGTGGTTGGGTTTTAGTGCGCACCCGTTATACTTGTCGTTATAAGAAAATGCACTGCAAGTCGTGGAAGACCAACCTGAAATCGTCAGGCCAGGCTGTTTTTTTAACTCAATGTAGATGGGAAAATGTCATATAAGTTAAACACTTAACAACCCTGCTAGCAAACGACTAGGTCAGTTCGGTAACATTTGCACGGAGATCGTAAAATTATGCACAGGCTGGCACGTCTGTGGGTTCACACGCATCACCCTTTTAGGATCAATGGACACTTACATCTTGATCCTTGAGAGAGGAACTACGGATACAGTCAGCACAGATTCATGATCATGCCCTATTACCCTGAACCAGTCATCCATAGAATTGAATCCATGGAGAGATTACCACCAGATGTCCTAAAATCAGTAAGTACATGACAATCTCACTGACTGAACCATAACCCCAACAGCCTCCTGCGTCTAAAAATATAGTAAACCAAGGGAGGGAGGTCTTACAGATGGGGAAGTGGTCCAATGTAGCACTAAACTCGTCTACATATAATATTCCATAAAGGTTCAGATGTCGGAGAAATCTGAAAAAGAAAATCGGGACAGAAACAGAAGAAAAATCTAAATTTTACAATTTGTTTTAAAATTCAAGGGACATAACTCAAACTAAAAAAAAGTACAAAAGCAGAAATCAAACTTGACCTACATTTTATCGCACTTAAGATGGTCGAAAAGTGTGGAAATAATCGGTCACTTGTCACTTACAACAGTTTTTTTTTATTTCAGGCGGCATAACTTCTAAACTACTAGAAACAGGCAAAATTAACTGATTAAGGTTTCATAACTTTGCTCAGTATGATCAAACTTCACCGATTTCGAAATCCTTCAAGACATTAAGAAAGCCTCTTGTACCAAATATTGACTAAATCCGATACTATTTCTGCAAGTTATCACACTAATAATCTGGAAATATGCAAAAAATAACTAATTAATGGTCATAACTCTGCTCAATATCATCGGACAGCACCGGTTATCAAACTTGTTCAAGACATTAAGAAAGCCTCATATACCAAATACTGACAGAATCCGTTAATATTTGTTCCACTTATCACGCTAACGAGCTGAAAACGCGCAAAAAATCAAGGGCCATCTCTGGTCAGTACGATGAAACGGCAACTCGTTCAAGACATTGTTAAGGATGTCTCATATCCCAAATCCGTTAATATTCGTTCAAGTTATCGCTCTCGGAGATAGAGGGAGTAGGATAAAAAAGTATTAAAAAATACGAAAAAATTACAACCCAAAATGGACCATCTTCAATTTTTTGGCTACAAAATTTGGCGTGCATCATATTTTCATAATATCTGATTAATATAATAAAAAACTGAAACACCAAGATCCAAGCATCTCGGAGATATAGGTGCTAACGTATAAAAATATGAAAAATACAACGAAAATGGCCGACATTCAGCCATCTTTAATTCTTTTATCTATAAAATTTGACATGCATCATATTTTCATAATGTCTGATTAGGCCTGAAAAAATTAAAAATCTGTTTCTCAGGCCTTCCCGCATGGTCCTTTTGGCTACCGCATGCCCCCTTTTTATAACCAAAGCCAACTTTAAAAAAAAAATTCAATGAGTTATATCTGATATTTGATCCATGTTAATCAAATTGATACATTTATCCCTTGAGTGCAAGAAGACTTTGCAATTCTTTAGCATTGCAAAGCTTTCTTGCACCCAAGGGACGAAATACACCACCACCCATGCTATTCTGTAGATTTTGAGGCCCAAAACATAAAGCAAACCAAGAACATGAATTGTTGATGGCAAAGGTATAATAATTACAAAAATAAAAAATAAAATAAAAAACCGACCGCCCGCATGCAGTTTTACAAAAAATGGCCTCAAAAACAGAAGAAGTACTTTGTGGGGCCTTATTTTTTTATTTTTTTATTAAGGTTTAACGACACATTAACAGCCAGGGTCGTATCATGTCGGTGACAGTTTTACGGGTGGAGGAAGCCGGAGTACCCGGAGAGAACCACCGAGCAACGACGAGCAGCTGCCAGCTCCCCAACATCGTAACTCTGAACTCTGCACTGCGGCACAGGCAGGGTTAGAGGTTAAGTGCCTTGCCCAAGGACACAACGCGGGAGCACGAATCAGTCGCTGAACTGGTCACCCATCCAACTACTAACCGCGCTCGACGTTGCTTAACTTCGGTGATCTGACGAGAACCGGTTACCGCGACGCCACCGCGCCCCCTTGTGGAGCCTTAATGCTAATAATTTGTAACACCAACATCCGAGTATCTTAGAGGTACTGTACAGGTGATAACGTATAAAAATATGAAAAATACGAAACAATTACAGCAAAAATGTTTTTTTGTGACAAAACGGATCTCAAACTGTTCTGTGTACGAAATATATCAGCCTCAGCCTTGTACGCACATTTTGATATGAGCCAAGGTAAACCTCGTCTTGAATGGAATTTAGTATTGTTAACAAGACGCAGTGGCGAAGATACAGGGAGCTGCAACGCCCACTCCAAAAATTTTGTCGGAAAAATTTTGAGGCGTTTTGTTAGTAAAAGTTTGCACGCTGGAACTGCACGCAAAAAACGTTTTAGGTAGAAATTTGTTTGCTCAATCTGAAATTGGTCAGTCTGGAAATTTTGGGAAAAAAACCTGGAATCGGAATAAAAACCGCCAAGGAGCCAACGTTGACACACGTAATTTGACCCCCACCCCCACCCCCACCCCCGGACACACTCAATCTGTCATCTGTATGATTTCATTCATTTCATGCAATCACTCTAAAAAATGTGCCATCCCAGGAACCTTTTCGAATTTGAACAGCAGAGGTTACGGATGACCATCATATTTCCTGTTACCCCTTCTCACACTCTACCTGACCTCTCACCGCTTCGACTCAGCTCATTGGTTATGATCAACACTATAAGGTGAAGGTCATCAAATAACCCGAACCCTAAAACGGAATTTCATCACGGTGTTCGAAATTCCTCTCGCCATTCCTGTTTAGTGAGCTCGTTTCATACATTTCGTATTGAATAGATAGATACTCATTATAGCTCCGCAATTTCCACAACAGACGGATCTGGGGAATGGAGGTGCACATGGGGCGGTTAATTAATTTTCAGGTGTACATTTTTACAATTGTTTGCCATAAAAACGTACACACCTTTACCTAATACAAATAGAAGACGGCACGTGCAAAAAAAAAAAAAAAATACATAAATAAATGACAAGCAAATGACACCAGAAAAAAAAAATCGAACTGTAGAAACAGAATTTCCTGTGATCAGTAAATGTGAGTCTGTGTGAAATTGTGAAAGCATCACACCTGAACTCTTTAGAAAGAGATTTATTGGAGACTTATTTTTGAGGAGTTAAATATCGTTAAAGAAATCAGAAAAGGATTTTGTTACAGACCTGTTCTATGAATTCCACATCTACAGCGACACTAAATCACGCGGAAAATGAACATCTGTTCCGCACATATGTGCGGAACGGAAATCGTTGACGGACTATTTATAAATAGAAGCGAAATTTCACTGGAATCTTCTACAAATCGTGCACCGTAATTATCGCTAGCGATAGCTTAAAATCATCCCCTAAGTTCCCATGTGTTCTATGTGCCAGCAGACACATAGAACAGACTGGAACTCAGGGGACGAAATAGTAACACGGGTTCCCCACGCAAATATTTGGTTGGCGATAAATTGTGTTCTTTTTGTTGATAGTTGTTAAATGAATTGCTGAGTGTCCTTCTAATGATTGTTTTTTATGGACTGGAAGGCGTGTAATAAACACAGAACGACACACACGTATGAATGGGTTAATCGATATGGAACTTGTGCCATATCGATTAACCCATTCACACGCGTGTGTCGTTCTGTGTATTTTGCATATTGCATTTAAAGATTATCACTCAGCAATCAGTATAGATTTTTTAGAGAAATCAGAAATGGGTTTTTGTATATAGTATTTAACCCTTTACCCAACGCAGACGATATCAAAATTTATTATTTTAAATATCATTTTTTTTAAATTTTTAAAAAAATTTCAACAAAACCATATCATGTGACCCCTCATTGGAACGAGCTTAATGAGCTCGTTCCAATGAGGGGTCACATGATATGGTTTTGTTGAAATATTTTGAAAAATTTAATTTTTTCAACTGCCCTTTTTGCATATTACGCGGGCGGATGCGGGCGATTCATTAGGTAAAGGGTTAAAGGTTTTCAAGCAGAAATATTTTTTAAAGAAATCAGAATTAAATTTTGATTTTTCATACATTAACCATTTGAAATATCAATCGGCTAATCCATGCAGAAATGGTTTTTAAAGAAATCAAAATTAACTTTTGATTTGTCATACATTAACCATTTGAATTATCAATCGGCTACTCCCAAATAATGAATATGGACTCTTACAACTGCTGCCATTGAACTGACATGGAAGATACCACTAGGGTTCAAAGGGTTAAATGAAACAGAAATGGATATCGAGGAAATCGGAAATACATTATTGTGTACTTTATTTCAAGAGGAGAGAAACAGAAATGGTTTGCCAAAAAAAAAACAAACAAACAAAAACGAAACTCTGCACTGATCGGGACGTTTTAAACGTTGTGTGTGTCTCGGACCAACATGCAATACCATGCCTAAAATATAAGTGTGTCCTGGTTTCCAAATTTTGACTGCACACTTTCAAATGTTTTGCCTTGCCCAACTTTTGTCGAGCATTGAAATTTATGCTTGAACTTCAGGAAGCATTAGGGGTCTAGGATGTGATTACCAGTATCTCTGAAATATGCAGTCAATGGTCACATTTTAACCCGAAAGGCCTTGACACATATTTTTAATCCCCAGTGAGTTTCCATTTGTTCCAAATTAATAATGCCATATCATGCTTGAGATGTAAGGACGCCCCACTTCTTGGAGTGTTGATATTTATGACCATAAGGAATGCAATCGGGGTCTTAAAAATAAAATTTCTGATAGTTGTGAAAAAATGCACCAAAAGACCACCAGGTGACTCTCGTGACCTTTGTGGGTTATACCCCTCTTGATATATAAGCATGACTCACTTTCAAACTTTTTGGCTCCGCTCATATTTTCGCGTGTTAACCCTTTACCTAACATGAAAAGCAGACGACACTTGCAAACAAAACTCTTGAATAACTGATTTTTTTTTCATTTTTTTGTCTCAAAAACATAGGTTATGACCCCTCATTGGAACGAGCTCGTTCCAAAGAGGGGTCATAGCCTATGTTTTTGAGACAAACAATGAAAATTTAATGAAAATTAATTGGCGATTTTTGAGAATAGCGCTGGCCGATTTGACCGTTACGTTGGGTAAAGGGTTAATCATCATATCTGAACTTCAGGAAAAGAGTCATAAAATGCGATTTCCAGCAATGACTCCTGTGTGACAACAGTGACCATGATCCAAACTTTGAACTTCCAATGAGTTTCGACTAACTTGGTGTTAGTCCTAACTTCATAGTTCATACCATGCTTGAGATTTGAGCGTGACACACTTTCAAATAATTTGGCTCCGCCCACGTTTTTGAGTGTTGAACATCATAAATGATCACCAGGAATGCATTTGATGGTCTGAAAATGCTATTTTCAGCAGTTGCAAACATGCCCTTATAAAAAAGTACCATGGTAAACCATGGTAAAACCCAAAATACCCTGATAATACCATGGTATACCATGGTATTACCAGGATATTTTGGGATTTACCATGATTTACCATGGTACTTTTTTATAAGGGTGTCAGTGACACTTGGGTGATCCCAGTGACCTTGACTCACATTTTAAATCTCAATAGAGTTTTGACTCAATTGGTATCCCTAGTCGATATGATGCTTGAGATATGAGCGTGTCCCACATTCAAACTTTGGGATCCGCCCAGTTTTTTGAGTGTTGAAATTCATATTGAACACCGGGAAATTTGGTGGTGGTTCGATGTCCATAGGACGTTCTATTCTAGATATACTTTCAAATAATTTGGTTCCACCTTTTTGAGTTTTAAACTTATATGACCACCATGCAGGAACGCATTGTGGGGTCTGTAAATGCGTATTGCCAGCTGTTACAAACAATGCGCTCATTTGTTACCCCTTTCACCATGACCCATTTTTTGAACTTCCAGTCGCGAAACTAAGATCTCAAAAATTTTCTGACATGTTGGGAAGCGATTTACAGCTTTCCCACAGTATCCTGGGTCATTGACGTCGGAACGAACTTTGGACATAACTCAGTGTACTTCTTTAACCCTTTACCCAACGAATCGCCTGCCTGCATACGCACGCATAATATGCAAATTCAGCAGCTGAAAAAATATTATTTTTCGAAAAATTTTAACAAAACCATGTCATGTGACCCCTCTTTGGAACGAGCTCGTTCCAAAGAGGGGTCACATGATATGTTTTTGTTGAAATTCTTTGAAAAAAGTTTAAAAATCATATTTCAAATGATAAATTTTGAAATCGTCTGCGTTGGGTAAAGGGTTAACTCTTTACCCAACGTAATGGTCAAAACCGGCCAGCGCTATTCACAAAAAATACTATCCAATTTTCATTATTTAAAAAAAAAATTTCACAAAAACATGGCTTATGTACCCTCATTGGAACGAGCTCGCTGAGCTCGTTCCAATGATGGGTCATAAGCTATGTTTTTGTGATAAAGAATGAAACAATTAATTATTCAAATATTTTATTTGCCAGTGTCATCTGCTTTTCGTGTTAGGTAAAGGGTTAAAATAACAATAGAGGAAACAGGTCGTAAACGTTCGTTTCATGTTGTTATTTCAAGAATTACCTTCTTTTAACGAATAAATTCTTGAAAATAATAATAAATACTCGATTTGTTTTTCGGGAACATGATGGGGGTTTAATATATTCCCGATTTTCCATAGTAATGGGAACGGGAATGAAATTACACTCAGAACCGGGAATCAGGAAATGTCCTGGATAATATCAAGCAAATTTACGAGACAAACAAGACACACTAATTTTTGTAAAAATTAACTTATTTTATTGGCAATCTGCCTTCTCCAAACGAAAAGTTATTTTCCTCAGACAAGCGTGAAAACTCAAACCCGACCCCAACTCGTCTTCATTTTCAGAATCACTAGTTTTATCACCACTTCAGCTCCCTCTTCACCTCTGAGAGGCGCAGACACCAGTCTTCTCTGCTTGAAGCAGAGGAGACTGGCGAAGGCGGTGAAGAAGTTGATGCCGAAGGAGGCAGTGAAGAGTGAGTGATACTAGTGATTCGGAAAATGAAGACGAGTATGGAGATCTTGCTGCTGAAGAGAGGAGTCTGTGGGAACCGACTGAAAGCTACAGTGATTTGGTGAAAAAGGGTTCTTCAAGAAGCAGGACCGTAAAAACTTCAGGTGTGAAAAGCCGATATTATTTATTTATTTATTTATTTAATTATTTATTTATTTATTTATTTATTTATTTATTTATTTATTTTATTTATTTATTTATTTATTTATTTATTAAGGTTTAACGACACTCTTACAGCCAAGGTCATATCGTGTCGGTTACAGTTTTATGGGTGGAGGAAGCCGGAGTACCTGGAGAGAACCACCGAGCAACGACGAGCAGCTGCCAGCTCCCCAACATCGTAACTCCCCACTGCAGTGCAGGCAGGGTTAGATGGCTTGAAGACATGCGCACCATCGACGTGCAGTACGCCTTAGTACACGGCGTCATCGTGGCCCCATGTGGACAATCGTGATAAAGTGCTGCCTTGCCCAAGGACACAACGCGGGAGTCCGAATCGATCGCTAAGACGGTCACCCATCCAAGAACTCGACGTTGCTTAACTTCGGCGATCTGACGAAAACCGGTTACCGCAACAAAACCGCCCCCCCCCCCAAAAAAAAAAGAAGAATGCTGATGAAACTAAGTTACGCTGGAGCAGTTTTTACATTCAGAAAACTTCTCTTCAGCACACAAACAGCGCTGTGTGTGTCATTCAGATTCCGTGCTAGAGATTTTCCGGGTATTGTGGCCGGCTTTCGGAACCGGGAACCCGAGAATTCCCGTTCCCGGGATTAAACGCCAGTACATGACTACTCGATTTTCATATACTTATAGCGACCATTTTCATACAATAGATATTTAAAACATAATGGTATTCTGCATACTGAAAATTGTGGTTTCGTCAAATAGCCAAACTCTTTTTTTAATTTAGCGCCTTTCAGAGAAAATGATGGCATTCGAACCAGCAAATTTTCCGACGGACAACAAATATTTCCGACAGAGGTGGTCATCGGTGGAACGAACCACTTCCGTCGCCCCACGAGCTTCAGACCTGTGAACCTCAATAGAGGTTCGTCTCATTTGGTGTTGTCCCTGTTCCATATCACACTTGGGATATGAGCGTGACCCACTCTCAAAATGTTGGGCTCCACCCAGTTTTTCTACTGTTGAAACTCATATATGAACATCAGGAATGTATTATGGTGTCTTGGAAAAATGCACGTAATTACCCCCTGGGCAGCCCCAGTCAACCTGATCTATATGAACGTTAAAACACGGGCTTAAAATTCATGCGCTAATCAGAATCGATTCGCTCAAATGATTCTCGCAAGAAAAACAATAAGAATCAACTGTGATTCGCGCTAAATGTACATCAGATTCTTGTCCGAGATTAATCAACTGTGATTCGCACTAAATGTTCATCTGATTCTTGTCTGAGATTCTAAACGTGGCTTTAAAAAGACAGATTTTTATTATTCTCTACTCACTCATAATAAGGTGACAAAACGTCACTCAGCACTCAGCAGTGGTGTCTATTGACGTCTTGGCTGCCGACAAAGGCAGCTAAAACTTCACTAGACGCCACTGCCACGCTCTGTAATTTCCATCAGCAAGACCACCCAAATCATGCATATTTGAACGTGTGTTCTCCACCTGCATGTATGACAAGAAACTCACCCAAACTGAAATTGGTTCCTTGAAGGTTAAACATTGTAAGTAAATAAATATGGACGTTTGCTTTTTACTATTGCACATGTACATATTGCACTCACTTGGGTATAATCGTACTCTCAAATTCTATATATTTGACTGGTTGAGTGCTGGAATCCCATATTTGGGCTTTCTCTAAAGTGCCGGTACTCTAACTCAGAGTCTTCAAACTCTGTGGGTGTCCTTCATATTATCTTCAAATGTAAATTGTTTGGTCTGTGTGGACTTTCCTTGTTACTATTTATGTGAGAGTGCCAAAAGGCACTCTCACATAAATTGTAACAAGGCAAAGACTTGTGAACAAATTTTGCTGATTAAAAATAATTTAACACTCTACCAGTTAAGAAATTAAAACTGATTATCGCAACAAGAATTTGTGGGAATCAAAACTGATTCTTGTGAATTGTGACAGGTTTTAACTTTAACAGCTTTATCAGTTTTAATGTGTTTGAAAATGAATACGAATGGTATTTCTGTGCATTCATTTTTCTCCCCTTCCCCCTCCTCCGTCTGACCAAACTATTGTAGGGGCGTTCAGAATCGGAAATTTGTACCACTTTACTTTCAATGCTCTTCCTCCACCCCTTCTGGTCAAGACCTTACAATTTCAGACAGAAATTGGCGATGTAATGTGTCGCCGCACGCTACTTGTGTTTGTATCAGGAATTTCCATCGTAAATTTTCAGCTCGCTCCCACCACCTGAAAGAGCAATCTGCACCGTCGATGTGCTTCACAGCAGACCCAACTTGTTTGATAAATGGGTAAAGAAAGTTTTAAAAGAATTGTCGGTTGGATGGTTAATAAAGAATGCTAATCGAATGTTGTTGCACAGTACAGTGACTTACAATACGTGAATGATCCTGAATACATGATCATTTGGAATGTATCCTTTACAGATTAATCGATAGCCACTTTAAGTCTTATTATACTTGGTAATTGGGGCGTTTCTGTAATTATTGTTCATATACATTGAATGCATGACGTCGCGAAAATTACTCTAACCCCAATCTTTTAACCATTTTCTCGCTGTTTCAGTTAGTGCATTCACAAAAATTTAGTAGCTTTTCCATTTTTGCCTCCAAAACATAGCTTATGGCTACCGGTCCTTATCTATATTTCTGAGGCAAATAATGAAAATATTTTGTTAACAGCCTGTGTGAAACACAGACTATTGTTTCTGTGTTTTCTTTTCTTTTGTTCTTCTTCTCTCCCATTCTCTCCACCCCCACCCCCACCCCCCCCCCCCCACCCCCCGTTCACAAGATAACTCGAATAGAAATATACCGATCGAGACGCTTTTACGAAAACTGATAGACAATAACTCTTAATCGGCCATCCATGTTTTTCAGGTTATTGGAGGCCTTTGGTGTGGCCCCAATGGTATCGTCTCTTCATTCCCTTGTTCACGCGATAACCCGAATACAATATTTCCATCTCGATGAGACTTATGTTTTTCTTCAAGCGGATCGGAGAATGAGGCACATGATTTTCACATCCTCTAAATTTTCTCTGGTAATAGTAAACTGTAACAGTAACTATTTTATATTTAAACAACTGAAAAACAGAGTAAACAATCAAGTTAAAGAGAACAGGAGAGCTGTCATCTTATTTGTTGTTTTTACTCTGAGTATTTTCAATGTATTTTTTTATTAAATCTAGTCATGGCTGCTGTTAAGCAGCCATGACTAGATTTGATGAGAAATTCATTTACATTTAATGTAGAAACAATTAGTCAAAACATCCACGCAAGTTACAGGGTGGTGGGTGGGAAGGGCGGGGGGGGGGGGGGGGTGTGGGGTGATTAAAAGTTCTCAAATTATACTTATTTCAGTGGCAAGGGAAATCATGTCCTGCCAGGAATATCCATCAGCCGTATGCAAGAAGTTGATCTAATGATTCAAATGTATCCTCAGACAAAAGTTGAAAGAAACCGTATGCTTTTTAAAGCAATTTTGCATATTATCCAGGTCTGTCTTATAATATAAGATATAACTTCCAATTCTAAGGAGCGGGAAATGCCCTTTTCAATGTACCTTCGAGAGTTCTGAATTATTAAAATGTCTTGTGTTTTTAACTCTCTCAAGACTTCAACATGGGTCTCAAAGCTTTCATTAAATGCATGGCTATAATTACCCAAGGATCCTTTCCGAGCTCACCCTTACCTTCACATTTGACGTTGGCAATATAAAGATAAACTGTTATAGCAAAAACCAACGGGAAAGAACGACTGATTCAAAAGTTATTACTCAGGAACTAAAACTGCCATAAAACGTTTATCGTATAACCTTTGAACTTCGACCTACTTCTTTGACATTTGAACTTAACTTTGACCTTAACACAGGACGGAGCGACAAGAAACCAGACTCGCTGCCCGGCCCACGGGCCGGGTCAGTAAAGAATCTTAGAAGCATAACGGAATAAGATACTTATCGGCTAACCCACGATGGTGTTTGGTGATGTGGTCAATAAGCCCACTCGCCATGTTTTACGTTAATGATATGCAAGGTCAGAGGTCGCTTCGGACTATCTGTCAAGACTGTCATACATGCACTCTAAAATCGGTTGGGTTAAAAATCAACCCAAATCGACTGGGTTGAGTGAATATGAACCCAAATTGGGTTCATATTCACTCAACCCAGTCGATTTGGGTTGATTTTTAACCCAACCGATTTAGAGTGTGCGATAGCAACAAATAAAATGTTTCGTTTGAAACGAGAAAATGTGTGTTTTCGGTTTAATACTAATAAAGATAGAAAAAATAATACACTTTCAAGACTTCAGTTAATCGACAGAACAAAATAATATTGATTTTTTCGTCAAATGAATACCGCAATGATAGCCTTGCCATAAGCGAAGGCAGACTCGGAATCATGTTATTTTTTTGTTGACAAGTGACAAAACGGCAGATAGGTCACCCAAGCGACACACAGATGACTGCGTGAGTGAAAATTCCAGGGCTTAAAATTAATACGAAAATCACGATATCGGTTCATTGTGGTATTCATTTGACAAAAAAATCAGTACTATTTTGGTCTGTCGATTAAATGATGTGTTGAAAGTATGTTATTTTTTCTACCTTTTTAGTATTAAATCGAAAACGCACATTTTCTCGTTTCAAACGAAACATTTTGTTTATTGCTGTCGCGTGTATGACAGTCTTGATAGATTGGCTGATGGTCATGTTTACCCGAAGCGACCTCTGACCTTGCATATTATTAACGTTAAACATGGCGAATGGGCAATGGGCTTATTCTAAAAAATTTCAACAGGTGTCATGTTACCTCTCATGGAATAAGGCAACTGTGCAGCCTCTATATAATAATAGTATGCTGTATTAAGGCAATCTTTCTCATTATTTGATTTTAGACAGCGTTGTATATCGATGCTTTTTCCGTCCGATAACGTTGACCGGAAATCGATTGTAATTTACAATGTAAACAAAGCCGACTTGGAATTTACTCCCATGCAGCTCTGTCGCTGTGTTTTGAGGAATTCTGATGCCCCAGCTTTGTTGCCTCCGGAAATATTTTATTATTAGTTGTGGTACGAATATTGTAGTAGACTTCCAGGAACCAGTGGTGCCTGCTGTCAACTCTATGAGCTGATTATATTTGTGTTTCGTGTTCTATACATTTCAACCTTCATATTGATGTATAATTTGTGGCTATTTAATTTGAATTTCAAAATAAACAAAATTCTCTTACTAAAAACGCACCTTAACATATTAACAAAACATTCACTATTATTCCTTTTATGACAATATATCAAAATTCCAGTTTTCGACTCATATAGACCACAAATACAGAGAACTGCGTATACATTGGTTGTGTAGAGGTTGTATTCCTTCCAACTACGAGATTAGGGGCCTGGAAAAAATATTCTTTAAAAGTGAGTATTTAGCTTTTAAAACATTTTTAGAGACAAAAGCATATCTTATTTATGATATAGAATGTAAGTGCACCAAGAGTCTATCATAAAATAAGAAAAATGTGAATAAAAAAGTTGTCCAAAATGTTTTTGTTTACATTCCCCTTCCAGTCTGGAAATAAGCAATCTGTCATTTGCAGAATGAGGTCTCCTGCGGATGAATTTGCTGAAGCTATCCAATACAATGAGCTAGAACCCCCCCCCCTCAATTTGTCCTCTGAGTACCTCTTTCTCTTTCAATTGAGGTGCACAGACAGGGATGTGGCGACAGGTGTGTTGGGGGGGATGTCTCACCACCCCCACCCCCACCCCCACACCCCCAGCTAGTAGTATTTTTTTCAATAGTTGGAAATTCCGAGGTCAAAAATCAAATAGTTGGAAATTCAATAAATTAACATTGTTCATGAAAAATATTAAAATTCCAACTAATGATGTGAAATTTTTATCTTTAATTTCCAACCGGTAACTTGAGTTTCAAATTTCCTACTCTAAAATTGACATGGTCTCAAAACTTCGAATCTGACATCAATCCAGAAAATTTCTGACCCAGACACATTATAAATGATGCTTTTTCCGTTTCAGGACTAGTGAAAATTTTCAGAAGGGTTCATAACCCTTTACCCAACGCAGCCGATTTCAAAATTCATTATTTTAAATATCATTTTTTTTTTAAATTTTAAATAAATTTCAACAAAACCATATCATGTGACCCCTCTATGGAACGAGCTCGACGAGCTCGTTCCAAAGAGGGGGCACATGATATGTTTTGTTGAAATTTTTCGAAAAATAATATTTTTTCAGCAGCTGCATTTGCATATTACGTGGGCGGATGCGGGCGATTCGTTGGGTAAAGGGTTAAAAGATATCACCCAGCACTGCAGTGCAACCACCTATCGAAACCACTCACAGTTGGAATTTACACCGGTAGCACCCCCCCCCCCACCCCCCACCCCCAGCTGAAACCCTCTAGCCACATCCCTGTGTACGGAGGGTAAATTTAGTAATGCAGGGTAGCATCACCAAATACACCCTCTGGAGACCTCATTCTGCAGATGACAGTCTACTTATTCCCAGGCTTCTTGCCTGAAAGGGGCGTTAGATTCGATTCGAAATTATCTGCCTGACTCGATTCGACCAGACATTTGAGATTTGCATGGCTTTAGGTAGATATTCACCTGGCTGGTGGGTTTCCAGTCCATAATCAGAACCAAACTGGTATCAATATGGCATGCCGCGGGTATACAGGGAAGTGCAAAACATTGGATGGAAGAGTGTGTCTTCCGTTTGTGAGGGTCTTCCCCGGAAAGTGTTTGTTGAAATTGGATAGAAAATTTTTATAGTGTTACTTGTATCGCATTCATCTATTTATCTTAATTTATGATGCACTTCGGGTTTTTTTTGTGTCGTCAGTGTCGGTTGAAAAAAAGCTGTATAATAAGCACAAGAAACTTTCCGATACATTTTATCTTGTTGACAGTTCCAAAGAAATGATGTTAAAGTTTGGAATAATAGTCCCGAGAAATGATGTTCCGTCTTAGAATTATCAGTAGAGGAAAATGGGGTGATTTTTCGATGCAGGGAATTGGCACATGAGGGAGCACCGCAACTTCGACCTATCTACATTGTACTCTTTGGATACTTTTGCATTGTACAGAAATCAAGCCTTAAAATTTGTGCAGATTTGCAAGAATCGGTTTTGATTTTCGCGAACTCCTGCGGCGAGAATCAATATTTTGTTCTTAAATAGTTTAGAATCGGAGAGTACTGTTTCTCTCTTTTGAGTTTGTTTATTTGGTTTTGACGACACTTTCAAAAACCAGGGTCAAATTGTGCCAGACAGTTTACGGACGGAAGAAGCTGGAATACCTAAATATTAAGAGAACCACCGAACAGCGGCGAGCGGCACAGCAGGGTAGCATCACTAAATTTAGCCTCCGTGAACTTCAATCTGAATTAAGGTCTCAAACCTGAACATAGAGAGGTACCTGGTTGATAAATTGGCCCAGCTGTATGGGATAGCATCAGCGAATTCACCCTCTGGGGATCTCATTCGGCAAATGACAGATTGGTTATTTCCAGACTTGGTGAACTTGCCTTCAACCGCTGCGGACTCTGCTTGTGAAGAGTTAGTAATTTGGAGAGAGTCTGACGGTTACTCGCCACTGCTAGATGGTTCTCTCAGGGTACTCCGGTTTCCTCGAATGAATGCAAGTTTCAGTGCGTTGAAGGCGCACTGGGACCCCAGAAGTGACCCGAATAACTTTATTTGCTCATGTAGCCGCGACAGACGGAAGTGCAGACCAAAAATCTTATACCTATAAGTACGCGCACTGGTGGTTGGCCTACGATAGTATGGTCAGACCACCCATAACCTCAAACTGGAAGGTGAATAGGAATTGTGCATACCTACCAACATTCTGCTCTAGTGTTTTACGTGGGGACTTTTATGGTAAATACTGAATCCGCAGTTTTGATGGTTTGTTTTAGAAAGAAGAAGAAGAGACCTAAACAAGCCTGGGGGCAGACCCAGCATATTATCCAAAACGGATGTGTAATTGGTACAGCAATTGTTATAACTGAACGATTAAGGATTTTTGAATCAATCTTCTGACCGTTTTATCAGTACTTTACAATCAATGTACATTCGTTCTCAAGTGGAAATTTAAGCCACTGGGACAAACACAAGACATTTTCGCAAGAATCAGATAAGAGAAAGCAAAAAGATAGTGAGAGAAAGCAAAAAGATAAGGATCCAGACAGAAATGTAGATTACCTCAATTTTGACATGAGAGTAGAAATCTAGGTTTCTATATTTTTATTTATGAAAGAGTTTCACGAAAAACATTTTATACCATGATTTAATATTGTTAAATGTGCGCTATATAAATCTTACCAGTTATTATTATTATACACCTATGCGTTATTTTAATGTTACGGCCTCACTAAAAAGTGTGCACCCAGGCCAGTCCTAGGCCGAGTCGTTAAGTGAGAACATAAAATAAAATTCTGGGTTTGGTTGAGCTTCTTTCCATCTCAGAGCGGAACTGCACGTTTTAGTGACATGTCATTGCTAAACGTAGCGTCTGCAGACTATGTGTGCTAGTAATAGTGGGGTCGCGCTAAAAGATGGCTGTAGACGAGTGTAGAAAAAATAAATGTGTGAATGGCAAAATAAAGGTGTAGTGCGTGCATAGAAGTCTTATATACATACACTGAAAAAATATAGCGATAGGACCAGTATATCCTTTTTATAGCTGAAAGTAATAAAAATTCTACGGACATTCTTCAGTCTATACTAAAAGACGACCATAGATAAAACGTTTAATTAACTGGGTGTGAGAAGAGAAAAGAGACGAAATTAATTGTCTACGGTCGTCTTGCAGTGCTATACCAAAAGACGACCGCAGATTAGTATGTCACTTAAGTACATGCAATTAGTGGGGAAAGTACAGCGATAGGACCAGTATATAACATTTTACAGCAGAAAATACTAAAAATTCTACGGACGTCTTCCAGTCTAGACTAAAAGACGACCGTTCACTGAGTGAGAGAAGAGAACCGAGACAAAATAAAAATTCACGGTCATCTTTCAGCGCAATACTAAAAGTCTTATATTGGCAACCACCAATGAGTTCTGAAACAACACCCGTCCCTAAAGCAATATTATGCTATGACAGGTCATTAATTTCTCATGCAGCATACCTTTACTCAATCACACGAGATATTTAGGAGTACCAAATAGCGTTTTACTCAATTGAAATAAAAAAATATTCAATTCATCAGAAAATGGTTGAGTAAATACTGTGATACAGTGAGCGTCAATGGCCGTGGCTCAAAATTCGTCTAGTGGTTTTATACTACAGTTCTGACTTCAGTTGTTACCGAAACGTCTTTGGGACGAGGTTATGGTTCTTCTAGGTTGCAGGTCTTCTGATCAGTGTGTTACCTTGCAACTTCTGCAGTGAAAGACAACTCGGATAAGCAGCTCTCTTTTCTGATTATCAATACTTTTATTTAACATAAAGTCTTTAAAACTTCAAGTTCTACGTCAAAAATATCAAAACAGTTTCAAAGCATCAACATATTTCTAACAATACTTCTTCACCAATACTTGAGTGACGGCAGCTTCTAATAGGGCAGTCAAGCAGAATTGCGAATCCATATTTATTAATCATCACGAGATCTCGACTAAGTCTGTCAGTAGATCAAGTGACACGGCGACCATTCCCAAAGAAGTGCTTCCACCTGTCCGTTCCAAACTCTAACAAGAATCTCCAAGCTTCGATGGACGTCGGCCGGGAGAATATCTTTTGTTAGAAGCGCGCGTGATAAGCCAGTCAGAACTAGCTGCTACCGGTTGAAACTAGCTGAAGATCAAGCAACTGTTCGAGGTCTGCAATTCAGGTTGATTTAACAGAACAATGGAATATTTTAAAACTAAATGTCAAGTTCTCAACAAGTTAAAATTCCTCACCACCCACCTGTAGAGGAAAAACAATCCAATCAAACTTGACAATTTAACCCTTTACACAACGTAACGGCCAAAACCGGCCAGCGCTATTCTCAAAAATCGCCTATTAATTTTCATTATTTTTTTCATTTTTTGTCTCAAAAACATAGGTCATGACCCTTCGTTGGAACGAGCTCGTCGAGCTCGTTCCAACGAGGGGTCATAACATATGTTTTTGAGACAAAAAAAGAAAAAAAATAGTTATTCAAGAATCATTTTTGCAAGTGTCGTCTGCTTTTCAGGTTAGGTAAAGGGTTAACATACCAAAATGTCTGATAGTCGTGACTATCAGAATACAGTTTGGTTTTCTCTGTGCATGAATGACATTATCAAGTCGCCCTTCCTTACCTTCTTTGACGCGAAGATAATGCATTGACAGTGTTGTATTGTATATTGGAATGAATACCTGCAAGCGCATCTGATCTTTGCTTAAAACAATGGGTACTTTCATTGAAAGGTAGTAATAACATAATTTGCAAATCTCTCCAGATTTCATGTTTCAAAGTACAACGTGCACACAGAATGGCACACGCGTGTGAATGGGTTAATCGATATGGCACGAGTGCCAGCGCGGAAGGATTGAACGAGAGGCCGCAGGCCTCGAGTTTTATCCTTCCGAAATGGCACAAGTGCCATATCGATTAACCCATTCACACACGCGTGTCATTCTGTGTTTATTACACGTCTATAAAAACAATTATCAGAAGGACACTCAGCAATTCATTTGACAAATATCAACAAAAAGAACACATTTTATCGCCAACCAAATTGTCGAGGGGAACCCGTGTTACTATTTCGTCCCCTAAGTTCCAATGTGTTCTATGTGCCTACTGGGTGACGGATGGAGGCTGACAGACGATGGACCTCTGACAGATTACAGGCCATTGGGACATTATCATAAAAAAACGATCAAGTGTCACCATAGGGTGGCACAAAAAGGTGCCCCCGCCTCTTTACCAAACTTAAGAGCGAGGTGATTTGAAATGATAATTTAAAAAAAAAAAAAAATTTCCGCAAACTTTATATATGTTACACATCTCCAATGCATGTGTAACCATATCCTAAAGTTTCAATTCTCTACATTAGAAACTGTGGGAGGAATTGATTACACCATGAAGGTACCGTCGATTAAAAAACACTGAAGATTTTCTAAGTCGATAAAAGACAATAATTTTGTGAAAAAATGTTTTTTTGCAAACTTTATAGATGCTGCACATCTGTCAGGCACGTGTAACCATATCCTAAAGTTTCAACTCTATACATTAGAAACTGAGTAAGGAGTTGATTACACCACAAAGGTACCCTCAATTAAAAAACACTGGAATTTTGTAAGTCGATAAAGGGCAATAATTTTGTGAAAAAAATTGTGAAAAATTATTTTTTTCCGCAAACTTTATATATGTTGCACATTGCACATCTTCGTTGTGCGTGTAACCATATCCTAAACGTAAAAACACTGCATTACATATTGTGGAAGGAGTTGATTACACCATGATTGTACCCTAAATTAAAAAACACTGGAAATTTTTTAAGTCGATAAAGAGCAATATTTCTGTTAAAGAATTTTTTTTTGCAAACTTTATAGATGTTGAATATCTTCAAGGCATGTGTAACCATATCCCAAAGTTGTAACCCTCTACATTAGAAACTAGGGTAGGAGTTGATTACACCATGAAGACACCCTCAATTAAAAAACAAAGGAAACTTTCTAAGTGGATTTAGGGCAATAACTTTGTGAAAAAATATTTTTTTCGGCAAACTTTATAGATGTTGCACATCTTCATTGTGTGTGTAACTACATCCTAAGGTTTGAAATTTCTACATTACAATCTGTGGAAGGAGTTGATTATACCCAGTCCTGCAAATGAGACGGGTGCGAGTGCAATTGCTCCCGTCAGCACCCGTGTTTTCTGTTTTACGGGAACTAAAAAATGCACTCGTTGAAAAATATTGTGGAGCACTAATATACTGTGAGGGCATATAAATGTGTGTTGTTTTGAGAAAGCAGCACTCTGCAGCCAGTAGTAAGTTACTGTCATAATTCAGCAATTCCTTATGCATTTTGCCCCATGAACCCGATCGGCTGCTTTTCATCGTCAAAGGGTCATTAAACGTGTGGGGTAGAGCATTCAATATTTTCAACGTGCAGCCCAGAGGCTGCACGTTGAAAATATTGATTGGCCTACCCCAAATAATGAATATGGATTCTTCCAATTGCCGCCACTGAACTGGCATAGAAGCTACCACTAGAGTTCAAAGGGTTATGGTTTTTAGTGTTTGGTGACAGCATTTCCTCGAAAATTCTTATACATTTTACGGGAGCAATTTACTCCCGGCTTAAAACTGCACCCGTCAATGTTGTTCATTTCCAGCACTGTATACCATGAAGGTACCCTCAGAAAGGTATCCTCAATTAAATAAACACTGGGAACTTCCTAAGTAGATTAAGGGCAATAATTTTGTTAAAAACATTTTTTTCTGCAAACTTTATATATGTTGAACATCTTCAAGGCATGTGTAATCATTTCCTAAAGTTTTAACTCTCTACATTAGCAACTGTGGGAGGAGTTGATAACTAAAGAAAAAAAAAAAAAAAAAAAAAAAAAAAACACAGGAAATTTTCTAAGTTGATAAAGTGAAATAACTGACAAAAACATACACAGTCGTCTGACCTTCTAGCATTGTCATGGGCTGAATGCGTTTTGCATTGCGCAAAAATTCAGATGGCTGTCTTGAAAGGTGTGAGTGTATTGTATGATACAACTTCGGGACGGACGGACTGACAGACTGATAGAATGACGGACACGAGGAATAATATATAACCCCCCCCCCCCCTTCCCAGGTAGGCGGGGTATAATAATTACAACAAAAACAAATGTAACTGCTCATTGGACGAGCCCGGTTTGGTTTTGTTGAAAATTAAAATAACAAAATTTGATATCGTCTGTGTTGGGTAAAGGGTTAATAGAGGGCAAATTTTGGGGTGTGTGGGGTGGGGTCGGCACATGCCTAAGAGCACCCAAAGTCCGTTGACAGCGGTAGGCTTCGTGGCTCCAACAAACGATTCGAAAATTCGTTTCTTGACCGGCGATAAAATACTTCAAGAATGTCTCAGACGGATGAGATCGGCAAATCGACCCCCGAGTTCCAATGTGTTCTATGTGCCTGCTGGCACAAAGAACACATTGGAATCCAGGGGACGAAATGTCAAATTCAACATGAGGAATTTTAAAAATCTTCTCTTTCGATTGTGGATTTGGTAGAGTCGGCAAAAGCAACCATCTGATAATTATGGTCGTTGTCGCAGGTGATGTTTAACAATTATGAAGTTAATTGTCGTAAAAACATTGAGATACGCTGGTCACTAACAGAGATCGTTAGATCTTCGGTATTGTTATTTTTGTACCCGGTGGCGAGTTCGATAACCACCAAGCCACACTAAACATATTCATTAAATGCACAGCATGCTCACTAAGCATGCCGCATTTTCAGGTCACAAGCGGATATTGATTTACCGGGAAAGAATATGAACAGCTGAAGGACTTAAATAAAGGTGACTCTCCGAATAGTGCTGTCACGAACAGAAAAAGATGGATGTAGACAGTCAGTACTGTATATGGGCGTAAATTCTTTCAGGCCATGTTTGGACTAGGGTTAACAGATAAACACAAAAAACCCTGGTTTGCCAGGGGTTTGCAGGATAGAATAGCCTACTATTGTACAATGGTTGACATGCCACAAAGACCTGCACATTGGCACACGATTGTGACAGGCGGATGAAATTGTCAGGGCAAAGCCAGCCTAAATATAGGGACAAGGGGCCTCATATTTAAAGATATTGTAAGTTCAAAATATATTCCGCGTCAAGGCGAAAAACCTACATGAATTTCACTTCTCTGTAAAGCTGGAAAAACACACGTGGTGTATATCCAGCTTTAGCGCAGGGACCCAGGGGAGAAACGGTATGTTAGATAAGGTCTAATCTCGTTTAGTTTCTACAGTAGTCGGAGTCTTACGAGACGTAATCGGTTTTCGTCACGGCTAATTGAGAAACGAGATTTTAAAGATAGAAATGTCGTGTCATCATTAGTTATGGCAATGCGTGTCAGGAACGAATCACCGTTAAGTCACGCGTGAGTTAACTTGTATTGATTCTGCCTCGATATACGTCATCTCCCACCGTTTTGACAGGTGGACAGATGAGCGTCGGTCCACCTGACAGTTTAGGGTAAAAAGTATATATATACCTGGAAGAGCAGAGCATTAGACACACACTTGGGGTCACACACACGTTGGTGAAGTCCAGGACAGGCGGACTCTGTTTCCTGGCATAAGGGTACCTTCGATCACAGGACCCTGAAACGGCTGGAATCGCCAGAGAGGGCATTCCATGATTGATTTAGCTTAGCGTTGATAGGCGGCTACGGGGCCGAATTCGTGAGAAGGAACACCCCAGGTGGAACGTTAAAGTTTAGATTGTCGAGTAGCAGGTATCGTCCTGCAATAGTCAGAAGTGTAGGTTAATTGTATTGGGCGTATTAACCCTTTGAAGCGTCAGACTGATTGCGTTCTGAGTAGTTTATTTTGCTGTCGGAACATCGTAATACCGACTGGAGATCGGTGTGAGTGACAATTTCGCCCTAGCACAAAAAGGGGCATCTGTGAATCGTGAATTCAACCAGGAACGGTGGATGTTTCAATAGGACTTTCACGGAGGACTTTCAAAAGGCACATAAGGTATGAGTAGACAATATCTGACCCAAATCAGAAGTACGGTGGTTTATAGATGACGAACATTGCTGGTCGGAACCCTCCGACAGCCAGAGGTACAGTTACGCGCAGACGTTGACATTTGAGCCTAAGCGGGTGAAGCTCTTAGGGCGAGCTCACAGTAATAACATTTCAGATTTGTGAAGCTCTTATGGCGAGCTCACGGTAGTAACATTTCCAGTGTGTAGACTATAGTGCCAGTACAGGGCTATAGAATGACTATACGATTGTTTAGAATTATTTAACCGTAGTGACCCATTTTCTGTGAAAAGAATTGAATTGTTGATTGTTGAAATATTGAAACGGATTTATTTTTATGTGTAAATAAAAGAATCGTTGTTACTTTAAATCATTCTTTCCATTATACAGCCTGAAGTGATTAGGAATCACACCTAACGGAAATCGAACCTATTTCAGGACAATTTGGCAGAGAAGGAATCACGGCGTCGGTCTAACTCAGCTCTCTGCGCCGAGTTCGCGACACTTGGATTCCGACCCTCCACGTTGGTCTAATTTTCCCGCAACTTCATCAGCGGGACTAAATAACCCCACGTCAGCCCCAGGCCTTACGGGGCCTCAGGTGTCCCCTGACATTGATTGGCGAGCGCTACCAGGATATTTCTAAAAGGTAAAAAATGGCTATATGGAAATTTTGTTTTATTTTAACGGCGGTTCTGTTTAGGTTTTGACGCGTTCGGTCAGTTGATGCCGTTCAAGGGTTTAATATCGCAATACAGTAGTCCCCAAGAGGATACTTAATAGCCATTATAACTGCGGTAGGTTTCAGAGTATTGGGGCGTTTAACTACGTTAAATTACAGAGGTAAATTAGGATCAATTGCCATATTTTTTTTTTCTTTCTTTCTTTTCCTTCTTCATTCTTTCTGACGAGTGTTGAAGATAGAAAGAAAAAATCAAAATGGATGTTGTTACACCCCTCGCCCAACTGGTATCATTAGGCAAGGAAATGGGCCTTGAGGGAGCTGAACTTCAGAAGTTCGTTAAAGATGAGCAGAAACGTGAGGCCAAGGAGATTGCCTTACGCAATGACGCAAGGGAGAGAGAGGCCCAAGCAGTAAGAGAGGCGAAAGAGAGAGAGATTCAATTAACAAACGAGGCGAGGGAGAGAGAAGCCCAATTAGAACGAGAGCGTGAGAAAGACGCAAGAGAGGCGAAAGAGAGAGAGATTCAATTAGCAAATGAGGCGAGAGAGAGGGAAGCCCAATTAGCAAGGGAGGCAAGGGAGGCAGAACGGGAGCTCGAACAACAGAGGCACGAGAGAGAATTAGAGCTCCTCAGAGCAAGGGCCGATGTGGAAAATGAAAGTCGGCGCTCAGGGGATGGGAGTGCAGGGGTAGCAATTCATGCCCCACGCCCCCATCTCGCTCATTTCAATGAAAACACAGATGACTTGGACTCGTACTTGGAGAGGTTCGAGCGTTTTGCCTCCAGTCAAATGTGGCCAGAAGACACATGGGCTATGTGCTTGAGCCCCTTGTTGTCAGGTAAAGCCCTCGAGGCTTATACCAGTATGCCTCCTGCACTTCTTAATGACTACGGTGAGCTGAAGAATGCCATCCTTCGGAGATACCAGCTCACTGAAGAAGGATTCCGGACCAGGTTCCGAGAGATTAAGCAGGAGAAGGGAGAAACAGTACCTCAGTATTTTGCCCGAGCTAGGCGGTACTTTGACCGCTGGACTGATCTCGCAGAAGTGAATGAGTCGTATGGAGCCCTGCGAGATCTATTTCTCCGAGAGCAGTTTTTAACTACATGCTCCAAGGAATTGGGCCTGTTCATCAAGGAAAGGGGTCCGCCCACCTATGATGAGATGGCAACTGTGGCAGAACGCTACATCGAGGCCCACGGTGGGAGTGTAAACGCACCCAAATTGGCTAGGGGTGGGGCAAACGGGTTGGCAATGGCACCCGTCAGGCAACACCACCCCGACCCTCCTGCGTCGCAGACCAGCCGGAAGGGGAGCGCTCCCAAGGACACCACTTGTTTTATCTGCAACAAGCGGGGTCATATTGCCAGGGACTGCTGGCAGAAGCAGGTAAGGACCACAGGGAACATTAGACCACCTCAGCAGGAGGTCGGGAACGCAGCACCAAGGGGTTGGAAGCAAGGTGACCGCGTAGATCCAGGGCCCAGTAGACAGACGGCAGCGTTCTGTCAAACTATCGGTCCAGAACACAGTCCCCTCCGGGAATGTATACAAGAGGGAGAATTAAGGCTGGAAGGCGGGAAGGTTGTCCCGATAATAAGTGGCATGTGTGAGAGGCTCACAACTTCGCAGGAGAAGGTCGATATGCCAGTGTACCCAGGGTATGTGGGACAAAGGGAGATCCGTCTGCTCCGGGATTCTGGGTGCTCCTCTGCAGCGGTTAGAAGGCAACTGGTTGACGACAAGCAATTGTTGGGTCGTGACCATTTGTGTATTTTGATAGATGGGACCGTTAGAAGGTTCCCCATCGCGAGGATAACGGTGGATACCCCATTTTATCGTGGCGAAGTGGAAGCCATGTGCATTGAATCACCTGTGTATGACTTGGTCATAAGTAATATCCCAGGGGTGAGGGCAAGCCCTGATGAGTTATGGTCCAGGGGTAGGGGGCCAAGTTATGGCCCAACGAGGGCAAAGGAAGTTCAAGTCGGTGGGCAAGGACCCCCGGCGGTTGCACTCGGTAACGTACCGAGTAAGGAAGGGAAGGTTCCCAGGGGGAACCAGTCCGATGGTCCAGGGGATGGCCCCTACACGACGAAATGTCGCAAAGTTTCAAGGGAGACGACTCCTATCCTATTAGGGAGAAGGGGCCGCAGGCGGTCCAGGCGAAACGCCAAACAGCGAGGGAACCCAATGGGATCATTGGGGAAAGACCCTCAAGCAAGTTTATGTGGGGGAGTTGAGCGCCCCAAGAAGTCGGTGTCACCCGTGGGGAGAGGGGAGGCCAGACCCACGCAAATGGCTGGGCAAACTTCCCCAGAATTGAGAGGGCACGGGTCAACACAAGTTGAGTATGTTAAAGTGGATGGGACCGCTAAGGTGGGCGCCCAGGGGATCGAGAAAAGGGTCCACAAATCAAAGGAGAAGCATCCTAGGTGGCGGAGACCACGTAGAGAGTGCCGGGGGCGCACAGCGCCCAATGTGCGCAAGAAGTCGTCGCAATGGACCGGGGGGTCGACGGCACAAGGGCCAAGGACGGCCCGTGTCGTTCGAACGACGGTAATCGCCGGGACGAGTGAGCCTGGGGGATATAGCGCCAAGGGAAGCTCTTGGGAATGCGACAACGACATGGTATGGGGACCCTGGTGGAATACCCGTAGAAATGGCGGGGTGAGAAGTAGGGGTGTGTCAAGGGTTACCCAAGGGGATACTGGGAACCGGGCCCCTACCAATGGTCGGTGGTTATAAAGAAGCAATAGTTGGGGGGCTGTGGGCCTGGTGTCTAGGACGGGGGCTCCAGTCGCAAATATTTTTGTGGGTGAGGTGATGGGCTTCGTAAACTCGGTGTTAAGGCCCGGAGGAATTTTCTTATTTTTTAGTATTTTTATTGCTCTGCTGACTAGAGTTGGTTGTGAGTACGAATGTGAGATACACTACCCTGTCTGTCGCGTGTGCGTGGATGGGGAGCATGTGTGTCGAGTTTTGTAAGTGTGGGATACACTAGCCCCGTCTGTCGCAAAGGCGCGGTCGGGAAATCTGTGTGTTGAATGTGTGAGTGTGTGAGGCACAATTTTAACCCCCTGGTCGAGCTTTGCGATGGTGAGGCTCAACATAATGCAGGGGTCGTTTGCCCCTTCACAAGACATAGGGGAACGGGAGGCGAAGTTACACTCCGTTGGAATTAACCCATCTGACGCAAAGGCGCGGACGGTGTTACTCGTCGGAGTGAGTGCCAAGTGAACTGTTTGCAAAATGGGCGAACGTGTATAAAAATGTGTATGTTTAGGTGTAAATATATAGTATTACAGAGAGAGAGAGAGTGCTGCAAATCTGAGGATAAGGCTACTCCCCATATCATATGTAAACCCGCAAGACGGGAGCATGTGGTAGCGTGTGTGTCGTGGGAATCGGTATGGCCGACGCATGAGCCCGGTCATGAACCCCACGACCACTAGGGTACAGTTTTGTAGTCTAGAACATGATGGTAGATCGTAAAAAGGTGTGAGAGGCGAGCGTGCGTGGCTTTGCCCCTTGCGTTTTAAGAGATACACAGGGTGTTTCTCTCGGGAATGGAGTTGTCAGGGCAAAGCCAGCCTAAATATAGGGACAAGGGGCCTCATTTTTAAAGATATTGTAAGTTCAAAATATATTCCGCGTCAAGGCGAAAAACCTACATGAATTTCACTTCTCTGTAAAGCTGGAAAAACACACGTGGTGTATATCCAGCTTTAGCGCAGGGACCCAGGGGAGAACCGGTATGTTAGATAAGGTCTAATCTCGTTTAGTTTCTACAGTAGTCGGAGTCTTACGAGACGTAATCGGTTTTCGTCACGGCTAATTGAGAAACGAGATTCTAAAAGATAGAAATGTCGTGTCATCATTAGTTATGGCAATGCGTGTCAGGAACGAATCACCGTTAAGTCACGCGTGAGTTAACTTGTATTGATTCTGCCTCGATATACGTCATCTCCCACCGTTTTGACAGGTGGACAGATGAGCGTCGGTCCACCTGACAGTTTAGGGTAAAAAGTATATATATACCTGGAAGAGCAGAGCATTAGACACACACTTGGGGTCACACACACGTTGGTGAAGTCCAGGACAGGCGGACTCTGTTTCCTGGCATAAGGGTACCTTCGATCACAGGACCCTGAAACGGCTGGAATCGCCAGAGAGGGCATTCCATGATTGATTTAGCTTAGCGTTGATAGGCGGCTACGGGGCCGAATTCGTGAGAAGGAACACCCCAGGTGGAACGTTAAAGTTTAGATTGTCGAGTAGCAGGTATCGTCCTGCAATAGTCAGAAGTGTAGGTTAATTGTATTGTGCGTATTAACCCTTTGAAGCGTCAGACTGATTGCGTTCTGAGTAGTTTATTTTGCTGTCGGAACATCGTAATACCGACTGGAGATCGGTGTGAGTGACAATTTCGCCCTAGCACAAAAAGGGGCATCTGTGAATCGTGAATTCAACCAGGAACGGTGGATGTTTCAATAGGACTTTCACGGAGGACTTTCAAAAGGCACATAAGGTATGAGTAGACAATATCTGACCCAAATCAGAAGTACGGTGGTTTATAGATGACGAACATTGCTGGTCGGAACCCTCCGACAGCCAGAGGTACAGTTACGCGCAGACGTTGACATTTGAGCCTAAGCGGGTGAAGCTCTTAGGGCGAGCTCACAGTAATAACATTTCAGATTTGTGAAGCTCTTATGGCGAGCTCACGGTAGTAACATTTCCAGTGTGTAGACTATAGTGCCAGTACAGGGCTATAGAATGACTATACGATTGTTTAGAATTATTTAACCGTAGTGACCCATTTTCTGTGAAAAGAATTGAATTGTTGATTGTTGAAATATTGAAACGGATTTATTTTTATGTGTAAATAAAAGAATCGTTGTTACTTTAAATCATTCTTTCCATTATACAGCCTGAAGTGATTAGGAATCACACCTAACGGAAATCGAACCTATTTCAGGACAATTTGGCAGAGAAGGAATCACGGCGTCGGTCTAACTCAGCTCTCTGCGCCGAGTTCGCGACACTTGGATTCCGACCCTCCACGTTGGTCTAATTTTCCCGCAACTTCATCAGCGGGACTAAATAACCCCACGTCAGCCCCAGGCCTTACGGGGCCTCAGGTGTCCCCTGACAGAAATGTTGATGATATGCGAGCCGAACAAGCCCTAGAAATAAGCCACAATCGACAATACCGTAATACAAAGATGCCATGACTTTTATCACGACATTATCGATTGTGGTGGCCAGTTCGGTCGGCCATTGCAGATTCCTGGTCGGAATTGCTCACCGGGAAGCCCATAGGTATGTGTACTTAAGAACAATCAGGTAAATACATGTTGCGGGTGGGCAAATATTGGTCAACCCGCCCCCTTTATCTGAAAATAGTTAACTTACCGTCACTGTGCTACCAGAGGACTCTGCCTAAACGGACGAATCCCTACACACATAGGAATACACACCCACACTGTTAGACAACACACGAGGGTGGTTTGATGTTGTAAGGCACGTTTGGTTACGAACAAGCGAACGGACAGACTAACACTGCTATTTCTCGGGCTGGTTGGTCACCTTTCGGACGCAGCCAAAAAAGTAATGTCGTCGATAGCTGTTAAACCAGGTAGGGTCAGAGGCAGCGAAAGCTCGATAAAAGTGGAGGGGCACAACTTTTCAAGGCTACCATATAGTTCAGCCCAGTGGGAGAAAGGTTACAATAATATATCTGTAAATGTACATTGACATAGTATAGTCTCCTTTTAGATGAGAATGTCGCGGTGAGGTCACTGTCCTGTCCATTTCTTCCACTTCAATCATCTTCCAACCCGAAGGATACCCTTCGGGTTGGAAGATGAGTGAAGTAAAAGAAGCGGACCGAAGCCACCGAAGAGGGGATTCTTTTGCCAAATGTTGCTAGGATTTGCAAGTAATATATTCCATGAATGCCTGTATATTGACACGTTTGCGTGCGGTCATTTTAAATCATTATATAACAGCACAACATGTCTGTGGAAAAAAAGTGGAGGGGCACGTGTCCCCTGTGCCCCCCCCCCCCCCGGTTCCGCCGTCACTGGGTAGGGTAACGAGGCATATTACCCATTCTAACTAATTATTTATAACAATCTTTTCGGTTAGCTGTTTAGCGGGTTTAGAGCCAGAGACTATGCAGAAAATAGGATTGTTCTCCTGATTTATGAGCTTAGATGAGGGTTGGGCCTTCCTTTACTCTAACCCTATAGCGTATTCTTCGCCACAGACAAACAGGCATATTTAAACATATTGCTAGTGGTGTTAGGTCAGGTCCCCAACTATCTTCAGACATAGAGAGGGAGCGTGACGTATGTTTGTCCTACCTTGGCCGGCCCTGACGGGAATTTTCCTGGTGGCTATAAGAGTAAGGGAAATTAGTTTACTTTGGAATACCCACCCGTGTAAACGGAAGTGAAAGGAAGAACCCGGTAAACGTTTTTTTTTTTTTTGAGGCGGAGAAGGATCTTCCAAAATACACGGTGCGTATATTTTCGCTTCATAGTTCGCCAACATCATTTGATCGCATTTATTATCGCATTATCCCGATTCAGCATACACTTATGTATCATTTCTAGGTAGCTTCAGAAATGCAACGAAATTGGGAAAAAATGCTTATTTTGTCTGGACGGGCTAAAATTGCAAGCTGCAACTCATTCCAGACATGTTTGATTGGATTGGGGTCAGGGGATCTTGCTGGCTAGTCCATACGCTCAATCCTCTCCCTCTGTCGATACTCCCGGGCAGCATGGGCAACATTAGGAAGGGCATTATCGTCCATCAGAATGAATCTATCACCCACCACACCTGCAAACAATCTGACGTGGACATCCAGGATCTCACCAATATACCACTGTGCAGTCAATATACTACGTACAGAGCCATGTACGTCCATCCCTGCTGATGCAGCCCCAGACCATGATTGACCCTCCACCATAGCGGTCATGCTCAGCAATGATGGCTGCATGGAATCGCTCTCCTGGTCTTCTCCATACCATAGAACGCCTATCTGTGTGGTCTAGGCAGTACCTTGACTCATCTGTAAAAAAGACAGGTCGCCAATCTTCTCTGGTCCATCCAACATGGTCCATGGCCCATTCATATCGTGCCTGGCGGTGGTTCTGGGCCAGCGGAATGCGTCGAAACATTTACCCCGGATGCATTCTGAAGGTCACTGCGAAGCTGGGTTGCTGTGGCAAAGCGGCTCCTACGGGCCTGAATGATAAAAAACCAGTCATCAGCTGCAGATGTTGCCCTATCTCTGCCACTACCATGCCGTCTTACTGGTGTGCCATACTACTAAAATCTTGTCCAGGCCCTGGTGATCACCGTATGGTGCATGCACATCAAGGGCTTCACCAACCTGACGATGGGTAGCCCCTTGCTCCAAGATCCCTACAGCCCGCCACATTTCTGCTTCAGACAAACGTCTTCTTACATTTGCATTTGCCATATTCAATCATTAAATCACAAGGGTTTGTGCTGAAGTGAAGACTAAATACCCTACACATGTCATGTACATGTAGACAGTACACGAAAATATCATGAAAATCAAGGGGTACATGCTTTCCATGACTGTCACGAAAAGTCTGCCTGTCAAGAGAGCTAATGTAAACACTGGGGACCATCTCAATACATTCCTCAATCATATCCACCAAAAATGTCGCAAATATGTCACAAACAAATTTCACAGTGATGTGTCAAATATTTAGTGGTTAGCAAACTTTGAGTAGTATATATTATCTCATTATCTGATATGGTACGAAAACTGTAGCAGCCTTCCAGGAACCATTGATTCCTGATTTCAAGTTTATGAGTTGATTGCATGTATGTTTCGTGTTCATGATACATCATAACCTTTATTTTGATGCATAATTTGAGTAGATTTAAATTATATTGACGGAATGTCAGCCTTGGGAAGTTCAAAATAAACTAATTTTCTTTAATTATATAGCACCTTAAAGCTACGTATACCTATGCAGTTTGGATAATGAGTGCACCGCCATCGTAGTTAGCCACGAGGCCCACGACAATCGTCAATATCGAGGTAAAGGCCGTGGCAGACTGCCACGGCCATTACCACAACATTGCCGATTGTCATGGATAATTTCTTGGGCCGGACTGATTCACATGTCATCAAACTAACAACCACCTGTGCAGGTGCATAGGCAGGATTCTATGGTGGGGGTGCCCTAGATATTTTTTTTTTTGGGGGGGGGGGGGGGTGGGGAGTGGTGTTGATAATTGAAATGCCGTGGTATGGGGTTTCGGGTGCCTCCATAGTCCTAACTAGAACCCTCTGCCCCCCCCCCCCCCCCCACTTCCCCGAGAGTCCTAGTTAAGACTACCCCGTCCCCCTCATAGAAATGGGAGGAGGGGCGACGACCGGAGGCAAATGTTGGGTATGCCAATATGTGCGAGTGCACAATATGCGTACAACACATACAGCAAATACGGTGTTGGCTTCTGTAAGGCTCATAGTTCCTATATGGCTCCTAGCTCCTATATGGATTCTATATGGCTCCTACCTCCTGTATGGATCCTAGTTCCCACATAACGCCAATGCGCTGTTGGTTTCTGAACCAGCTTTGGTGATCAGTTTCTACTCTGTTCCCAGAGTGCCGAACTATAGTCTTCTTCCACCTTTGCAGCCAGCACCATTACTGCTGACTTGTGTCTCTACTGCGGGCTTGCTGGCTATGTCTGACTCTGCCCTAGGCCAAGTATTTTAATAAGTTCAATCACAATCACATCCCTCCTTTCATGAAAAGCTGCCGCAGTCTATACAGTTGCTTGACCAAGTGCATGATATGACACCTTGCATTATAATAAACGGTTTGCTGATTTACTGAGATCTGCTTGTGGGATAGTACCGCTATGCGCTTCTAGAATCCCCTTTTCTTCGCCTGTATCTATGTGCGCTGCATGTGTTGAGCTCTCATTAAGCATTTTCACATAAGCACATATCGGCACATCCGATGTGTGCACATGCATATACTGCCTGTGATGTGCACACATTGTGAACAACCACACCAAGCATGCATTCAAGCCACCGATTACAACAACAATCATAAAGAAGCGACGACCCCTTGCTTAAGTGGCGCGTGATCCGTCCAACGCCAGGCCACGGGGTTACTACCCTGCTCTCACGGCCTCTCTACGGCTCTGACCAAAAGCCGCTATCTGAGAATATTCTGGGTGCTCGATTCAACGTCATTTTTCACTAAATGCGGTATATTATCTGTAATTGTTGGGTACTGCTCCATGCAAATCATAATGGGGGGGGGGGGGGGTGGTTCTCCCCCTACCGTACGGATACGTCACTGGAGGGAAATAGCGGATCTATCGGCCGGTTAAAATGAGGACGTACCCGGGCAAAACGAGGTGGGACGAGGGGCCAAGTATTTCATCTGCAGACGGGAGAAAATATTTTACCTCATTCATTGAACCGCGCGCTGGATTAAGAATGAGTAACCCTCTCAGATGAAGGTCCAGTGTATTCCACTAACTAAAGCAAAATTACCATTTTTGGAGAAGACCAAAACATGGTGTTGACGGACGGACGGACGGACGGCCGGAGAGCGAGGAGATTAGCTCAGCTTGACTTTGTCAAGATGAGCTAAAAACCCATTGCTTATGACCACCATTGATTCAGGAACTTCGTTTGAACAAATTTGATTCTACACCTCAAAAGGAAGCTCCATAACAAATATCAAGTCATTGTACACACTTGTTCATGAGATTTTAAAAATATTTTGGAGTATTTTCCCCCACTCCCTCCCTATGGGGCTGGACATGTTGAGTTGAACAAAAACGCAATGCCCTTCGGGACCATCACTCACACAAACTTTCACTTGAATTGGCCCTGTGGTTTTGGAGAAGACCAAAACATGCTGTTGGCGGTCGACGGGCGGAGAGCGATGAGAATAGCTCAGCTTGACTTTGTCAAGATGAGCTAAAACCCCATAGCTTATGACCCCCCCCCCCCCCTTGTAACGGGCTCAATGAGCCCGTTCCAATGAGGTGCCATAAGCTATGGTTTTTGAGACAAAAAATGAAATGTTTAGTCATTCAAGAATTTGTTTGCGAGTGTCGACTGCTGTCCGGGTTTGGGTGAATGGTTGAAGTTTTTCTCACGTTGGCTGTGTTAAATTTGGTTTTGGAAGTTGATTGCGCGATTCCTTGATAACTCCGAGTACCTTTTTGGAATTAGTTCGTTTGTGAATTTTGGAAGAAACACTGCGGGATATTTTTTAACCCTTCACCTAACGTAACGGCCAAAACCTGCCAGCGCTATATATATTCTAAAAAATCGCCAATTAATTTTCATTATTTTTTCATTTTTTGTCTCAAAAACATAGGTTATGACCCCTCGTTGGAACGAGCTCGTTCCAACGAGTGGTCATAACCTATGTTTTTGAGACAAAAAATGAAAAAAATTAGTTATTCAAGAATTTTTTTTTGCAAGTGCCGTCTGCTTTTCATGTTAGGTAAAGGGTTAAGTGATATACAATATACGGATGGCATTGTACAACAAAATTATACTCACTTTTTCAGGTCTTCAGATTTGTCCTCACTGATTATATTGTGACAACATTTACTGTGTGTTAATTTGCGTGCCAATTTCAACATTTTACTGTGTGCAATTGTGTGCAATTAATTGTGTATGCCAATTCACACATAATTGCGTTGAATTCCATGGGATGTGAAATAGTGTTGAGTGACAACGAACGGTTCAATTTCTATTTGTGATACTTTTAGTGTTTGGTATTATATACTACTCAGAGTTTGCTAAGCACCAAGTACATCCAACTGCCTATTTTACATTTTAGTTGAAATATTGTAATGAAAAGTGTATATATTTTTTATTTAATTATATCTTTAATGATCTAAGTACAGAAATTAAGATTTTATTTGTGTTTGACATTATTTTTTAGCTTTTGAATACCATGAAAAATGGATATTATTGGTAAAAGAGGAAATTTTTCAATATGCCAAAAAGTTGACGGAGCGAACTGGTATGGGTTCAATATCGAGTATGAGACCAATTATTGTTAATTACAGCTTGACAGCACCTTCTCATGCTCCCAATCAGGTTCCAGGTGGTCCTTCGTGGGATGTTGTTCCATTCTTGGACCAGCATGGTACCAAGCTCCTGGACACTTCTTGGTTGGACTAGACGGACTGAAATTGCAAGCTGCAACTCATTCCAGACGTGTTCGATTGGATTGAGGTCAGGGGACCTTGTTGGCCAGTCCATACGCTCAATCCCCTCCCTCTGTCGGTACTCCCGAACAGCATGTGCAACATGAAGACGGGCATTATCGTCCATCAGAATGAATCTATCACCCACTGCACCTGCATACAATCTGACATGGGCATCCAGGATCTCATCAATATACCACTGTGCAGTCAATGTACCACGGCCAAGGACACAGAGCTCTGTACGTCCATTGCAGCTGATGCCGCCTCAGACCATTATTGACCCTCCACCATAGCAGGCATGCTCAGCAATATTGGCTGCATGGAATCGCTCTCCTGGTCTTCTCCATACCCTAGAATGCCTATCTGTGTGGTCTAGGCAGTACCTTGACTCATCCTTAAAAAGGTCAGGACGCCAATCTTCTCTGGTCCATCCAACGTCATCCATGGCCCATTCATATCGTGTCTGGTGGTGGTTCTGGGACAGCTGAATGCGAATATATGGTCTATTCGATCGGAGACCACCTTCGTGAAACCTTGCCCGGATAGTTTGCATCGAAACATTTACCCCGGATGCATTCTGAAGGTCACTGCGAAGCTGGGTTGCTGTGTCAAAGCGGTTCCTACGGGCCTGAATGACCAAAAACCGGTCTTCAGCTGCAGATGTTGCCCATGTCGTCTGACTGGTGTGCCAAACTGCTGAAATCTTGTCCAGGCTCTCGTGATCACCGTATGGTGCACACCAAGGGCTTCACCAACCTGACGATGGGTAGCCCCTTGTTCCCCCATCCCTACAACCCCCGACATTTCTTCTTCAGACAAATGTCTTCTTACATTTGCATTCGCCATATTCAATCATTAAATCACAAGGGTTTGTGTTGAATGAAGACTGAATACCCTACACATCCCATGTACATGCCGACAGTACACGAAACCATCATGAAAATCAAGGGGTACATGCTTTCCACGACTGTCACGAAAAGTCTGCCTGTAAAGAGAGCCAATATAAACACTGGGGACCATCTCAATACATTCCTCAATCATATCCACCAAAAATATCGCAAATGTGTCACAAGAAAACTTCACAATGATGTGTCAAATATGTGGTGCTTAGCAAACTTTTGAGTAGTATATTAACCGAGGGACTTGATTTGAACAAACTTGAAACTGACCCTCGTAACAATGAGGTATGCCAAATATTAAAAGGTCAGTGGTTCTAGTTTTTGCAAATATGCTAACTCAGCATTTTTCGATGCCCCCCCCCCCCCTCTGCCGCCGCCGCCACCCCCCCCCCCCCCCGACACAACCGATGGCTATTGTTTTTACCATTCCATTCTTCCGGTCCAAAGGATACTTCATCATACCAAATAACAATTCTCTGTTCTGTGTGGTTTGGGAATGAAAGTGTCAATGACACTATAGCTTAACTTGAATGTGTGTTGTGTTTGATGAAAAGGATAATGTTCAATGTTTATAAAAGGATCATGAAATTTATTTATTGGTGTTTATGGTCACGTATTTATGCACAATGGCTAATCATGACCGTGGAGGAAGCCGAAGTACCCGGGGAGAACCACCAAGCAACGACGAGCAGCTGCCAGCTCCCCAACATCGTAACTCCGCACTGCAGCACAGACAGGGTTACATTGGTTGAAGACATGCGCACCATCGACGTGCTGTACGCCTTGGTACAGGGCGTCATCGTACTCCCCCCCCCCCCCCCCATGTGGACAATCGGGGTTAAGTGCCTTGCCCAAGATCGCTCAGACAGTCACCCATCCGGGGACTAACCGGGCTCGACGTTGCTTAACTTCGGTGATCTGACGAGAACCGGTTACCGCAACACCACCGCGCCCCAGATCATGAAATAAGACAAGAATTTTAATAATTGGGAATATGTTAATTTCTGGTCCCTGTATTCTATATTTTCAATAAAAATAATTTAAGATGGAGACTGTACTAAAGAATTGAGGAGTGGGTTAATGTGGCCCTCACAGTTCATGTTTGTGGCCCTCACAGTTAATGTATGTCAACCAAAGTTACCAAGTTACAGCGAAATTACTCCAAAACGAGTCATCCTATCAAGTTACAATGAAATCCCTTCATATTTATTTATTTATTGGTGTTTAAGGTCACATACTTATGCACAATGGCTAATTGCGACGTGATACTTTTACGGGTGGTAGAAGCCGGAGTACCCGGAGAGAACCACCGAGCAACTGTCAGCTCCTCAACATTCTAACTCTGTTCAAGCTCCGCTCAAGCAGGGTTACGGCGATTGAAGACATGCGCACCATCAACGTGCAGTACGCCTTCGTACACGGCGTCATCGTGCCCCATGCAGGCAACCGGGAGAAAGTGCCTTGCACAAGAACACAAAGTGGGTCGTCCCGGACGGGGATCGAACTCGGGACCTCTAGCATAGAAGTCGAACAGTTTACCCTGAGCCACCGCCCTCCAAATCCCTTCATAAATACGGCCTGTAGACTGTGCAAAAGGTTTTGGAGTTTCGGGCCTGTGTCACCATCACCGTTGACCGATTACAACCAAAAGGGGACATAATCGTCCAGACATTATACTGAGCCATCCTACCAAGTTACAATGGAATCCCTTCACAAATACAACCTGCAGTCTGTGCTAAAGGTTTTTGGATTTTGGGCAGCTGTCACTGTTGAATGGTCACGACCAAAAGGGGACGTTCTCATCTGGATATTATCTGGAGTCATCCTACCAGGTTACACTGAAATCACTCCATACGTACGACCTATAGACTGTGCTAAACGTTTTCAGGTTTTGTGCTCGGGCAGCCATCACGGGCGACAGATCATGACCAAAAGGGGACATTCTCATCAAGATATAATACAGAGTCATCCTACCAAGTTACCATGAAATCCCTTCAGAAATGCAACCTGTAGACTGTGCTAAAGGTTTTCGGGTTTGGGCTCGGGGTGCCATCATGGCTGAGGGATCGCGACCAAAAGGGGACGTCCTCATGTGGACATTATACCGAATCATCCTACCAAGATACAATGAAATCCCTTCATAAATACAACCAGTAGTCTGTGCTAAAGGTTTTCTGGATTTGGGCAGCCGTCAAGGCTGAATGATCGCGACCAAAAGGGGACGTTCTCATCCAGGCCTTGACTATTAAAAAATCCAGGGAGCAACTACAGCTCCCCCAAACCTGTGCCAGGAGAGCTATTCTGTGCTTAGTCTGTTATTAATAGGGGAATTGGAGGTTTAAGGAGAGCTATCACAGCTGTTAAGGAGAGCGGTTATGGCTCTCCTTAAATTAATTTTGCAGGAGCCATGGTGGGCGGGAGCTATAGCTCCCATCAAAAGACCAAGTCTGCTCATCTAGACATTATGTGGAGTCATCCTACCAAATTACAATGAAATCCCTTCATAAATATGACTGTGGACTGTAGCAAAGGTTTTCGGACCTCTGTAGCCATCACAGTTGCCCAATCGTGACCAAAATGGGTCGTTCTCATCTCGAAATTATCTGGAGTCATCCTACAAAGTTACTATGAAATCCCTCCATCAATACGACCTGAAGGCTGTGCTACAGGTTTTTGAGCTGGGGCAGTCGTCACGGTTGACAGATCGCGACCAAATGGGGAAGTTCTCATCTAGACATCATAAGGAATCATCCTACCAAGTTACAATGAAATCCCTTCATATTAAATATGACCTCTAGACTGTGCTAAAAGTTTTTGGGCTTGGGCAGGCGTCACGGTTGACAGATCATGACCAAAAGGGGACGTTCTCGTCTAGATATTTTTCAGAGTCATCCGACCAAGTTACCATGAAATCCCTTCATAAATACGACCTGTAGGCTGTGCTAAAGGTTTTCGGGTTTTGGGCTCGGGCAGACATCACGGTTGACCGATCATGACCAAAAGGGGACGTTCTCATCTGACATGACCTCAAACTGCATATGAAATTTCCGGACGATCGGACAAGAACTACGGGGTGTAGCCTGTGCTAAAGGAAATTGTGAACCGACTCACAAACAGACTTCCGCACGCGTGATGGCAATAGCTTATCTTGATTTTGTCAAGTTAAGCCGAAAATGGGCGGGTTTTTTTTTTTTATTTTTAGCTCCTGGGGTTCCGAAGGTGCAGTGAAATTTTTTTCGGGCATCAATCAAGTACTTTTAATCCAATTATACTACATGCCAAATGTGGTTCAAATCAACCCATCGGTTCTTGAAATACCAATTTTGAGTGGAGCCCGAAATGGGTCTGCTGCAAAATAAAGTACCAAATATTGACCTACAAACTTCCTTTGAATAAACTTTAATCTTCAACAGCAAAGAAAGTTCTATACCAAATATTAAGGCATTCTCTCTGCTGGTTCATGAAAAGAAATTTTTTTGGCATTAAAAGCCCGAAGATAACAGCTACTTCATTTGAACAAAAAAGAAAGGGTGTACTCCAAAGATGGTCTGTGCAATATATGTTTGAATTTGGCCCAGTGGTTTTGAAGATAAGATTCAAAAGTCAACTGATGACTGTCGCCAAGTGATTGCAATAGCTCTCACCGACTTGCAGTCACGCAAGCTGAAAAAATGGGGAATCCCATGCATCACGATGAGTACTCGTATTTATCCACAAACAAATTTCGAGTTTTTTTTTAAAACTTATCCCCATTGACCAATATTCCAACTACACCACCAAGGTGTGCTCTGCTGCTGTAACCGGGACATTTCTTCATTTGGAACCCCATGTGTTTACTCTCCGCCAATCGGTCGGTCACATTCGCACATGCGGGGCGGAGCAAACGATATGTTTGTGCGCACTCTGCGTGTTGTTTCACAGGACAGTAACTGACATTTCAGTACAGGAGCAAATATTAACTGGTTGAGGGCTAGATTATTTTTGGTGCTCTGAATTTATTAAAAATTTTATTACAAATTATTGGAGAGTGCCCACAGACACTCTCCAATAATTTGTAATAGAACATTTATACAAACAAAATATTATTTGCATTTGACTGAATGTGAAAGATGAGCATGGAAAACATTGGCTTTTGCTCTGGAACCCTCATTTTTTGAAAGCTCTGATAGTGGCTTCTTGCACTCAACCACTTTATGCACGGAAACAATTTACTTGCCCAGTTTGCGTATCTTCGGCACCCTCGGGACAGCAACATTGGCTTGAAGTCTAGTTTAACCAATTGCGCCAGATGACATCTACCACAGGCGTTGGTTCATGGTCATATTTTACCTGCATAGAACTTGTTCACTGCAGAAAATAAGCACTGCTCCATTCCCCGTGCTTCCCTCTGGAAAAAAATGTATAGCGCAAGTTCTTTTTACCTCTCTTTCTGCTTGAAGTTGTGCGCTGTTGTCTCCTGAATGCCGAATAAATGACACCGCCCATCGCCCGTGAAACACTCTTACCCAGTGGATGGCCTTCTAAAAAAAATATTCTCGGGTCATCCGCGTCTTTGGTTTAGGGAAATATTCCGTAATCATTCTCTGCTGGTAGATTGGGAGATGGACAAAACTAAGTGCAGTGCGTTTAAGGTTTCCCTGGTCATTGTACTCGTATATGAACTACTGAAGTTGGGAAGAAATGGCATGAGCGGTGGATGGCAACCAACGAGACCCCCCCCCCCCCCCCCCCCCCCCCCATCAACCTGTGTCGGTGTGGGCCTGGGGTTAGATCATCAGCTTCGGCTTGCTGAGAAGGATCTCGCAGATAATGCTGTCGCCAAGACTGAAATTGAAGTTGCTTATCGACAAGTGAACCTGGACGCATTTGGTTTGGAAAAATTCTGCAAAATCCATGTCTGCTCAGTGCTGACGCAATGGACGAAACGGTGACTTGTTAAAATGGTGGTCACGGAATTGAAAGTGATCAGAAATGACGTGGCAACCAAACCCTTCCATCCAACGGTAAAAGTCTTCACTAAGAAAATGGTTTAGGATTTAGCTTGAACAGGACTTGCTTGCTACAATTAACAAGTTCGGTTTTCCCATGGGGATATCTGTTCGGTTCAGTGTGTATGTTGTTCGCTTTTGTGTGCGTACAATGTTGAATACAAAGTCCAACCGTGTGGGGGGTAAGGGTTTGGTGGGAGAGAAAGGGACGAAACTTCCTTCTATTCGGCAGCTGGTATTGTAGCTCACTTTTCTGCACAACGTCTAATCACGACCCCAACATGGATATAGTTTTGTCCAGCCAGTCGTTTGTTTATACCAATGTTGCCATAGTGAAGGCCTACCGCCAGACATTGGTTATCGATCTTATATTGCCAGTAAAACAGAGCTGGTTTACCACAGTAAACAAGCACGGTTTCACTTCCAGGAGTTCCCAGGGAGATTTTCTGTCCAAAAGATTGCGGTCTTCATCATGGCAGGGCGGCCGAAACCAGCTGCCCTCGGGAAGGGGGCAGGTAATGCCCTTTCCAGGTTAATCACCCAATTTCTTTCAATAACATTCTCTGGCAAAGCTAAAATACACTCGAATTCGTTATGGGAGGTTTCAAAAATTTTCCTGAGGGAGGCAGCCCGCCCCCCCCCCCCCCCCCACCAACTCGGGCATGGTAACATGTCCTCGAGGGGCCGCTAGTGCAAGCAAGTGGCCCTTTGCTGGGGTCTGCCCTCAAGTGTTTCCGGTACCCCGTATGGGCATTCCACACACTGATGGTTTATAACTGGAGGCTGCAATTTAACTTGCCCCCAAAACACTTTTAAATGTTAACACTTTGCCTAACAGGAAAAGCAGACGACACTTTCAAATAAAATTCTTGAATAAGTAATTTTTCGCGTCAAAAACATAGCTTATGGCACCTCATTGGAACGAGCTCGTTTTAATGAGGGGTCAAAAGCTATGTTTTCGAGACAAATGAAAGTGTCAATGACGCTGCAGCTTAACTTGTGTGTTGCGTTTGATGAAAAGGATAATGTTCAGTGTTTATGAAAGGATTATGAAACAAGACAAGAATTGTGATAATTGAGATTTTCATTTCTGTTTCCTGTATGCCGTTTTTGATAAAAATAATAGGAGGTGAACACTGTACTAAAGATGTGAGGGGCGGGTTAATATGACCTCACAGTTAATGTGTGTGGCTCAAAGTTAACGTATATCAACGGAAGTTACCAAGTTACAGTGAAATTATTCCAAAATGAGACATCCTATCAAGTTACATTGAAATCCCTTCATAAATATGGCCTGTAGACTGTGCTAAAGGTTTTGTGGGCTTCGGGCCCCTGTAGCCGTCAGTTTCCCAATTGCGTCCAAAGCTTTGGGAACGTTGTCATCGAGACATTATTTGAAGTCAACCTACCAGGTTACAATGAAATCCCTTCATAATTATGACCTGTAGTCTGTGCTAAAGGTTTTCGGGCTTCGGGCAACTGTAGCCATCACAGCTGACCAATCACGACCAAAAGAGGATGCCATCATCTGTGCATTATATGGAGCCAACCCCAACAAGTTACAATAAAATCCTTCCTCAAATACGACCTATAGACTATGCTAAAGGTTTTTGGGCTCTGGCAGCCATCAAGGCTGAACGATCGCGACCAAAAGGGGACGTTCTCATCTAAGACATTATTTGGAGTCACCCTACCAAGATACAATGAAATCCCTTCATAATTATGACCTGTAGACTGTGCTAAAGGTTTTTGGGCTTCGGGCCCCTGTAGCCGTCCCAGTTGCCCCATCGTGTACAAAAAGGGACGTTCTCATCAAGACATATGAAGTCAACCTACCAAGTTACAATGGAATCCCTTCATAAATATGACCTGTACACTGTGCTAAAGGTTTTTGGGCCCCTGTAACCGTCACAGTTGCCCAATCACGTCCAAAAGGGGACTTTCTCATCTAGACATTATATGACGTCAACCCACCAAGTTGCAATGAAATTCTTCAATAAATATGACCTGTAGACTGTGCCAAAGGTTTTCGGGTTTTGGGCTCAGGCAGTCGTCACGGTTGGCAGATCACGTCCAAATGGGGTAAATCTCATCTAGACATCATAAGGAGTCATCCTACCAAGTTACAATGAAATCCCTCCATATTAATCATGACCTGCAGACTGTGCTAAAAGATTTTGGTTTTCGGGCTTGGGCAGCCATCACGGTTGACAGATCGCGACCTAAAGGGAACGTTCTCATCTAGGCACTATACAGAGGCATCCTCCTACCGCGTTACAATGAAATTCCTTCATAAATACGACCTGCAGACTGTGCTAATGGTTTTCAAGTTTTGGGATTGGGGCGGCCATACCAGTTGACCGATCGCGACCAAAAGGGGACGTTCTCATCTAGACATGACCCCAAACCTGCATGTGAAATTTCGTGACGATCAGTCAAGAATTGCAGGGTGTAGCCCGGGCTAAAGGAAAATGTGAACAGACTCACAGACTTCCGCACGCTTGATGGCAATAGCTTATCTTGACTGTCAAGTTAAGCCAAAAATGAAAAAAATAACGAAAATTGAATGATTTTTGTAAATTGCACTGGCCGGTTTTGACAGTTATGTCGGGCAATGGGTTAATAATATGCGGAATTTCAACAGGGAATGCCAGATATATAATGAAAGTGTCAATGACACTGTAGCTTAACTTGTGTGTTGTGTTTGATGAAAAGGATAATGTTCAATGTTTATAAAAGGATTATGAAATAAGACAAGAATTGTGATAATTGGGAATGTGTTCATTTCTGTTCCCTGTATGCTATGTTTATGATAAAAATAATATGAGGTGTACACTGTACTAAAGATCTGAGGGGTGGGTTAATATGACCTCACAGTTAATATATGTGGCCCTCACAGTGAACATATATCAACAAAATTACAATGAAATTATTCCAAAATGAGTCATCCTATCAAGTTACATTAAAATCCCTTCATAAATATGGCCTGTAGACTGTTCTAAAGGTTTTCGGGCTTTGGGCCCCTGAAGCCGTCACAGTTGCCCACTCGTGTCCAAAAGGGGACGTTCTCATCTAGACATTATATGAAGTCAACCTACCAAGTTACAATGAAATCCCTGCATAAATATGACCTTAGACTGTTCTAAAGGTTTTCGGGCTTCGGGCAGCCATCATGGTTGAATGATCGCAACCAAAGGTGACAATCTCATCTGGGCATCATCTGGAGTGATCCTGCGAAGTTACAATGAAATCCCTTCATAAATATGACCTGTAGACTGTGCTCAAGGTTTTCGGGCTTCGGGCACCTGTAGCCATCACAGTTGACCAATCACGACCAAAAGGGGATGTCATCATCTAGGCATTATATGGAGTCAACCTAACAATGTTACAATGAAATCCTTCTATAAATATAAACTTTTGCCTATGCTAAAGGTTTTAGGGCTCGGGCACCCATCAAGGCTGAATGATCACGGCCAAAATGGGACGTTCTCATCTTGACCTTATTTGGAGTCAACCTACCAAGTTACAATGAAATCCCTTCATAAATATGACCTGTAGACAGTGCTAAAGGTTTTTGGGCTCCGGGCACCTTTAGCAGTCAAAGTTGCCCAAACATGTCCAAAAGGGGACGTTCTCATCTAGGCATTATATGAAGTCAACCTACCAAGTTACAATGAAATCCCTTCACAAATATGACTTGTAGACTGTGCTTAAGGTTTTCGGGCTTCGGGTTCGGGCAGCCATCATGGTTGAATAATCGCAACCAAAGGGGACAATCTCATCTGGGCATCATCTGGAATGATCCTATGAAGTTACAATGAAATCCCTTCATAAATATGGCCTGTAGACTGTGCTCAAGGCTTTTGGGCTTCGGGCACTTGTAGCCAACACAGCTGACCAATTACGACCAAAAGGGGATGTCATCATCTAGGCATTATATGGAGTCAACCTAATAGGTTACAATGAAATCCTTCCATAAATATGACCTTTTACCTATGCTAAAGGTTTTTGGGCTCGGGCACCCATCAAGGCTGAATGATCGCGATCAAAAGGGGACGTTCTCATCTAGACATTATTTGGAGTCATCCTACCAAGTTACAATGAAACCCCCTCATAAATATGACCTGTAGACTGTGCTAAAGGTTTTCAGGCTTCGGGCACCTTTAGCTGTCACAGTTGCCCAATCATGTCCAAAAGGGGACGTTCTCACCTAGACATTATTTGAAGTTAACCTACCAAGTTACAATGAAATCCCTTCATAAATATGACCTGTAGACTGTGCTAAAGGTTTTCGGGCTCAGGCAGCCATCATGGGTGAATGATCGCACGTTCTCATCTAGACATTATATGAAGTTAACCTACCAAGTTACAATGAAATCCCTTCATAAATATGACCTGTAGACTGTGCTAAAGGTTTTCGGGCTTTGGGCTTGGGCAGCCATCATGATTGAATGATCGCAACCATAGGGGACAATCTCATCTGAGCATCATCTGGAGTGATCCTAAGAAGTTACAATGAAATCCCTTCATAAATATGACCTGTAGACTGTGCTCAAGGTTTTTGGGCTTCGGGCACTTGTAGCCATCACAACTGACCAATCACGACCGAAAGGGGATGTCATCATCTAGGCATTATATGGAGTCAACCTAACAGGTTACAATGAAATCCTTCCATAAATATGACCTTTTGCCTATGCTAAAGGTTTTTGGGCTCGGGCACCCATCAAGGCTGCATGATCGCGATCAAAATGGGATGTTCTCATCTAGACATTATTTGGAGTCATCCTGCCAAGTTACAATGAAATCATTTCATAAATATGACCTCTAGACTGTGCTAAAGGTTTTCGGGCTCCTGTAGCCTTCACAGTTGCCCAATCACGTCCAAAGGGGGACTTTCTCATCGAGACATTGTATGAAGTCAACCCACCAAGTTACAATGAAATTCCTCAATAAATATGACCTGTAGACTGTGCTAAAGGTTTTCGGGTTTTGGGCTCGGGCAGTCGTCACGGTTGGCAGATCATGCCCAAATGGGGAAATTCGCATCTAGACATAAAGAGTCATCCTACCAAGATACAATGAAATCCCTCCACATTAAACATGACCTGCAGACTGTGCTAAAAGTTTTTGGGTTTCAGGCTTGGGCAGCCATCACTGTTGATAGATCATGCCCAAAAGGGGACGTTCTCATCTAGGCACTATACAGAGGTATCCTACCAAGTTACAATGAAATCCCTTCATAAATACGACCTGTAGACTGTGCTAATGGTTTTCGGGTTTTGGGCTCGGGCAGCCATACTGGTTGCCCGATCGCGACCAAAAGGGGGCGTTCTCATCTAGACATGACCCCAAACCTGCATATGAAATTTCGTGACGATCAGACAAGAACTGCGGGGTGTAGCCCGTGCTAAAGGAAATGTGAACAGACGTCACAGACTAACAGACTTCCGCACGCCTCATGGCAATAGCTTATCTTGACTATGTCAAATTAAGCTAAAAATAGGCCGATGAAATCATCAGATGTGTACCCATACGCGCAACTAGTAGAAAGCTGTATGATGGAGGGCCACCACGGATGTCAACATTATGTACACCATACATGGTATGGGTACATATAGAAATGGATTGGAGGAGTGTCTAATTTGATGGATAAAGGGTTTAAATATCCGGATCAAATTATCAGATTTACATAAAAAACTATAGAGCACAGCACATCAGTAACCTGAACATATATATGAAGTAACATGACAATCGGATTGATATTTTTTCATGCCAAAGGGATTGGAGGAATTTTCAATTTGAAGGATAAAGGGTTAATATCTCAGGATCAAAATAACCGATTTACACCAAAAACTATACAACTTGGCTCATCAGTAACCTGAATACAAATATAAAGTAACTTGACACTCCAAGCAATATTTTTCAAGTTATCAAATGCCAAAGGGATTGGAGGAATTTTCAATTTGAAGGGTAAAAGGTTAATATCTCGGGATCAAAATAACAGATTCACACCAAAAACTATACAGCTTGGCAAATCAGTAACCTGAACACAAATATAAAGTAACTAGACAATCCAAGCAATATTTTTCAAGTTATCGAATGAAAAAGAAATGGATACGGACGCCGGACGGACAAAGGATGGACGAACGACGGATGGCCACCCCGTATGATGGCATTATGTGTACCATACATAGTATGGGTACACATAAAAATAAATGGCGATCACTTGCTTCAGCCGAAAAGGCAATTTTTGTCACTTGGGTCCTGTATTGGCCATCCTCTGGTGAACTTTTGATTTTTTTAACAGCGCATTATTTCGGGTTGAATGACTCCTTTGAAAGCCAGGGCCATGTACTGAACAGTTGTACGGATGGAAGAAGCCCTAACCACCAGTCAGCAGCGATTTGAGGCAAGGAAGGCACAATGCACATACAGTACGTATTACTGCACACTACCAGTGCCCGTGGGCAATCTTTATTAAAATTTCCAACTCAAGGCTACAATGCAGTGATTGCTGGTTGGGATAAAGCGTGTGATAAAAGTGTAAGTTGGAAAAGAACGAACGATTGATAAAGTCCAATGTTCTACCCAACAAGTCACCGCACAATCAGGGTAAAAACACCACAGGCATTTGAGAACTACTAGTAGTACAGTTTCTTGTACTATATGCTTTTCGAAATTACCTGGAGGGCGAGGGATAGAAAGATATGTTTCTAGTATCCTTTATATCAATGCATGCGGACAACGTACCACACATTTCAGAACTTTTCGTCACAGAGTTCCAATGTGTTCTATGTGTCTCTTGGCACATAGAACACATTGAAACTCTGGAGCCGATTTGTCTAGTTTATCTCCCGTGAGTATGTATGTATACTAATCGATTATCAAAATTTTGTTTCTTGACTCGAACAACTAAGGTAACATCGTTCAGGAGTTTCAGAGGTGGAGAAAGTCGGAACGAACCACAGGGCAACTCGACCAATAGTTATATTTATTGGTGTTTAGGGTCATTTTCAACGTCTTTTGCCATCTCCAGTGCTGCACAGGAATGAAATAAAGTTAACCCTTTACTCAACACGAAAAACAGAAGACACTTGCAAACAAAATTCTTGAATAACTAAATATTTTCATTTTCGCATCAAAAACAGCTTATGGCAAGCTCGTTCCAATGAGGGGCCATAAGCTGTTTGAGAAAAATAATGAAAATTGTTATGATTTTTTGTGAATTGCACTGGCCGGTTTTGGTCATTACGTTGGGTGATGGGTTAAGCCATTTGTCTATACCCATGCCACCCAATTGTAGGTGCCGATATCAATGTTGAATTTTTTGATAGTCCGAATTTATTTCATTAGAAGTCCGAATTTATTTCATTAAATTATTTTAGAGTGCCCATGGGCAGTAATTTATATAAAAAGATTTGCATTTGAACGAGTATAAAGGTTTTCGTATTCTCGAAGCAATCACGGTTGACCAAAAGGGGATGTTATCTAGACATTACCTCAAACTAGCATTATGAAATTTCAGGGTGTAGCCTGCACAAAAGAAAATGGACAGACTGGAGTGCCCATAGGGGCATTTGACAATGAATGTTTCAAGTGTTCCTGCCACAGAGCATAAAATTGCTTTGTTACAATTTATTGGAGAGGGACATCAGGTACTCTCCAATAAATTATAACAGCCTAAAGAAAAGGTCCGGGGGGGGGGGGGGGGGGGGGGGAATGCTTATCAGAGTTGTTTTAAAGTTTGATTTAACTAGCATTTATTTGACAACTGGTAGAGTGCTGGAAGCCCATATTTGGGCTTTACCCAAAAGTGCAGGTATCCTAACAGTCGTCATATTCAGTGGATTGTTTCATACATGTATCTTCAAATTGAAATTATTTGGTCTGTACGGATTTGCCTTGTTACAATTCATGGCAGAGTGTCTGCAGACACTCAAATTTTAACAAAGCAAAAGACATGTTTACAAATTTGGATGTCAAAATCTTTTTTAGCACTAGTTAACCCTTTACCCAATGCTACGACCAAAACCGGCCAATGCTATTCTAAATAAAAAAATCGTCAATTTTCGTTATTTTTTCCTTTTTTCTCTCAAAAACAAGCTCGTCCCAACTAGGGGTCATAACCTATGTTTTTGAGACAAAAAATGAAATGAAAGTGTCAATGACAATGTAGCTCAACTTGTCAAGACAAAGACATGTACATGTATAGTATGTGACACAGCAATGACAAACATCTAGGTAATAACCTGATAACAAAGGCACATATAAAGTATTGTAACGGTCTGTACATAAATACTGGCCGTTGCCTTTAACAAATGTATAGGTAAAGTATTGTGAAGATGGGTGACAGTCAGATGCGAAACTAGAAAAGAAATCTTTGAGTCCCAGAGTGGGTCTGACTGAACCCCAAAATATTTGTTCTCATAGCACAGTGATAACAAAGGCACCCCAAAACACACTCGTTCCTGTCCCAAGGTGAAAACAAAGGTACCCAAGAAGTTTCGTGAAGATCAGTTCATAAATACGAGCTGTATAGAACTTGTGACAAAAAACTGATTGGACCTAATTTCGGTACAAAATGGCCACAGGCAACCATCTTGAATTTTAAACCGCACCCAGAAACACTTGTTCTCATCCCAAGGTGATAACAAAGGTACCCCAAGACATTCCGTGAAGATTAGTTCATAAATACAGACTCTAGTATGAGCCGTATTGACATGTGTACTTATTGTAAGTCGCACTGAAAAAATCAAAGTTAATCTAATTTGCATAATTTCTGCACGAGAAAAAAACCCGTATTATATGTGATGTATCCCATGGTACTAAACATTCACACAAAAAATTATTCAAATCAGCGCTTTCATCATATGGAAGTTCTGTGCAAAAATCTGATTGCACTAAGCTAATTTTGTACAAAATGGCGGCCATCTTTAATTTCGGACCAGACCCCAAAACGCTCCTTCTCGTCCCACCAAAGGTACCCAAGAAGTTTCGTAAAGATCGGTTCATAAATACGGCCTCTAGCCCGAGCCGTATCCAATTGTTGACGTACAGACGACGGGCCATGACAAAAGCTCAAATTTGGCTTTGCCAAAGTTGAGCTAAAAATGAGTTATTCAAAAAAATTTTTTGCAAATGTATGCTTTTCATGTTAGGTAAAGGGTTAACAGATAATTCCTCATTTAGAATATCTATCAGTATCACACCTACCAACAATAAGTAATTATCCACTTGCGCTTTGGTTTTTTTTTTTGTGTCTTCTTGTTAGGTAATGGGTTAACTCCTGTCCTTGTCAGAAGTCTCTAGTGTTGAGATGATGCTACCATAGGCACAATAGCCAGATTTCCAATAATGCATAACTACTGAGCCCCAATATCAACATTGGGACTTGAACAAACTCAATCTGAACCACCCACCCTCCCCAATTGGGATTACGAATTATAATTCGGCTGGCCTTTAGGATTACCCAAATTTCAGAGTCTACAGGTGCCCCTAAATAGAGGTGCCAAGACATCAGCTACAAGTAAAGAGCTATGCCTGGCGATACATCATACACCCACAGTAGGCTTTTTCGAATTGTACATAATCACCGTGTTGATCCAACAAACGGTCTGCATCATAAAGTGCTAAATTCTTCAACACATTTTGGTGTAAAGAAAAAAAAAAGATTGCCCAACTGATGGAGTTCCAGATGCATTTTTAGAAAAATTGCCTAAATGACATGGGGAAAGAGGGAGTCACAGAAATCAAATTTTCTTTCTGCATATAATCGCTCCAAATCCATCAAAATGCAGTTTGAGCCAAAGAAAAAAAAATGTCTAAATGGCACAGGAAGCAGCTGGGTTATAGGAGGCAATTTTTTTTCTGCATGTAATCCATCAAAATGCATTTTGGAAAAAAAATGCCTAAATGATACGGATGGTTATAGAATGTTCTGCCATGCCAAGGGAAGCAAGATTTGAAAAATATGAACTCTGGTTCAACAACTGTTCATTGGCATCGACTGGCTTCAATGCATTCCATGGGGAACACACCATTTAGTTCGCATTTACATGTTTGTAAAGCAACAAAGCAGTATGATTGTTCAGGACTGCAACTTGCACAGCCTTAAAGCATTCTATTAATTTTTACAATTGCTACTTGTGTTTACGGCTGTAGATGTTATGTTTCTAAACCATTGTTCGCCGTCAGCACAGGCAGCCAACAATGATGCAAAAACATTACCAAAACAGTTGCAGTCTATTTTCCTTCCCAATGAAGACGACTTTTTCATATCAATATAAACAAGGCAATTTGCGACTGCATGGGTACTTCAGGATGATTTGGGTTCAACAACACTTTCAACAACCAGGGTTGACTCTCCAACATATGAACTCCACACAAGCGGTTGAAGAAAAGTGCACCATCGACGTGCAGTATACCTCAGTATACAATGCCACTGTGCCTCCAAATTCCAGCTGGGTAAAATTCTCGGCAATCCAATTAAGTTTCTTGATGTATTTCTGCATTTTCAAGTCTCTACAATAGCCAAACCTTGAATCCAAAGCCCTGTGGAAACCTTGAATTCAATACCCTGGAAATCTGTCTTCCAATTTTCCCATTAATAGAATTTACTCACTTACACAAAACACACTATATAAAAATTCGCTATTCTATTTTGTTTCCTCACCGTTTCCTAGGGCTGCAGGGCATATCGATAAACCGATTAACCCTTTACCCAACGCAGACGATATCAAAATTCATTATTTTAAATATAATTTAACAGTTTTCAAAAAATTTAAACAAAACCATATCATGTGACCCCTCATTGGAATGAGCTCGTTCCAACAAGGGGTGACATGATATGGTTTTCTTGAAATTGTTTGAAAAATATTTTTTCAACTGCTGAATTTGCATATTAAGCGGGCGGATGCGGGTGATTCGTTAGCTAAAACAACCAAATGGTACAGAGTCACAGCGGTCTCACAAGACAGGTTTTACTGTATTATCGCTTTACCCAAGGAATCGTCTGCATGTGCCCACGTAATATACAAATTCTCCAGTTGAAATCCCCCCCCCCCCCCCCTAAACATTTCTACAAAACAATTTCAAGTGAACCCTCGGAACGAGCTCACTGGGTTCGTTCCAATGAGGAGGGGAGGGGGGTCACATGATACTGTTTTGTAGGGCTGCAACGATTCATCGCGAAACATTTGTATACCATACGCATATTGTATTGATTCATGTGCATCACGATACAAACGATACACTTCCAGAAGATTGGCATGATTTAGTCAGAAGGTAGCTTTTCTGGCCCGACATGTCTGTTTTGTGCTTTTCCAACTTAGAATTTAAGACTCCTGTTGGTGGAATTATATCAGTATAGCTATAATTCACTTTCAACGTGATATTTACGTTCCCAACGTAATCCCCTTCGGAAGGGGACTTCGTTGGGAACGTAAATATCACGCTGAGAGTGAATGAAGAAGGGGATTATGTTGGGAACGTAAATATCACGTTGAAAGTCAATTATAGCTATACCGATAGAATTTAAGACTCCTGTGATTCCACTTGTTCATTTGTATTTCAGTAAAATATCAACTCTCTAAATTATAAGCATAGTTTGAGGAAACAAGACCTCTCTCACCTCCGAGTTGAACCCAGACCCCCAGAGATCCACTGGCTGAAACTTGTCTTTCTCAAGCACTAAAAAAGAAATTGGATGTTACTGGCCAAATGAAGGTTGGACTTTGTGCAGTTTGTGGGCCTTTTATTACTGATAATTCACTCTCAATGTACTGCATGCAATGTATTGTGAAAAAATCGTATCGTTAAAAAAAATCGCAATACATATTGTATCATGAGTGAGACGTATCATTGCAACCCTATTGTTCTGAAGAAATTTTTTGAAAAATTTGATAAACTGATATTTCAAATAATTTTATGGTCTGTGGTGGATCAAGTTTGTCTTGAACTGCATCAACAAGGCATGCTGATTCGTCTCAACTGTGATGCCTCAAGTCGATTGTGGTACTTGTTTTCAGATATCTGAACAGTAATAGATACACCGCAGTATTTTTTTTTAATACCGATGTTCTGTTTTGAATATCGTGCAGCCCCATGATTTCCTAAAATATTTAACCAAAATCATTATGCGACTTCATTTTATCTTACAATCAACATATATTTTGTCTGTATTAACTCTGCAACTGTTGTGTATCCGACCCCCTGATACATGTGTTTGTATGAAGGGGTCAGATACAAGCATGTTCACTTAGCGAGAGTTCCATTTTTTCTTTTTGTTCATCCGTACGAATAAGTAGTTCGTAAAATATTCGTCTTCATTCTTAACCCCAATATATTGCAAGATAAAACGATTACCATTATGTGGATGTACAAAATACGTACGGAGTCTCGCTCCGGATTCTAAGGGTAGATCATGACTCGTCTTCGAACCTGGAGTTCGACTCGAATGATACGTATTTTGTACATCCACATAATGGTAATAATCTCAAAGGAACAAGCTTGTACCGGTGAAGGGTCACATATGGTTTTATTTAATTTTTTCTACAGCACAACTTGTGTATTATGCACAAGATGCAGCAGATTCGCAAGCCATGGTAAGGTTAAGAGTAAATTGCTTGCTTGGTAGAACCGAGACACTTGTCACTTGCACATGCAATGACAAGCAAGAACAGCTTACCTAAAAATCAGAAGGTTGGTGGAAACATTGAGGACATAAAAGAAATATTAAGTTAATTGCATTTATTGACATTACAAGAATGAACTTTCGGCCTCTTCCAGATATTCCTCGTTTGGGTTTTTTTACCTTTATTGTCACGAAAATATTGTTAGTTGCCACCTCTCAATCTTAACACCAAATGAAGTGTAGATTCCTTCTGGATGTTATAATCAGACAGTGTTCTTCCATCTTCAAGCTGTTTTCCGGCGAAAATCAACCTCTGTTGATCTGGAGGAATACCTTCTTTATCTTGTATTTTAGCCTTGACATTTTCAATTGTATCCGATGGCTCAACTTCGAGTGTTATAGTTTTGCCAGTTAATGTCTTTACAAAAATCTGCATTCCTCCTCTTAATCTCAACACCAAATGAAGGGTAGATTCTTTTTGAATGTTGTAGTCTGAGAGTGTTCTACCATCCTCAAGCTGTTTTCCAGCAAAAATTAATCTCTGTTGATCAGGAGGGATGCCCTCTTTATCTTGAATTTTAGCCTTGACATTCTCAATTGTATCGGATGGCTCAACTTCAAGTGTGATTGTTTTACCGGTTAATGTTTTCACGAAAATCTGCATCCCTCCCCTCAATCTCAATACCAGATGGAGTGTAGATTCTTTCTGAATATTGTAATCAGACAGGGTCCTGCCATCTTCAAGCTGCTTTCCAGCAAAGATCAGTCTCTGTTGATCAGGTGGTATACCTTCTTTATCTTGAATTTTTGCTTTGACATTATCAATTGTGTCAGAGGGCTCTACTTCAAGAGTAATTGTTTTACCTGTCAGAGTCTTCACAAAAATCTGCATTCCTCCCCTTAACCTCAGCACCAAGTGCAATGTCGATTCCTTCTGTATGTTATAGTCAGACAGGGTCCTGCCATCTTCAAGTTGTTTTCCAGCAAAAATCAATCTCTGTTGATCTGGTGGAATTCCTTCTTTGTCTTGAATTTTTGCCTTTACATTTTCAATTGTATCCGATGGTTCAACTTCAAGAGTAATGGTCTTGCCGGTTAGGGTCTTTACAAATATCTGCATACCTCCTCTCAGTCTCAAAACAAGATGGAGAGTAGATTCCTTTTGAATATTGTAGTCTGAGAGTGTCCTACCATCTTCGAGCTGCTTACCAGCAAAGATCAATCTCTGCTGATCAGGTGGAATTCCCTCCTTGTCTTGAATCTTAGCCTTTACATTCTCAATAGTGTCTGATGGTTCAACCTCAAGAGTGATGGTCTTGCCCGTCAGTGTCTTCACAAATATCTGCATCCTGGAATCAGAAAGTGAGTTGGTTAAGTTCAAGTGTGTCTAGGAAAAACAAGCTAATTAAATTCTGGTGACTGCTATGTACAAAACACTGCCATACCTTTGTGACCAGGGCCTTGCAAATATTTGGTAATCAAAATATTTGATTTGGCAATCGGTGCTGAATATCTAGTGAATCTCAGATTAAACTTGCAATCTTTGTCGGAATGCAACGCATATTTGTGGGCTGCAAGTTTTTAAAAATGAGCACAAATCTGCTTAAAAACGGATTCCATCACTTGCAACTTCACAATACGTGATGTCGATTGATTTATTAGTCGGTCATACTTCAAACTTCATGTGCCGGCGGAATATCTGTTGCCGGCACATGGAATAGGGAGTACAGGCCAACATGGTTATGTTCCAAGGCTAAAATACTTTTTTCAGTCGTTCTACCGGGAACCATTATAAAAAATTCAATTTGATATTAGATATGCAAATATTGAGCAGTATTAAATTCGGAACTAAATTTGATGGCATTCGAATATTCACAGGGCCCCACTTGTGACAAATCGGCTACAGTACATTCGAGTGGGTGTTCATGAAGCCGAAATTCAATTTCACCTTAAAATTTGTGACAATCAAATTTCTTCATAAAATACAAGGACATGTGGCCAGTGGGTTTCAACAGTGTTGTATCTAGGAATTTTCGAAATTTTCAGACAAGAAACAACTTCAAATATAGGGAAACATTAAACAATAATTTGTCCCCAAGCATAAAGCCACATTCATTTGTTTCCAAGAACATTTTGAGTCTATTGGATGAGTTTTCTATGAGGAAAATGACTTGGTCTCCCAAATCCCCCAAATTCAATGTTTTGTCAACATGAACACACATGCTTGATTGATCAGCTGATTCGCCGGCATTTACATTTTCTTCCAAATTGCTTTCACACTACTCGAATTCGTCTGACGAGTCTTCATTGATATTTCTTATGAAAGAATATCCAGGAAAACCGTCCTCATCGGAATCAGAATCCTCAATAATGTCAGAAATTTGATAAATTTTCAATTGATGACACCATTTTCCAAACAAAGTCGAACTGGGACATTTTGTCCCCCTGTACTGGAACATGTGTGTTACTTTATATTAGGGCTGGGCGATATGGGAATCTGAATACCGGTAACGATATCAGAAAAAATATCGCGATATACCGGTATATCGTGCACCAGTGTGTGAAACACATATTAAGTGCAAGGGATATCATGAATAAAAAAGATATTTTTGGAGCAAAAGATAGAAGTATCACTTACTGCTCTGGAAAAATGAGTGATTTGAATGGAAGACCATAATAATCCATGTCTACAAAGTTATTGAACCTATTGTTTAATACGAAAATAAGCCATAAAATTATCATGGGTTTACTGGCTTTCAAGTTTCATCTGAATCTGGGATACAAGTAAATTAGTCTTTGTCAATTTAATTCCTGTAAAAACATGGCCAGCCTCTCTTGACTGATAAGCGTTTAATTACTGAGCCAGTCAATTGTCACATTGTGTTAATTGCGTATGTGTGGCTTCATGAAAACAGAGGCAAACAAAACTTTTTATCAAAACAATGGGTATCCAGTTGATGGAATTCCGAGGGCCTGGTTTCACAAGGAACCAGTAGTAGCTCCTCCCCTTCTCCTATCTTCCAGCAGTGAACTTCCTAAGATGACAATGTCAAATGTCATCTGTCACATGCCAGGCCAGTCGGTCTGTTGATATTAAGCACGCCTCCAAGACGTGATCACCCTTCACTTTCATGATAGTCTGCAGGTGTCAATCACCAGCCGACAATGTTTTCTCCCAGTGATGGCATCACACCTCTGTCATATTTGACAAAAATTGTTGCACATTTCGCAATTGTGAATATGTGTGATTTGAAACATTTTTGTGTCAGATTGCTGACAAAGAATTAAGCGATAAGTATGGCTTGCTGATTACAGTTCAAACAAATGCGACCAACAGCAGGTGACCGTGTTTTTACAGCGTGAGTCGGGTGTGTTTTCCGTGTAATAACTAACTATTTGTGTGTTGTGTACTACTTTAATTATTCACTAATTAAAAATAATCAAACAAATTTAGCAAACAAGTATTAAATTTTTATTTCATAATTTCTCCATGAATGCTTGCATATCGGTGACGATAAACGAGATAGAACGTTACTCTCTTCATCTCTCGCTGTTTATCATTTGTTCACGAAATAAGGAAAGATAAACTTCCTGTATTTTCAAAGCAACTTTCTGTGCGATTTTACGAAAAAACATGTTGAAATTTTATTATCATGTGACCCAAACCAATATCGTTACAGACGATATACCGGTATTGCCAAAAAATAGACGATATTTAACCGGTACCGATTTCAATACCGGTATTTACCGGTATATCGAAATATCGCCCAGCCCTACTTTATATGGAAACTCATGACGATTCCGGTGGAAATCTAAAGGTTTTCATTCGTTGTTAAACGTAATTCGACAAGGGATGCCCCCCTCTGTACTAATAAACATGAGCCGACAGAGTGCTAAGAGTGAATTAATATTAATAACACCTACTTGTTTGGACTTGTCAACAAATTTATTCGTTCCTTTTCGGACTGCTATTATGCTTGTGATAAATCGGCGATCAAATTGAAGGACATTCAAGGACCTTTTACCGATATACCTCGTTTTCAAGGACTTTCAACTAACCAAATGTCATGTGGCTTAACCTTTATTCCCTTGATGCAAGTTCTTTTCTGTAATGTGAAACACCAACCGAAAAAAGTGAAATGGGTTCAGTAGTACTGAAACTGTTAACCGGATAATCAGTCTGGAACCAGTTGGCTGCCTAACCAATTAGAAAAACCATCAACAGGTTGTCTGAAATATCAAGTGATCGTCGTTCCAAATTAATTTAAAACGTAAATCTGCCACTTCTCCTTTGTGGTAGATTACACGTCGAAGAAGCTGCGTTGTATGTATGGAGAAATAATCAATTTTGCTATTCAATACAATACTTCGTTAATGACAGGCAGTTTCCGTTGAGTAATGAATAATTGAAGAAACTACTCCATAGTGTGTATACAAACGTTTTGGAGTACTCGAATACAGATTTCCAATTCCTATAGTTTTGATCTCATATTCGGTGTAATAATGGCCACGGACAACTGGATATTAATCCGGTCATTTCTCCTCCCGGTTAGTTGGTTATGAAAATGATACAACTGTTTCAGCCCTAGGGTTCAGCAAAAAGGTTAAGCAATTTTTTTTGCTTTTTGCTTAAAATTTTGGGCTAAGCAAATTTTTAATTTTTAAAGGCCTGAACCATCGCTCCATTTTTTTCAAAATGCTTTCAGGATATGACATTTAGGAATAATATGTGAACATTGCAGGCCACAAAGAATTCTCCCTGATCAAATGCTCATGTTCTTGTAAATCTTGAGTAATCAGATCCACACATACAGAATTTTTTTTTCCTCTGGAAACCTTGACTGGATCATTAATGTGTAATTTATGGACATTAGTATAAATCTACACGAAAATGGTCTTCCAGGCTTGTCATTTTGAAAACTGCAGGACAGGGCTCAAAATACATTTTTTCTATGCATAGCAAAATGCTACACATTTCCAAAATATGAAGAGCATTTTGTTTAAATTGGATAGCAATTCTTGTATACCGGAATTATGCCATACTGTTTTGTATCGAACTCTTCCGAGCAGATAGAATAATGTCCATCAATGAATCATGAATGAATCACTAGCTATGTTTTTCAATTGAACTGCCTTTAACAAATGCATGGACTTAGATATTTCCAAATGCGCAACATCTCTTAATTTGATGGGCTTAAAATTATTTCAGCTGGGTATTTTATGCAAAATGCAGAAACAATGCAGGATGAATTCAAACCAATAAAATTCATGTTACATATGAAGTTACTAATGCGAGACGGAGACTAATGTCATATCAGGAGTAAAGCGTCAGTGAACTAGCTTGCAAAGTTTTGTTGCAAATTTTCATTTTTACATTTTGCAATACAAGATATTCAACTGCAGCCAATCAGGCTGCAGTCGAATATATTGATTGCAAAATGCTATACATGATTGAAAATTGTGTAGCTTTTACAGTTAAAACTAGAAGTCCTGTCATGAATTGCGCGGTTATCTTGACACAATTTCGCACAGGAATTGCGCGCAATTTTCCTACTGAAAATACCCAAATTACCACAGAGTCTTGCTATTACTCACAGCAAACACAAGCAATGTTTCAGCCAATGGACCTCCGGGTTCAACCCGGAGGTCCATTGGCTGAACCATTGCTTGTGCATAGGTTGCGTAGAGAATGTGATATCCTTTCCATATGGCCTAACGCGCTAAATGGCGAGGTGTTTGCACGCAATTGATGACAGGACTTCTACTTTTAACTGTAGCACGTTTTATATAGCAAATAGCTTATTTTGAGCTCTGCTGCAGGAGGGCCATTATGGTTCGCCTCAAATCACCCCAGGAGGACCATTTATGGTTTGTGGGTGCAATTTTGCTGGGTAGACAACTGATGTCATTTTAAGGCAAAAGCTTTGTGTAATTATGATGTACGTCATCAAATAATGTGTAAAATGCAGGCTTGAATACTTGGATGCAAGATATCAGATTACCCATGACACTAACACTCTGTGTTATAGTTATCTTGCGTCCAAATAACCAAGCCATGTTGGGGAGAGGGGCGGGACCATTCGTCCCAGCTTTGATTTTGGGACGAAACATCCCATGTAAATCGTCAGGGGGAGATACATCCTGTAATCGTGTGTGACACCAGCTTTGTCAGTTTGATGTACATGATGTACAATGTAATACGGTAACCAATTACAACATTGGAATTGGCAGGCCTCTCGCTCATATTACTGTCTGTGAATGACTGCATCAACGACCACTACAAACTTCACAAATTGCGCTTTGTTACCTCCTTCCGTCCGTGAAAATTGCCATTTGAGACCGCCAATTTTGAGGGGTCTTCGACTGAATTAATGGGCCGCAGAAATCGGGGTTAGGCGGACATTTACCGACCACAGAATTTTGAACTCAGACGGGTGACTGCTGCCCAGGTCAATCACCCGTCTCAGAATGACAAGCCTGGTCTTCCAAGACCACTTAACCCTTTACCTAACATGAAAAGCAGACTGCACTTGCAAACAAAATTCTTGAACAACTAATTTGTTTCATTTTTTTTGTCTCAAAAACATAGGTCATGACCCCTCCTTGGAACGAGCTTGACGAGCTCGTTCCAACGAGGGGGCCATAACCTTTGTTTTTGAGACAAAAAATGAAAAATGAAAATTGACGATGTTTGAAAAGCGCTGGCCGGTTTTGGCCGTTATGTTGGGTAAAGGGTTAATGTTGTACATTTATACAATGTAATTTTAATTTGGTAAATTATCTGAAATCAGCTTACTAAATGAATTCGCATCCCTGCACATGTAAGAAGAGTAGATTATTGGTTGTTTGGTTCCAATTGGTATCCTCGGTAATATTTATTGGAGGGACCCTTTGGGCCCTCTCCAAATAATTTGACGAGACAAATCCATACAACATGAAAGTGTCAAAGTGTCAATGACCCTGTAGCTCAACTTGTGTAAGACATGTACATGTATAGTATGTGACACAGCAATGAAACGCATCTAGGTAATGACCTGATAATAAAGGTACATGTAAAGTATTGTAACGGTCTGTACATAAATACTGACCGTAGCCTGTAACAAATGTATAGGTAAAGTATTGTAAAGGTGGGCAACAGTTAGGTGCTTAACGAGAAAAGAAATCTTTCAGTCCCCGAGTGGGTCTGACTGAAACCAAAAATATTTGTTCTCATAGCAGTGATAACAAAGGAATCCCAAAACAATTGTTCCTGTTCCAAGGGGATAACAAAGGTACCCAAGAAGTTTCGTGAAGATCGGTTCATAAATACAGCCCCTAGCCAGAGCCGTATTGACATGTGCACTTACTGTGTATAAGTACCTCTGAATAAATCAAAGTCCATCTAATTTGCATGTCTGCACAAGAAATGAAAGTGTCAATGACACTGTAGATCAACTTGACAGACTTTAACTTGGCAAGTTAAAAATGAAATGACAGAATTGAAGAACATTGGTTCCCATGTTATTTGATAAAATTTCAACAGAACAGCATTGTGTGTGCACAACGTCATAATCATGCATGTGAACTGTAAGACTGGCTAAAGGAAGAATGTTGATACACAACTGCAGTATGTTCAGAGGTTATTGTAAATGGCAACTTTTTTTCACAGAAATGGATGCTTATCAATAGCTCTTATCTAAAGGTCTTGCCAAATGAGCACACAAAGTTCAAAAACAATCCTTTGATAAATGTGGCATGTAGGCAATATCAAAGAATGTTGATGCACAAATGCAATAAATTCAAAGATTGTTAATAACAGTAATAGTTTTTGAAGGAAATGAAAGTTTGCAAGCGATCCAATCATAAATGTGCCCTGCAGGGTGTGTCAAAGGGAAATATTGAGGTCTGACTAAACTAAGTTCTAAGAACGTTGGCCGTGGCAATACTTTTTGACGGAAATTGAAGAAAATCGATAGCTCCCATCTAGGGGGCAGCTCAAACAAGCATACTAAGTTTCAAAGTGATCTGATCATAAATGCGACCTGTGAGGTGTGCCCAAGGAAATTATGGACGTATGTACGTCGACAGACGAGTAGTGATGGCACTAGCTCAGCTCGACTTTGTCAAGTTGAGCTAAAAAACCTGGAATAAATGTGATGTATTCGATGTTACTAAACATTCATAGAAAAATTTATTCAAATCCAAACTTTCATACAGAAGTTCTGTACAAAAAAAACTAATTGCACTAATTTTGTACAAAATGGCTGCTGGCGGCCATCTTGAACTTCATACCGCACCCAAAAACACTCATTTTCATCCCACAGTGATAACAAAGGTACCCAAGAAGTTTCGTAAAGATCGGTTCATAAATACGGCATCTAGCCTGAGCTGTATAGAAGTTGTGTACAAAAAACTGATTGCACTAACTAAGGTACAAAGTGGCTGCTGGTGGCCATCTTGAATTTCGAACCGCACCCAAAAACACTCGTTCTCGTCCCACGGTGATAACAAAGGTACTCAAGAAGTTTCGTTTGTAAAGATCGGTTCATAAATACGCCCTCTAGTCAGAGCCGTATTGAATTGCTGACAGACAGACGATGGGCGATGGCATAACGTCAAATTTGACTTGCATCAAAGTTGAGCTAAAAATGTATATAATTCCAACTTTTGCCTTGAAAACAGCAATCTTGGCATATATTCATGACTTAGAGCCCCCCCACCTTTCTGCAGATTGAAAACAAGGTGCCCAATTCGTGTTGTTCAAGCCTACTCCCTCAGTTTCAAAGACTTTAAAAGTCGGTGGTGTGCAGGTGAATTTGAAACGAAATTAGGCGAGTTGAACTGTGTTGTCATTACCTCGAGGACGAGGCAGATCTCCTTTTTAGGGCTGTCACGATTTTTCAATTTAGGAATCGATTAATCGTCTCAAATAATCGATTAATCGTACCTAGATGACCCCCCCCCCCCCCCACCCCTCTCTTTGAAGTTGATAAAAATGAAGTTCAAGTCAGCTGACCTACCTCAAGTTACAACGAAGACGATCAACTTTTAGGTACATTCAAAAAGCTTTGATGTTCTGAACTTTTGAACCGTCAGTGTAATAATCAAGACCGGTCGGCAGTTGCGATCTTCGCAACTGCCGACCGGTCTTGATTATTACACTGACGGTTCAATGATTCAGAACATCAAAGCTTTGATGAATGTTCCTGGAAGACAAATGCTTCCAACGGCTTCTTGGGGTTTAACATTGATGTTCTTAACAATACCTTTAGAAACAGTAGTTTTTTTCATCAAATTTTCTTTTAATTATTAAACATCTAAAACGGGACACAATTTACCGATTATTCGACAACGAAAAATACTAATCGATTTCGCCGTGACCTATCAACAATCGATTAATCGATTGATCGTGACAGCCCTACTCCTTTTTCATCTAATGTTCAAGAAATGGATTGTTACCCATCTTGATACGTCAGAAGGGGGTAAATGATTTCATTTTATTAAAATAAAATCCACTTCAAAGCAAAAACAGTGTTTTTTATAGTCACGAATTCACTTTGCTGAAGATCAACAAACTTGCACACTCACTTGTCAATTATTCCCTAAAAACACCGAAAACATAAATCACTCATGAATAATTAATGCATGAACCAGGATGTGTTCAATGTATATTTTTCCAAATCAACTGCAATTGCTTTGCTTTGTGATGGGTTATTTTCGAAGACAGCTTGGAGGGAGGGAAGGGAGGGAAGGGGGGACCCACACATGCAGAAACTGAAAATTCCTGTGTAAACATTTCAGAAAAAACGCTCAACCAATCTGGTTATATTTCTTCTCTTTATTACAAAAGGCACACAAGGTTGTGTTAACAGTCCTACAGAAAATATAACCCTCTATTCACAGTGTGTGTGTGTGGGGGGGGGTGTTTGTAAAGACTAGTAATATATGCTCCACCCACCATACAACCAGACATTCAGAACTGATGGCAAAATATTCCTCAGAATCGCCATTCTCTTATCAAATTTGGCAATATGAAACTCGCAACCCCACAATATCTTGTTGGGAGAGCAATGCATAATTATTTATTGGTGTTTAAGATCAAACATTTCTGCATAATGGCTCATCATGATCACAACATGCAGATCAAGTCAAGTTTAGTCAATTGTGTGTACCCAAGTTGCCCATTTAGGACTTCCACCGCAAACTATGACAAGACTTGGTGACCAGGCCTGGCATTTTCAGTAGAGCTATTTAGTTTGAACAGTATTTATTTAGTATTTTGATATGTGTATACATTTTACAACAACTATAAAGTTAAAATACAAGTATGAACAACACTGAATGCAGTAATATACACAGAACAAGGAAAGCAGATTATGTGGGAGAGGGATTCGACAGAAAGCTAGAGCTTATGTAAGTCGTCTCCCTAGTAGAGCTATTTATTCACTTGTCTACTGTTCTCCTAAGACCTTAAAAAAATTTAGGGTGAAAACTGGCATTCCCGACTGAGTCAGACGGTAAACCGAAAATTTGGTTCGGTTTTGTTATCAAAAGCAAAACTGAAACTACAGAAAACATGTTGCCATTTTCAACTTACAATGTTGAAAAAATTCTAATCAGGTGATTCAGGTCTTCACTTCTCAGAATAAAAAGAGAAACCTAAAGTTAACCCTGTTTTCAAACCTCTGAGTAGTGATACCCATTCAGAATAGCTGCACTAATTGGTATTGCATTCGAGTGTGGCATTTAACGTGAAAATAAACGACAAAATTTAAACGCTCATCTTTTTAGCAAAATGCAATTTCCTTTGCAGAACCGGAACCTGTCACTTGCTCCACCTGGAGTTGCATCTAAACCAATATCGAATAGGAAATGGAAATGCGATCGCACTGTCGCAGGTTGATTAACAGGCCCGCCATTTTGAAAATTGCATGAGGGCCATTACATTATAGTAATGTCCCACGCGAATCGTCGGGGGTCAAACAGGCTAGGCGATGATATGTCCCGTAATCGTACATGACACTAGAGTTTTGAATAAAATAATCAAAAAAAAATATGGCCGACAGAAAAGCTAGTCCGACTCATGCCATGGCCAATATTATTCATTGTCAATAGCCGCTATCAAGAACAATTTCGTTGGCGTTAGGTCTGTTCCACTTCAGCTTTTATTCACCTCGAACGCAAATGGAGAAAGAAAAATGAATACTCACTTGCAAGTTTCTGATGAATGATATTCGATTTCTGGTACGAAAAAATTCTTCGGAGCAATTTATATAAAATCTGTAACCTCTCTTCTTGATGTTGCTACGCGTTTCTGTCGATTGGGTGTTGGTGGCGCCTCTTTATAGTATTGATCACATGCTAAATATATTGCTTTATCATTGGCTCTTTCTAGATTTTTCCGCGGGTTAGTTATTTTTAGTCTCATTATTGATGTCATAGTTATTTTTATACCTAAATGCGTTCATATTTGACGCTGCCAACCAATTACAAATAAACCTGCCTGAACGACGCAATTCATTTGATTGAACCTTGAAACCTATCCAAGAACGCACGACAATTTATGCAACAAAGTAAATAGGCCTAATATTTCAAATGATGTATATTTTAAAATAAACAATACGACATGTTGTCGTTTATTTCTCAATTTATTGAAAGCAGGAAAGTTTTAATGCACTTGTGATCCTTCAACTCAGCTATCCCCACCATTTCAGTGATACAGGCATGTGCAATCGACCAATTTTAAGCCTTAAAAATGCAGCCCCAAGGCCACCCCTCACCCCAGTGATGAATTGTTCTCCCACGAGCGATATATAGGCCTACTACTCACATTCTGCTAAGGATCACCCCATATTCATCGACATAATCTGAACATGAAATAAAAATGTCCACATTAGTTAGACATGTCTAGGCTATTTATTGGGGTGCACAGTGGAGTAGATAAAGGGGGGGGGGGGCGGTAGCCCCCCCCCCCCCACCAGAAGTTTTGTCGGAAATTTTTTGGGACCATTTTTAGGCGAATTTATGCCTAATAACATACAAATGCTGGCTTTGGGGATAAAAACATGCCATTTTGGGTAAAAAAGACCAATTTTCAGTACATTTGCTGTAAACAACAGATTCTTTCTGTTTGTTTGTGTTTTTGTTGTTGTTACACTGTCGGAAAATTTTCGGTCTGTCTGAAAATTTTGGGCTTGCCCCTCCGCCAGCGAAAAGCTATCTACGCCACCGGGGGTGCAATGACACTTTTAACAGCCTGGGTCATAAGTTATACAAATTTACGGGCAGAGGAGGCCAGTTTAGTTTAAAGTTATTTTATTCGCATTTAATTTGCAGAAGGGATCGGGGTACATAAAGTTATTTTATTCGCATTTAATTTGCAGAAGGGATCGGGGTACAAGTACTTATCACTTAGAAACTCCCCTCTTCCACAACATGAACGTGACATTTGAGTGGCTTTAGACCATAGTAATATAGGCATATAAAATGTAAATGAGAACAAAACAACAGCAAAAAGTGAACAATAAGTAGATATATATATATATATAGAGAGAGAGAGAGAGAGATAGAGAGAGAGAGAGAGAGAGGCAGGTGAAATAATAACAATAACAATAATAATAATAATAATAATAATAATAATAATAATAATAATAATAATAATAATAATAATAATAATAATGCCCTAGCGACGAGAACTTTAAAACTTTCCACAACCGTATTTCTTAAAACTGAAATGGGAAAAGTAGGCCAACAATACTGGTAGATAATTAGGCATAAATGCCAGGCTATTTTACGAAAATCGCTTGTTAAAAGCTATGTTAATTAGCATCGTTTTCCGTCATGGGCGTCGGAAGAGGTGACGGAACTGCTCACTGCATGCCCACGTTGCTAGGGGCAGCGTGTGCCATTTTTCACCGGATGTGCACTTGTGGAAAAGTCTTTAGGCCCAGGTTTCAAGAACTGTAACTGATAAACTCTTGCGAGTATTCGTTTCCTACGCATTTTATACGCGTGCGAATGCCGGGGGGGGGGGGGGGGGGGTAGGCCTATCAGGTATAATGACGAAGGCTAATCACCAAACAAAGAATCTCTATACGCGGCGGTTGAGGTCTGAAGCTTTATATATATGTAGCGGTAGAGGTATAAGGGCCATTTACCAACCAGCCTGGTTGGTCCGGACCTCTTAGTCTCGTGGTAAATCGGTCGCTTTGTATGCTAGAGGTCGACGGTTCGAATCCCGGCTCCCGCACGTATCTCTCCTCCTGATACATTTGGGGGATCATCTGATCTTCAGCAGTATCTAGATCGACAGGCCTGAAAATAAGCAATCTGACATTTGCAGAATGAAGTCCCCAGAGGGTGAAATTGATGATAGGCCTACTATCCCATACAGTGGGCCAATGTATCCTCAGGGTACCTCTTTCTGTTTAGTTTTAAGACGCTGATTCAGATTGAGGTTCACAGAGGGTAAATTTAGTGATGCTACCCTGCTATGCGGGGTAGCATCACTAAATTCACCCTCTGGGGACCTCATTTTGCAGATGACAGTCTGCTTATTTTCTGGCTTGGTAGTAGGTGGCATTGCGGGTGTTTCGACCGCTCTGAGGGAGAAACCTGGGTGAGATTCAGATGTGGTGAATCTCAGAAGAAGGGGAGAGTAGTGTAGCGGTAGAGGTATAAAGACCATTCACCAACTAGCCTGGTTGGTCCGGACCTCTTAATCTCGTGGTAAAGCAGTCGCTTTGTGTGCTAGAGGTCGACGGTTCGAACCCCGGCTCCCACACTTATCTCTCCCCCTGTTACATATAGGACTGATGTCAACACTGTTGAGTGTCACATTACAATTTATGATACGTTGTAAACTCCCCATTATAACTCATTCCAGAGTCGTGCACCTTTCAGATACCCATGCATGCTTCCTTGTCCTTGGGTACTTCCAGTGCTCTTATTCACCAAACCATGCTATATAGTAGGCTACTCTTTTTGTAAGGGCTATCACAACAAACAATCATGCAAACGTTTGTAGGCTAACACGAGAAGCGGTCTGGGCGACTTTGAGGGCATTCGGGGTCTACCAGCACGAACACGGTGTCGTAGTCCATCAATGCCCTAAAATCGCCCATATCATACCATAGGCCTACTTGGTGTAATCCTACACGCCATATTAAACCTTTACCCAACGTAACGGCCAAAACAGGCCAGCGCTATTCACAAACATCACCAATTAATTTTCATTATTTTTTCATTCTTTGTCTCAAAAACATAGGTTATGACCCCTCTTTGGAACGAGCTCGTCGAGCTCGTTCCAATGAGGGGTCATAACCTATGTTCTTGAGACAAAAAAAAATAGTTATTCAAGAATTTTGTTTGTGTGTCGTCTGCTTTTCATGTTAGGTAAAGGGTAAAAGTGATCACGACTTCGGCGCCAACTAGGACTCGGATATATTCACCGACTCGAAAAGAAAGTTCTTTGGTATTTAGGATAACAAGCGGAACAATAAGCAACCAAGCGTGTAAACACGTCATCTATGACAATCGGCCTGATATGAGCTATGTCAAGACTTATTAGTTTTCTCTTTTCAATTATTTTAAACATTTTTGGCCAAAAAATGCGAGGGGAATAAAGACACCCTGGCCCTGTGGGAAAGAGGTAATTGTAAGCAACTAACACAAAAGTAGCATTTATATAACTCATTGGCCTATAAATGTTCATATTACACATAGACGTATCAAGCGCTATGCACTGAATAGCATATATTGGACAAGCATTTTGTTAAAATAATTAAGACTGAAATAAATAAACTCGGACACGCAGGCTTTCCGGCAGTATAGGAAGCATTTCGAACTTTGTGCGGGGTGTGGGGGGGGGGGGGGGGGGGGCATGGCCATAGAAAGATACCCACAGACTGTCACTGATCTGTAGATCAGCGGTGGCCCGTGTGCCCTACTGGAATGGAAGAAATCCAATACACAGAACAGTATGTCGGAGTCTAAAACACATGCATCTACACATTACCCTTTAACCTAACACGGAAGGAAGACGACACTGGCAAATAATATTCTTGAATAACTAATTTTGTTAATTTTTTGCGTAAAAAACATAGCGGAATGTGTGTGGTGGGAGGAGGATCACGATCACTAGGTGTAAAGAACCTCGATGGTCAGCCAATGAAAACATATGAGAGCAATAACCGTACTAAATTCCCGAAATATATGAAGAAAAAATAATTCGAACTTGAAGGAAGTCTGCTCATTGGTATTTATGCAGTCGGGGTTTGCAAGTATTCTAGTATCGGTATGTATCCAAATGTGCACAAAACAGTGTCAGAATTAAGTTCGAGCCCACCAAGGATTCCCTTTATGTTCATAAAGAACAATTCAGGATGTTACCTTCAGTCTGTTGAAACTTAAAGTTGCACAGGGGAAGAGGACCCATGTGACCCCCACTCCGCCATCTCTGCTGTGCGCATTACACTTTGTATAGACTTCGTAGCGAATTCGTCACAGTTTGATGGCGTTGGATTATATGGGCTGTGAGCTTCCAGGGTGCCTGCCTTCCCCAGGGAATTTTCTACACCTAATTTTTCCGCAAGCCCAATGTCTGTAGAGCACTTTCCCATCTTGTCACTTTGCGAATGGGGCTTTAGTAAACTGTAGAGTGAAATAACCTTACAATCAAAAATTCAAACAAATTTCTAAAATTTGAAAGTTAAAAATAGTAACTCAATTCTTCTCCAAAAACAGAAAAAAACGAAAAAGTGCTTTATTTTATGCATCAAAGTATTGGCAACGTTTTAGTACACACCTGTTCTATGAAACCCCCATCTACAGAAACACTAAACCATGCAAAAAATGAAAATCCGTTCTGCACACACGTGCGGAATGGAAATTGTTGACGGACTATTTTTAAATAGAAGCGAAATTTCAATGGAATTTTCTACAAATCGTGCACCGCAATTAAAATCTGAATCCCTAGCGATAGTTCAAAATCGTCCCATGAGTTCCAATGTGTTCTCTGTGTGGGTAGCCACATAGAACACATTGGAACTGAGGACGAAATATTAGCACGGGTTCCCCTCCCAAATTTGGTTGGCGACAAAATGTGGTCTTTCTGTTGATAATTGTCAAATAAATTGCCGAGTGTCCTTCTAATCATTGTTTTTATAGACGTGAAGGTGTGCAATCGACACAGAACGACATGCGCGTGTGAATGGGTTAAACGATATGGCACTTTTGCCATCGCGGAAAGATAAAAGTCGAGACCGCTGTCATTCTGTGTATTCACTCTTTTGTGACAATCTCGCAGATTGCTTTGTTTTAATTTGCTTTGCCGTACGTTAATTCAAACAACAGGGGAGACGTTTTTATTTTCGATGGTACGCATGTCTTCAACCTAACCTCTGCCTGTGCTGCAGTGCAGAGTTACGATGTTGGGGAGCTGGCAACTGGTTCTCTCCGGGTATTCCGGCTTCCTCCACCCGTAAAACTGTCACCGACACGATATGACCTTGGCTGTTAAAGTGTCGTTAACACCTTAATAAATAATAAATAAATAAATACCTTTTCATTTATTACTTTTTCTAAATACAAACTTACGCCAAAACACATTATTACAAATCAATTGAAACATAACCAATAAGATGAATGATATTTGACCTCAGTTACTTCAGAAGTTTCCTTCTTGGGGATTCCGGGAAGTGGAACAGTTCTCATAATCAAGTTTTGTTTTACTAGTAAAATTGGACCTGGCAACCAACTTCTGAGGTTGACCATTGAAGTCTTCTAAAATGGGTAGCACAGCTATACACGATTGACTATACTAATCCTCTCGTCTATGTTGTGGTCGTGATATAGCCATACTGGCTGAAAGTGGCCTTAACTTTTTACCAGACGTGACGGCCAAAACCGGCCGGCGTTATTCTCAAAACTCGTCAGTTAATTTTCATTATTTTTCATCTTTTGTCTCAAAAACATAGCTTATGATCCCTCATTGGAACGAGCTCGACGAGCTCATTCCAATGAGGGGTCATAACCTATGTTTTTGAGACAAAAAATGAAAAAAATTAGTTCTTCAAATACTTTTTTGCAAGTGCCGTCTGCTTTTCATGTTAGGTAAACGGTTAACAGCAATTAATCTATAACTTGAGTGGTATACGTTACCGATATCACTACGCAGGAAATGTTCATGTACAAAAATTTTCATTGCCATCATAGTTATTTGCACCAATTCGTGCAGTTGAATGTATAGAAATGCAACAGAAGAAATCAGGTAGAGTAAAAATCTCTTTACTGAATAACCAACCACCTTACCAGTGAATTCCTTTTGAATTACCAGAGGTATTCAATCATCCGGAATTTGATCGTGTTCCTGCATTTCAGTGATGAGCGTAGTATTTATTCTATTATATCTTGTTCGGGAGGGCTCTGCTCTGTCAAACAAAATATAATAGATTAAATGGCTACATTTGGTGTACTGAGACCATATAGGCCTAGAGACGTGGGAAATTGGTGGTTGTCGAAATATTTTGTCGATAAATTGTATGTTCTTTTTTATTCGGGAGTTAGCATAATACCAAAACGGCAATTAAATGTCCTTTTCCGCGTTTCGTAGAAAAGCGGAAAAGTTATGTCTGAACGTTGGATTAATCAGTATAAGGTCACGGGTATAGTTTCAACCAATGGCTGATTGGAGAATTGGGACATAACGGTCGGTTTGAGATTGAGATGAATTCAAGTGTTTAAGTCATTTCTAGCCTGTGCTTCGCTGGTCTTACCAGTTTGATTTTTGATTTTGGGTGACATATCCATCCTTTGTGATCATTCCATTTATTATTTTGTAATTCAGTAAGGTCACAAGTCCAAGTGAATTCTCCCGAGATGGCGTTGACAGAGATAATAGTATTATCTCAGCTTTTGGACACAGGTACCTAGAGCATTTTTTACCACTACGGGTTTTTATCTCTGGTTTTTCCAGGGCGGTCAGGGTCATTGTTTGAGGGAGACTGTTCATATACGGGTAAATTGCAATATGCATGTACAAATGTGTGTTAAACAAATTTTTAGAATGTACTGTTTGAAATGTTGACTGTTATGAAAATATACTATATCAGCCACACGACAGGCTAGTCGGCAGATTAGTGTGTTTGTGTTTATACTTATTTCTGAAGTTTAGACCAGATCGTTAGTTTCAGAATTAATTTACATTCGTGTTTTTGTCACATTTAATACACACAGGTGTCCCCAATAAAACAACACGAATGATTTTAACCTTTTACCCAAAGTAACGGCCAAAACCCACCAGCGCTCTTCTCAAAAATCACAAATTAATGTTCATTGTATTTTCAGTTTTTGTCTCAAAAACATAGGTTATGACCCCTCTTTGGGACGAGCTCGCCGAGCTCGTTCCAATGAGAGGCCATAACCTATGTTTTTCAGAAAAAATGAGTTATTCAAGAATTTTGTTTGCAAGTGTCGTCTGCTTCTCATGTTAGGTAAAGGGTTAAAGTACAATTACTTGGGTAATTTACGTTACCAATGTCATAATTGCCGCTATAGATAAATAGAAGTGGAATTGTTACTGCCATAATACGACAAGTGCTACGCCGATCGCCGCGATCAGACAATAGTCCCCCACGGTAAGCGGTGTCACCAAATTTTGTAATATTGCTTTGAATTTTTTTACCAATATCTAAAAAAATTACATGCGTCAATTTTGTATAATGTCTGTTCAATTTTGTATAATGTCTGTTCACTGGTAAAAAAAATAAAAATAGAAACAACTCTTTGAGGTGTCTGAGATAAGGTGGTAACATAACTCACACACATAATACGTACAAATATGATTTTAAAAAAATGATGTATGCTATGCCATTTATCTTATGCTGCTACACCTCCATTACAAACATTATTGAAATTGGAAAAGTTGCGTAGAAGTTCTGGACAGAAAACCAATTACACGTAGTTTCAAACAAAAATGGTCGCCAGTTCGGCATCGGGAATTTTTTTTGACAAAAACTGAATTGCATCAATTTTACAGAAGGTCTGATCATTGCTGAAAACTCAAACAAATGAGACACCGGAGGTAACAGGACACACCAACATAATATATACAAATATGGCTGAAAAAAGCTTAAGTTCGTCTAATTTGCATAATTTATACGTGAGAAAAAAAGCCGGTATGATATGTTATTTATCTTATGCCGATATACCTCCATACCAAAAAATATTGAAATCGGAAACGTCGTTTAGATGTTCTGGGCAGGAGGTTAATTACACGCAATTTCCAACAAAAATGGCCGCCAGTCGGCCATCTTGAATTTTCTTTTCGAAAAATTTGACGTGCATCAATTTTACATAATGTCTTTTGATTAATGCCGAAACTTTGAAACAAAAGCGCCATAGCGTCTCTGAGATACAGGTGGTAACAGGACAGACGGACAGAGAGACTGACAAGCAGACTGACAGATGGATGGACGGGGGAGAGACCCAATGGGGACTAACTAGGGTAATAGCCACTATCCAAAAACAATATGGCGGTATCCACTACTCACAAAGAACTAGAATCGGTGCACACAACACACTTCTTGGGCTCCAAAAGATAAACCCTCGAACAGCCTCTAAAAGAAGTGACAAACTGAAAAATAGTTAACAGAGCAAAGGCATGGTAATGGCCATAAGCAAAACTCCGTATGCGTAAAGTAATGTTCCAATAAGAGTAAAATCCTCGCACTCTGAATGGATAAGAACTGGCGTAGTTTCTTTTACGCTTACGGCTCCAGTAGCAACTGTTACCGTCTGACGTCACCACGCGAAATATTTGAAATGACGTCGCCCGTTTCGTAATTGTTTCATCAACGGAGTGACTAGCAAGCCGCTTAATTTTTCTGAATTTTTCACACGTGTAACAGACGATGTTCTGGATGAAGTATTGTTTAAATTACAAACCGATTTACGATGGATGGAATGAGTTTATCATGCTTATTGAATATTTATCCAGTGCCGTCGTGGGTACACGAATGGTTTATTTACTAAACCTGTGATTGTTAAAGTTTTCTTAAACAAGGCAACTTTTAAAGATCACAAGTTTAGTAAATAAGCCTCCATTGTATCACAATGTAGGTTTTGGGCTATATGAGTAGTGTCTCATTGGAACATATACGTTATTGTGATGAGTTGACGGTAACATGGTCTGAGGTTTTCGGCTCGGAGCGTATGTTTGCTTCGCGTCTCGGTTGAACATAAGATCCTAGCTGCAAACCTCAGACCGTGTTACCGTAAGTTCATAACAATAATTTATAATATGGGCAGCGCCTTCGCATTTTGGAAGACTGTGTCCGTAATAGCTGCATCAAAAGGCAATTAATCACTATCTTTGCCCAAATCACTGATCCGTTCAAGCTTTACCGCTTTGTAACTTAACTCTGATTCAGATTCAGATAATTCATTCACAGTTTTCATAAATAATGGTTACAAATGCATATATTTCATAAGTTTAGTAAATAGCATACTGTAGGGGGTGGCATAGCCAGATTGGCTGTCTACCTGTCACCCCCTGGAAGGAAGTGTAGTTGCAAACAGACTGTGACTAAATAGTTAGGGGGAAAAAGTATGTGACGCTAAGTTGGAGCTGTGGAGTTTCTTCATTGCTAATATTTATTTGCAGGATGTTATCCGACACAAAAGCCAGTGGGAGATCAGTTGTTAGGGATTGATACATTGGCACATTGGTACAAAATTAGCCGCTCTTGGTGGTCACTCCATTACTCAGTGCCAGGTCCCATCAAGCGCTCGATATCGTTCGGAGAGTGAAAAAGGGATGAGTCTATGTGAACTGAGCGCCAATGTCAGCCAGCGCATTCGGAGGGCATTATATTTGGGGTGCTCTACAAATGCGCTGCTTACAGAGCGCCAGAAGTGATGCACCTCATCTCTCTCCATGGGCTTAGCCGCCCATAGAGAATGATGAAATGCATCACCGCCAGCGCCCAGCAACTGCTCTTCGATTTTGCCAACAACGGATTCCTGTTGGGGTGTTGAGCGTATTTATGGTGTACTTGTTGGGATGAGCAGCACGTTTGACCAGGACGAGGGTTCCAGATAAAAGCAGAGAGTGCGTCTACTGCGTTATGTAAACGCCTGTCAGAGTTATTGTTGATTACAAGTTTACTAAGTGGTCTGTCTGAACTGCCCAGATGGTTTTCGACTTTGGGCCAAGACATTCAAATGAGAACAAGCCTATAATCTGACAAATACAAAAGCTGCTCACCCTTCTCCAAATGGAATGCCACTCATGATAACACCCTTTGCTGCACACTCAGATTCGAGATGTAGTGCTATCATACGAGACCAGAAATAAGGCAGTAAGTGGACCAAGGTCAAATCACAAATCACTCCTGTTTCAATACTCTGCGAATATACCCAAGCTTAGTGATGGCTTAGGTGTTGGGGGATGTGGGGGGGGGGGGGGGGGGGCGCAGTTGAACCAACTGCCCACATTTCTAATAGACAGACCCACCCTGGAGTTGCAGCTGACTGGCCTTTATCCCAGGTCTATACCAGGTGGTATAGTATGGTGCTGAACATAAACTGAGAGGTTAGCGACTTTCAAACACACCCCCTGGTGGCCCTATGCACATGGATATGTTTCATCGATCATACAACATAATCGTAACGCTGTCTTCCCTTGTATTGATATCAAAGGGGAGAGATCTTTGTTCTTCTCTTGTATTTTTCTGTGGCAATGTTAGTATCTCGATTCATTAACGGTCCCCACAAACCGAAGTCAATCTGTCCCCAATACTCCACATCTATGCGCCGATCTCTCACGTGCGACTCTGCTTGCACACCCATCTGCTGACTTTCTATTGACTCAACAACTGAGTCTCATTCGTGTCCGATGGCCTCGTTGTGATTTATACATAGTTTTCACCCAGGGGTTTCGCCAGGATTTCCCCGACGCGGGGCTATGATCCCCGACAGGAGGACTGGAGAGTTTCCTGGAGAAAGTTTTTTTTAATTGGGAAAAATTCGCAATATCCGTAACTCTGAAGACTTTGAGACAGTCAAAGCGAAAGGAAAAAGTTGTAACGTGTGGAACTACGGTATCCAAAACAGTGCCATGACACATGTTTTTGATACCCTATAGTTCCGCAGGCCACACATTTAATACGTACGATATAATACACATCAAAGACCAGATGTGTGCCGACCAGTGATTGTGTAGAAAGTTTCTGGTACGTGCTAAAATAGAACTCTCGCATGTAATTAACTCTGCCTATGCCACAGTGATTATATGCCAAACGGGTTATTCCTATTGTGCACATGTATCAGGTCTTCGGGAGTATCGTATCTTTATCTTCACGGTGTTTTGCATATTCCCCGCCTATTTTCCCGACGGGGTGCGGGTTAATCTCACGACAATGGATTGGAGGTGCGGGAAGGGATTTTACTTGACCCCACCCACCATTGGCGCCCCCGCTGTTTCACCATAAAATTAACCCTCTTCTCGACCCATCCACTCTTCTATTCACCATTCTCCATTGTTACCAAGGTATTCTGGGTTCTCCTGAGGTCGGGCACACTGAGGCCTGAAACCCCTTAAGTCACTACAGGTTTTTCCCAATGGGCGAACAAGCGAGCTGCCACTACCCACACCCATGACGCTGATAAAAGGGTCTCTATGCTATCTCAAAACAAACGATCTGATAGCATAACATTAAATTCCACACCTACCTGGAAGTAGGCCTTTGTTTCGTTTCCACTTTTTTGTCTTAGACCTCTGTTTGGATGACTGACCTTAATCTGCAATGATTTACTGCTTGCAATAATTGTGGCGTTGAAGAAGAGACCAGTCTACTTCCCAGTACACTGTAGGCTGCTACTAATAGGTAGGAGTGCCTGTGTTTATTTATTTATTCATTTATTGGAGTTTAACGACACTTTCGACAGCCAGGGCCACCTCATGTTGGACAGTTTTACGGGTGGATGAAGCCGGAGTACCCGGAGAGAACCAGCTGCAGGCTCCCCAACGAATAGCTCCACACAAGCAGGATTAGCATTGGTTGAAGACAGGTGAACCATCGTCGTGCAGTACGCCTTAGTACACAGCGCCATCGTGCCCCACATGGGCTATAGGGATTAAGTGCCTTGTCCAAGGACACAACACAGTTACCCCTGGCGGGGATCGAACCGTGAACCTCTCGGTTTGAAGTTCAATGCCGTAACCACTGAGCCACCGCGCCCCCAGGAGAACCTCTGAAGCTCGACGAAGAGAGTCTAAAATGCATCACTACTGGCGTTTATTTTACCTTCCAAAGATGCACACTTCAGGACAGAGCACTTTATCAACTCATTGGACATATAGAGTATTACTTTCTTCTTCTTTTCCATAAGTTAGGAAAAGCAACAACCCTCCTCCACACATTGGAGGGATCCACAAAAGGTTCACACGTTGCTTGCACAATGGTCCATGTTACAGCAAACCATGGACTCCCACGACTGCAAACATGCCATCGTTTCACCCCTTTCTCGAAAAAGTAATATACACATGAAGGAAGTTGTGCAACTGAAGGCAGGAAAACAACATCAGAACCAATATAATGCAAATAACATACAATGTGAATAACACTCGTTTGAAAGTTGAAAATTACGTTACCATACACTCTAAAATCAGTTGGGTTAAAAATTAACCCGAATAAATTGGGTTGAATGAATATGGACCCAATTAATATTCACTCAACCCAGTTGATTTTGGTTGATTTTTAACCAAACTGATTTTTTAGTGTACGTTACTTTTGAATAAATGCAGAGGGTATACTTATATTCCAAGCATACCCATATTTTGTCTTCAAAATGCGAGTAATGCAGGAAATATACCCAAAATAACCAAATGATAAGCGAGTTAGGCAAACAATTATGTGTATTTTGGTAACGAACACTTGATATCACCGACATGAAAATTTATTACCAATGAGGCGAAGGTCAATAATGCAATATCTCACTCAATCATTTTCATTGTGACCTTAAACACCAATAAATAATAAATAATCATTTTCATAAGTTTACGTCTATTTTCAGAATACTTATACAATATTTGTTACTTTCAATAAAGTACGATTGGTTACGTACATCACAAACAAAATGTTAATTTTGACATCATATCCTGTGCAATATATATATTTTATTACTTTCCAAAGTGTGATTTACTGGGATTTCTGGGTATGATTATAAACGATAACGTCACAAGTGAATTATGCAATCAACAATTGTGTCATGTATCCGTGCGCGCAAACGAAGACGCTTTGCCGTGAGTGTAATTGGGGACTTCATTGTTTTTTTTTTTTTTTGCTTTTTTTTTAACCCTTTACCTAACATGAAAAGCAGACGACACTTGCAAAAAAATTCTTGAATAACTATTATTTTCAATTTTTGTCTCAAAAACATAGGTTATGACCCCTCATTGGAACGAGCTCGAGGAGCTCGTTCCATTGAGGCTTGAGGGGTCATAACCTATGTTTTAGAGACAAAAAATGAAAAAAATAATGAAAATTAATTGGCGAGTTTTGAGAATAGCGCTGGCCGTTTTTGATCGTTACGTTAGGTAAAGGGTTAAATAATATAATTATAGTTAATAATGAAAAGTAATAAACAGAGTAATCGCTTGACTGGACTGGTTACGTGAAATAATTCATTCGAGGCGAGGGACTCTATTGTAAAACACTCGTGCGCATTCGCGCACTCGTGTTTGCACAACGTCCCTCACCTCTCATGAATTATTTCACGTAACCAGTCCAGTCAAGCGATTACTCTCTATATATACATCCCTACATAGGGGAAACAATTGCGAAAAGCGAAAAACAGTGAAAAGGAGTGCCAGATGTGTAATTTGGGCATGGTGGAGACCTTGGAACAATTTCTTCAAGAATGCCCAAAGTACCAGTCCAACAGAATAAGATTCACTGGGAGTATATTTGGGAAGTGGGATGGGAGAATGGAGGACTTGTGGTTATGGGGAGACTCAAAGGAGAGGGTTAATATGCTAATCGGAGAGATTGGGAAGAATGGGGCAGTTCGTCTCCGAGTGTTGGGAGGAGAGGAGAAGCGGGAGAATAGGGAGGCAGTTGGGAGTATAGGGGTAACCAAGGCCTTCTCTCGGCTGGCCAAAGTGTTATTATTATTATTATTATTATATTATGTGCATCCTGTTAATTCGAGGTAGACGTCAATTTTCAAATTCCTTATACAATATTGGTTACTTTCAGCAACGTACAATTGATAACGCACGTTACACATGTAATTTTAATTTTGACATTTATAATTTACACATCCTTACATATTTTGTGAATTTATTGGGTTCTTTATGATATCAAATTATTTTTTGAATAATATTGTTTCTTTCTTAATAAAGAACAAAAGTATATAAAACGTTAACGTACACAAAATAGCCGTAACGGACAAACACCCCAATGAAATGTATACACGAATTATTCTAACAATATGCGCTGCGTATGATCTCTGACTCCACATACAATTATGGTAATGAACATATCTAACACACGTGACACTCACAATACACCACGACATGGAGTCACGTAATATCCCCCATGAGATCGCAACAATTGGTATGACGCCCGTAATTAAGCTACAGTCACCCAAACTCAATAAGTGAAAAAGGTCCTTTTTATATCGTTTTGTTTGTTTTGTCATAAAAACCTTTTCTTTCAAATTCCATTTGTTGTTCGGAGGTTAATTGATTCTGTGATAAAATGTGATTTGTCAGCCTGTCAACCGCAATAAAAATAAAAGTGGGGTCTTTTAACTTTTTATCCAGTTCTGTAGTATAAAACTGACCAGAAAAATTAATACTGACTAAGGCTTCGTATCTATCAATGCAAGTAAAAAACAGCGCACCAAAATCTACTAAGATGCTGCAAGGGCCAACTTCGGGGAGCCAAAAAATTGTCACCGCGGATACTCATGAGAAGTGATTTGGAAAACTGTATGCTGTTTTATTCAAACGAAAGTATTTTATATTTGTAATATTAACTTGGTAGTTTACTGATTAGCTTTTGTGTCTGTTGCTGTCATAACACGACACATAAAATAAATGGAGCAAATAACTTTAACGATAATCGGAGGGAAAATACGCCTACATTCATTCTGAGCTACGTTTGGGCTCAGCCAGATAGCTTGAATAAACCTCTGGAACAAGACAAAGCAGCAGGTTGCTATATGTGTCTAATTTAGATTAGTCTCTGTAATACTGCGTCTCACCTCAGGCCTACCTAGCTTAGAGGCCAGATAAGCCCGGTGTCTGGCACATTGTTATATGTATCATACTTTTTGACTGGAACAAAAAACAAGGCAACAGTTTCGCCACAAGTGACTTAATTTACGAAAAGTCTCTAATACTGCGTCTCACCTCAGGCCTACCTGGCTTGGAAGCCAGGTAGGCTTGATGTGATGTGCAGAAATTATTATATATATATCGTACTGTTTATATTTTAGGAGCGAAAAAATGTTTACCTTAGTTCCACGAGCAGATCGAGGGGGAAGTATGGGAGCCGAGGCTCGAACCGTCAACCCCTAGCACGGGTGTGTGTGTTAGGGTGTGTAGGGGTGAGTATGTGTATATAGTGGAGGGAAAGTAAAGTGACATTTATTCACAAAAAGGGGGGAAAAACGTCTTGGATAACTATCGAGGGATGTCTGTCAGCAGCAACATTGGAAAAGTCTTTTGTAAAGTCCTGTATGGGAGATTAGAGGAGGTGACTGAAGAGAAGGGTTTTTAGGGAGAAATCCAGAATGGCTTCAGGAAGGCAAGGAGAGTCACTGACCATCTTTTCACGCTATCCCAAATGATAGAATCCACAGAAGCAAAAAAGAAAAAGATATTTTTATACTGTACCAATGACCCAGACATAGCTGGTGCTAACTCTTAAAAATCTAGGGCCAAACACAAATTTTGCCCCCCAATCCCCAAAATTTGCATCTAAAACCAAAGAAATCATGTCCTGAATGGCCCTCCATACTTCGCCTCTACTGCGCATGCGCAGTGTCAAGGAGGTCCCGAAATTGGCGCCATTTCTTTGTTTGGCCCTTCATCAGTTCACATCTGACTGATCTTTGTGCTTGTAAATCTCAGTTTAAATGATGCCAGACGCATAAATATTAGAGAAATGGTGGATCTAAAGAGGAAATAGAAGGAGGAGAGGAAAAATGAATGACAGAAAATAATCAGGGCTGTAACTTAAATTTTTTTTAATGAAATTATGTTAAGTTACCTATTTTCGAGGCATGGGCCTGTTGTGGTCATTCTTGCTATAAAGTTACACTGCTTGTTCAGTGTTTTCCTCTCTCCCTTTCCTTTAAGCCCCCCCCCCCCCCCCCCTTGCTATTCTCCCATGCTTTTGGCATATTTTCTGTAATATTATTACTAAAATTTCTTGGGAGTTTTAGCTAGGTAACAGAATGAATTCTGTTCTTTTCCCCATGTTTACGTCCTCACCCATGGGTGTTTAGGCGTAGTGTTCTGCATCTACCATCTGATGTTCTGCAGTTTCTTCCCTGGAAGTCTCTGTTTTGCATCAGATAGTGTATTATTGGTAACTGATTTCGGGCCATGGTTATCAGTGCCTGGAGTCATGTTTCTGGTGTTTTTACACTTCTTGTTTACATTGACAACAGTCTCTGTGGAGGGAGATTTCTTGTCTTAGTGTTAGTTTAATCATAACAAGATACATTATTATTATTCGTAAGTGTTGCATTAATTTTTTAAAATATTTTTAAAATTTTTGTCCACACTTAGGCTTGGGATCCATTGGGGCTCAACGTTACTTTTCAGAAACTTGGGCTTTTCTGAAAAAATATTTTTTCAAAAAATTTTTTTTTTATTTCAATTATTTTTTCTATGTTAATGGATCATGTTATTATGTATCTTTGTTTTCAGGGGTTGGTGCGAGTACTAGGTCTTTTTGTATTCTTTTCACAATGAAAGGATATTGTTCAATTGTAATAAGAGGAAATCTTCCTCTGACTTTCATAATCATTGTATTAATTGTAGTCAGTGTACTCGCACTAACTCCTGTTCATTATGTGTCAATTGGGATGATATACATGGGAAGCGTGTGTCACGATATGTTAGCGGGGAAATGGCCATGCCGGTCCTTTCTCCACAGGGTCACTCTAGTTTATAAATCTCTATTTCAGACGAACAAGAACAGGGTGATGTATCCGTGATGTCTTCCAAAAGTGTGCCTCCATCGTCACAATTAAATGAAGAGCTAGCGGCAAAGTGCTCATGGAAATACGTCAATTGCCTGAGAGGTCCCTAGTAGGATCGACGGCCTTTGACGTCCGCTAGCTCACCCGGTGTAGCGTCCATTCATCGAATGGTTCGGCAGCCGGGTTCGTCCGTTGCGGTCCAGGAAGGAGTTTTGGGTCATGCGAGCACTATAAATCAACTAAGTGCACACCCAGTGTCGGCGGATCAGAGGAGAGAACGGAGGAAGCCTATTAGTCCGGTTCCTAGCTCGTCCAGGTCCATCCGGGCTGCGAGCGAGAGAGGCCCCTCTCTCGTACAACAACATCTGGGACCAGATGTTGTGGTACAAAACGCATTCGGAGCATACGTCCGCCGCTCGGGACGCTCCGTTATATAGACAGTCCGGAGAGACTGTCAAGAAGGCTTCCTCATCCTCACGGCAGCGCACACGAGTGACACGACCGCACCTTGGCTACGTGACCTCGGATATCCAGCCAGCTTCGCCAATCAGAGAATCCACGGCGACCAGGTCACGTCATCCGGTAGCCAGGGACACGAGGCCTGTAGACTCCGGATGTTCGCATAAGAAAAGTATGCAGGAGTCAACGTACACGGAGCTTCTAGCGGAAAAGCATCGTAAGACCGCTACTCCACAGGCCTCAGTGACGGACGTGCTTTCCCAAATAGCACAACTTATCGCAGCATCCCAGCAATGACAGAATCTCTGTCGGATCAGGTATTACCCGACGACGCTGGGTCGGTACGCTCCGCTGAAGCATCAGGTACGGACGTCCGAAAACTTCATAGGGTCCGACAGGATGGCGAAAGGGATTCAGAGGATTTCGAGCTTTCCCTTTCGGAACAACATAAGCTGACGTACATTTTATCCGGCTTTATCTTCTAGAGGTTGTTTCGTCGGACCAGAATGCTGCGATGCCGGATAAGAGACTGATAGCGTCTGTGGACACAAGAATTTTTTGATCAGTTCAGGGACATCGTCCCTGAGTTTCCGACACAGTCCAATAATGTCACAGGAACTTTCGAATTATTGAACGACGCTATATATATTTATGCTTGCTATTAAACAAGCAAGTCTGGTTTCTTGTTCGCAAAAGTTACCGTGATGTCTTCCAAAAGTGTGCCTCTGTCGTCATAGTTAAATGAAGAGCTAGCGGCAATAAGTGCTCATGGAAATACGTCAATCGTCTAAGAGGTCCCTAGTAGGATCGACGGCGTTGACATCCGCTAGCTCGCCCGGTGTAGCGTCCATTCATCGAATGGTTCGGTGGCCGGGTTCGTCCGTTGCGGTCCAGGAAGGAGATTTGGGTGATGCGATCACTATAATAAGACAAAAGTGCACACCCAGTGACGACGGATCAGAGGAGAGATCGGAGGAAGCCTATTAGTCCGGTTCCTAGCTCGTCCAGGTCCATCCGGGCTGCGAGCGAGAGAGGTCCCTCTCTCGTACAACAACATCTGGGACCAGATGTTGTGGTACAAACGTTTCGCATTCGGAGCATATGTCCGCCGCTCGGGACGCTCCGTTATATAGACAGTCCGAGAGACTGTCGATAAGGCTTCCTCATTCTCACGGCAGCGCACACGACCGCACCTTGGCTACGTGACCGCGAATATCCAGCCAGCTTCGCCATTCAGGGATTCCACGGCGAACAGGTCACGCCATCCGGTAGCCAAGGGACACGAGGCCTGTAGACTCCGGACGCTCGCATAATAGAAGTATGCACGGGTCAACGTACACGGAGCTTCCAGCGGCAAAGCAACGTAAGACCGCTTATCCACAGGCCTCAGTGACGGACGTGCTATCCAAAATAGCGCAACTTATCGCAGCATCCCAGCAAACGACAGAATCTCTGTCGGGTCAGGAATAATCCGACGACGCTGGGTCGGTACGCTCCGCTGAAGCATCAGGTACGGACGACCGAGCACTTTATATGGTCCGACAGGATGGCGAAAGGGATTCGGAGGATTTCGAGCTTTCCCTTTCGGAACAACAGAAGCTGCCATAGATTTCTTCCGGCATTATTTTCCAGAGGTTGTTCCGTCGGACTAAAATGCTGCGATGCTGGATAAGAGACTAATAGCGTCATTGGACACAGAATTTCTTTTTGATCGGTTCAGGGACATCGTTCCTGAGTTGCCGACACAGTCCAATAATGTCACTAGAACATTCGAATTATTGAACGACGCTATATATATATAAGCTTGCTACCAAAACAGGCAAGTCTGGTTTCTTGTCCGCAAATGCTCTAATCTGCCTTTCATCAATTCAAGGAATAATTTGAAACGGCAGGACAGGGCATACCGAGAGTTCCTCTGCGTCTAGACGACGAGGCTGAAAACTTGGAATTGTCTATATCGCCGTCTATGTCAATTCCAACCACGACGTTGGAAACGACAATAATGTCTAACAGACTTAAATTAGACGCTTTATCATACGCAGACCACCTTACTGAGGCGTTATCATTACCTCTTCAAGGGAAAGAATTCCAGGATATGATCCTCAATGAGATTTCTTTCAAGGGCAGTAGCTTTTCCACGTATAACTCCGCCCTTCAGTGGCAAACCTGGAGTTGGTTAGACGTGACACAGCCCTAGCTACATCCACGCGCGTGGATAGTAAGGTGAAGAACTCTCTCAGAGTCGCTTCGGTCTCGGAGAAGCTTCTCTTCGACGGCAACCTTTCAGCAATCTATGAATTGCTCGATATAGACGTTCTCTTATCAATCAAGTGTAACAAGAGATTCAGACTTGGGCAAACATTCAGTGGTTGACTCAAGGAGTTCCACTGCAGTTGCCGGATCCGAGCTTTACGATTATGACGGATGCCAACCAAACAGGTTGGGGTACAACATTGATCCCAACGGATTCGAAGTGCCAGGGTCTTTGGGTTCCGCAGTTTCTAGGCAAGCACATAAACATCCAAGAAATGATGTCAATTTGGCTTGCACTACGTCATTGGATGAACATTATTCAGAAAGCGCATGTCCAAATCCTGTCCGACAATACGACAGTAGTTGCGTATATCCGGAACCAGGGAGGCACTCATTCCGTTCCGTTATTCAATTTAACGGAAAGAATCCTTCTGTTTGTTCTAGAATACCAAGTTCTGCTTTCGGTCCGTCATATTCCGGGTCGTCTGAATGTATTAGCAGACTCCCTTTCACGGAAGAGTCGCTTGTTGCCGTCAGAATGGACTCTCAACAAACAGGTATTCAATCAGATTTGCTACCAATGGGAGCGGCCAATGATAGACTTATTTGCGACACAACTCAACAATCAATTGCAGACGTATGTGTCACCATGTCCGGATCCCCGAGCATATGCAGTAGACGCTCTATCGATCTCGTGGGACGGAATGATAGGATATGCGTATCCTCCAGCGCCGTTGATTCAGCAAATATTGCTAAAGATCAAACAATCACAATACAATTCTGTTGGTAGCATCTCTGTCTCCACAGAGACCGTGGATAAATCTACTCAGGTGTCTCCTGTGGGACTTACCGCCAAAACTTCCTCCACGAGAGGATCTTCTTTCGCAGGGGAAATCGTGTCAACTTCATCACAACCCGCAAGTTCTCAACCTTCACGTATTCCGTTGTGCGGTCCTTCTTGCACGGCAAGCATTGTACAGGACGAGCAGTGGACGCGATTTCTAACTGTAGGAGGACCTCCTCTTCGCTATATTATGCGGCTAAAGTGGAAGGTCTTTCGTCGTTGGTGTAGGGATCATTATGTTGATATTTTTGATCCCTCCATACCAGACATTGCAAACTTTCTAGTATACTTGTTTGACGAGATCAACTGCAGCCTGTTACTATTAAAGGTTATAGGTCTATGTTATCTGATACCTATGCACACCATGATAGTTTACACTTGGATCTAATGTCTCTTTATCTAAATTAGTTAGAAACTTTTCGATAAATAGACCTAGAACTCTTAGATTAATTCCTAAATGGAATTTAGCTTGGGTTCTTCTTAACTAAAAGAAAACCATTTCAGCCTCTTGAGACAGTAGATTTCAAATTCTGGTCTTATAAGACAGCATTTCTCTTAGCGTTCTCTTCTGCTTGAAGAGTCAGTGAGCTTCATGCACTATCGGTGGACGATTTCGTATTGTCGGGAACACTATTACCTTTTCTACTAATGTTGGATTTTTGGCTAAGAATCAGGCTCCTAATAAATATCCGGAACCTATTGTTATTAAGGCCCTTCCGTATTCAGACGGGCATAGGCCTTTACTCTGTCCGGTTAGAGCTTTATGTATTTATAAACAAGATCTCAGTTCATCAGAAAGGACGTAAAGCTTCTTCTGTCTCTGATGCCTAATAGAAAGGACATTACGGTCCATTCTATTGCTAGTTGGATTCAATTAACTATCTGTACTGCTTATGATAATCTATCTTCAACTCAGCAGTCTGTGCTTAAGTTTTCGGCTCATGAAGTAAGAGCTCTTTCTACATCTTGGGCTTACGTAAATAGTGTTGCTATTACAGATTTAATGAAGGCTGCATATTGGTCTCAGCCATCCACATTCACGAATTATTATCTCAGAAATATTGAGTCCATTTCTGGAGACCTGCATTGTTTAGGTCCATTATCTGCTGCTCAGAATGTCGTTCACTAAACAGTTGCAACTGTAGTTATGTAGGCTTTCTGTTCAGGCAGTGACTCCGTTCCTGTTGCCCTCTTCGCTCTGGGCTATTTGACCCAGGGCAAGGGGAAGGGGGGGGGGGGAGGGTGTTCCCTTGGGTCACCTGTTTTATAGTGTAAACAAGGGGATACCTCCTCCGGAGTCAGTAATTCCGAGCTGTTACTGGGATGGTTTTAAAGTGAAAAGTTAATGTTTAAAAAATTTATTCATGTCATATTTTTAAAGTGTAGCATTTGAATATCTGACGTGTCAAACGGGCGTTAATATACAATCCTCGGACACTTTTAAAAGAGTATAAAGAGTCTCAATTCTCTGGACTAACTTTATTTATTGGCTTACTTTAAAAATAATTAGTATAAGGATTATACTGGATGTTAATAGAGAACATGAATGTTATGATGCTCAATTATGGAGGGTGTTGTGTCTTTCTAATTTATCATAAATAAGAAAGATACATGTAAAGCCTAATACTCCTTTTCTCCTCGAGGGGATGACTCTATTTTATATAGTTGAGCTTATTGGATTTTCCTCTATGTCCTAGGCCCTCCAGCCTTTTTACTATTCAGCTATGTCTGGGTCATTGGTATAGTATAAAAATGTTAAAAAATTTATAGTAATTTATATATTTTTTATACTTACCAATGACCCAGACGGGGATGGCCCTCCCAGGAGTTGGGAACTCATACCTCCCCGCTGAGTACATAGCGCTGACCAGGCACTGATTGTAAGAATGATAAATGGCGCCAATTTCGGGACCTCCTTGACACTGCGCATGCGCAGTAGAGGCGAAGAATGGAGGGCCACTCAGGACATGATTTCTTTGGTTTTAGATGCAAATTTCGGGGATTGGGGGGCAAAATTTGTGTTTGGCCCTAGATTTTTAAGAGTTAGCACCAGCTATGTCTGGGTCATTGGTAAGTATAAAAATATATAAATTACTATAATTTTTTTAACGTTTATGGCCTTTTTGGATGTTAAACAGGCATACGATACAGTGTGTGTGTGGGGGGGGGGGGGGGGGGGGGGGGGGGTATGTGGCGCAAGCTGGAGGCTCTGGGCTTGGGAGGAGAGTTTGTTGGGATTATGAAAGCATTATATAAAGATGTACATAGTGAACTTAGCCTGGGAAACATTAGAACAAAACGTGTGCCTTTGGAGATAGGCCTAAAACAAGGGGTGTATCCTTTCGCCAATTCTCTTTGCCTTATACATCAGAGGTTTAGGAGATGAACTCATGCATAGCGACGAGGGGGTTGCAGTTGGGGACTTGAAGAAGATCCCAGGGCTATTTTTTGCAGACGATATGGTGTCAAAAAGCGAAGAGGGGCTAGCGAAGATGCTGGGAATTGTTGAGAAATATGAGAGCAAATGGAGACTCGAACTTAATGAAGGCAAGAGTAAAGTTATATCTGTGGGCTGCAAAGTGGACCTCACTCGAAGACGGAGAGTGGGGGAGTTCTGCATTCCGGAAGGTAGCAGCAAACTTCTTAATGCAGGAAAGACTAGTGATTACGAGTACCTGGGGGTAAATATAAACATCACAGTAAGAGGCATCTACCGAAACCACACAAATAAATTGATTCTGAAGGGGAAGCGAATCCTTAACCAAATGAAACTTATAGGGAGAAACAGTTTCAATAAGGTTTCAAATGGGGAAAACCATTTGGGAAATGGTGGGTCTGCCAAGTATAACATACGGTACGGAAGTTGCATCCCTAAACCAGACGTCTGTTAAGAGCTTGGAAATCCTGCAGAACGATGCAGGCCGATGGATAACAGGGTCGAGTAATGCCGCAGCGCTAGAAGCAATCAGGGGTGAGCTGGGTGGATGAGGATCAAGGACAGGATAGACCTATTGAAACTCGGTTATCTTAATTATTTGGTAAATATCCCCGATAGCCGATGGTGTAAAGTAATGTCCCTGAGAACTTTCAACTCAGATATCAATACGGGGTGGATGGTCCAAGTGAGGGAGCTAGTAGAGAACTACTCATTGGAGATCTCAGACCTAGACATTGGGGCAAACCAGGGTAAAAAGATCGTCAGAGAAAGGGTCATGGAGGATTGTAACCGTAATTGGCGAGAGGGGGTCAAATCAATGAGATCTTTGGGTGGCCTGCGTGATAAAGAGAAGCCTGGTTTTGAAGAGTACCTTGATGGCACCTTTGGAGGTCACTGTTGTTCAAGCTGAGGTCGTGGTCCCTGGAGCTGAGGGGAAAAATTGGGAAAAACAGTGAAAAGGAGTGCCAGATGTGTAATTTGTGCGTGGTGGAGACACTGGAACACTTTCTTCTAGAATGCCCAAAATACCAGTCTAAAAGAACAAGATTCACGGGGAGTATAATGGGGAAGTGGGGTGGGAGAATGAAGGGCATGTGGTTAGGGGGCGAGTCAAAGGAGAGCGTTAATACGCTAATCGGAGAGATTGGGAAGAATGGGACAAGGAATGTCATCAAGCAGTTCTTCTCCGAGTGTTGGGAGGAGAGAAGAAGCGTGGGAATAGGGAGGCAGTGGTAGAACAGGGGTAACCAAGGCCTTCTCATACGAGAACCGCGACAAATCAGCGGCCGGCCAAAGTGTTATTATTATTACATGTGGTCAAAGTGTGTGTGTGTGTGGTGTGTGTGTGTGTGTGTGTGTGTGTGTGTGTGTGTGTGTGTGTGTGTGTGTGTGTGTACATGTAGTTGAGGATCAGTGTGTTGTTGTTGAGAGCTGAGAAGAGGCCAGGATAGAGCATAAAACATTACGGAAATCGCAAATATTATATATGTATTTATCATTTCATTATGAAAGGAGTTTACTCTGAAGCATGATAGGATAGTCTATTGCTGATGATGTTTTGCCAAATGTAAATGTTATTAATTATTGTTCACTATCACTATTTGTATATTGTTATCCATGCAATCTGCCTCAATGCGGACGATTTGTTGCAATAAAAGTTCTGTTCTATTCTATTCCATTCAAAGCGATCGATCTACCACAAGACTATAAGAAATCCGGACCAACCAGGCTGGTTGGTAATGACCTTTAAATACCTCGACAGTACACTACTCTCACGTCCTTTTGCGATTCAACCCTGGTGAATCGAATCACAGATTCCACCTGGAAACATCCACAGTGCTTCCCACGCAGTACCCACAATGCCACCAACTACCGAGAGCAGATTAACGACACGAACGTAGTTCAGATAGAGAGAAACGCGCGGGAGCCGAGTCTCGAACCGTCGTCCTGAATCACACAAAGGAACCGATTTGGAAACCACGAGATTGACAGATCCAGATCAACCAGGCTGGTTGGTAAATGGACTTTATACCTCGACCACTACACATAAAGGGCGAGACATGGGCGCACGAGCGTGATAGCGCACCTCAGAAATGAGGAACTGTTGACCAATGAATTATGATCTAAATAGACAGCTGTCGGTATATTTTATGTTGTCGGGATATCATTTTTTGTTAAAAACGCAAGTTTCTTAATTTTTAAGTTCATATATCTTCAGTTTGCCGGACAGAAAAAAGTATTTATAAATAACTTTAAACATCATTACAGCAGAACAAATTAAGTAACATACCTTCTGATAGTAATAACTCCAAGATTAATATTGTCGGAAAAATGGTACCAATTTCATTTGATAAGCAGAAGGTAGGATCCAAATTGCTTCACACCTTGAAGAATTTGTAACACAAATATTACCACTCCTTACAGAATGTCACTTTGATTTGTATGTGGCCTTGAAAACTTGACTCCCAGAGTAAATCTATTATTGACAAACACGATCACGTAGTTTACCGACGGAATTCAGAGACGGCACGAATGTAACGATGTAACAGTTCAGAAGCATCGCTCTGAACTTTTTAGTGTTTCACACTGATCGATAATGACCTGGCAGTGCTGTCGAAATAACTTCGCGTGAAAACATGCAATTCATCTCCAACGAAACTCGGCTTGTAATCTCAGTTTTCACTCTTTTTTTAGATTCGTGCAGAATGTTGATTACAAACGATTTCATTACTGTGTAACGTTTAGCAATCACCTGGATCGTTGCTATGAGCTTGGGGTAGAAATGGGCAATACACAGAAAAACCGAACCGATACAGACATTAGCCTGATTAGGGGGACACTGAAAAACCGAACCGAACCATACCCATACCGTCTGCATTTTCAAATTGTCCAACGTTCGCTATTTATAAGTCCTTGTTGAGGCTTGATAACAGTTAAAAGGTTCATTTTCATGAAAGAAAGATTTTTCTTTAAAGTTTTATTAACCCTCAGTGGACTGGGCAACTGTCCTGAATTCCCACTAGACTTCAACCTGCACACGTCCAATTGCTTAGCAGTGTTTTCTAGTCAGGTCTTGGCTGCCTTAAAAGGCAGACAAGACCTGACTAGAAATCACTTCCCAGGTGTTTTGTCTGTTGTCAACAGGACATCCTAAAGATGGCATGGCCAGGGCACATGCTCTGAGATCGCAAAAGCCTGAAATATGTCTTTAAATATTAATGTGCGCTTAGAAAAAGTCACACAATTCCTGTAGAAATGAGTTGTGGTCGTAAGTGGCAGTGTTGTCAGTGTCATTTTATAGCGATGTGGTAGAATCAGGGACGTGGCTAGAGCCTAGAGGTTTCCGATTGGGGGGGGGGGGTAGGGTAGTGAATTTCCAATCAGAGGGACGGACCGGGAGGGGGAACCCCTGTCTCGGTCCCCCCCCCCCCCCCCCCCCCCCCAGTTGGAAATTCTCTACCGAGAAAATTTTTGTAATTGAAGCCATAAGGGCATAAAATTCATTCTAGTAACTGAAATGACAACACATTCATGGTAGAATTATCAGGTTATTATTATTTGGTATTATTCTGAGAATTGAATATGTGCTAAACAAATGCTTAAGCTGAGAACTTTGAGCAATTTAAAAGGTCCTAACATTAAATCAGATCTTATGCAGATACGATCAATTTTCGATATTTCATCATTTTGTAACTGTGAATGATGGAATTAACTCAGGATAACGACTTTACATGATGTGATTTTCTTGAAGTGAATTTCGAGGATTTTTTTTTTATAAAAATAAGAAAACGTATATAGAAATCTCATACCGATTGACATCATGCATACTTATGAAGCTAGATATTGCGTGCACTGTAGTTGTAAATAGTAAGTTTGAATTTTTGCCGATCTGAAACCGAGTTGGAATTTTGGGAAAAAAAAAGAGACATCAGCATCACTAAAGAAGTTCTAAAATCCAGATAGATGGAATTTCCATCAACACATGACTTGCCCTCCGAATGTCCAACAATAGGAAATTTTGGCCAGGATTGGGGGGGGGGGGGGGGGGTTGACACCCCCACACACCCCCTGTCTCCAGGTCCCTGGGTAGAATTACTACAACAATTGATTCTGTTTTTTTGTGATGTGAATTCCCCTTTGGTGGTATCAGCAAATCTCAATTGAATCAGATACCGAATACCGGACCGACATCGAGGTATACCCCACCTTAAAAATACCGAAACCGATACCGAACTCAAAATTCCAATACCGTCCATCTCTACTTGGGGGTTGACCCCCATCCCAATAAATTTTCAGGTGGAATATTTTCTCCTCGCTGGGAGACTGGGGTGCTGGATATCGATTCGTTCTTGCTATACTTATCGTGTACTTTGTTAGGAGACAAGGTTTGATACATGATCTACTGTCACACACACAGAAGATTATATAATGGAGATCGGTGGTGCCCGATTCGGGCTGTTGGGTGCAGGGACGTGGCTTGAGGCTTCAGATTGGGGGTGTAGGGTAGTGAATTTCTAACTAGGGGGAGGGACCTGGAGGGGGTTTCCCCCCTCCCGGTCCCTTCCCCTAGTTGGAAATTCACTACCGAGAAAAATTAGAAAATATAGCCCCGAAAGGGGGCATGACACTGCTTCTAGTAACTGAAATGCCAACACATTTATGATAGAATTATCAGGTTTTTATTATTTGGTATTATTCTGGGAATTGATTATGTGCTAAACAAATGCTCAAGCTGAGAACCCTGAGCAATTCACACTGTCCTAACATTAAATCAGATCTTATGCAGGAATGATCAATTTTCGATGTTTCATCATTTTGTAACTGTGAATGATGGAATTAACCCAGGATAACGATTTTGCATGATGTGATTTTCTTGAAGTGAATTTCGAGGATTATTTTATTACGATAAGTAAACGTACTATAGAAATCGCGTACCGATTGACATCATGCATACTTATGAAGCTTGATATCACATACACCATAGTTGTAAATAGTAACAGTTGGAATTTTTGCCGGTTTGAAACCGAGTTGTAATTTTGGGAAGTAAACTTTAGACCTCTGTATCTCGGTCAGTGTATGTCGGATTTCAGTGATCTTTGACCAGAATGGGGAAAGGATATTCACGAGTAACGAGTTTTGCTCAGTCATTTTTTTCCACAGTTATGGGCGTTTTTCGACTTTTCTCGCAGTTCGTTCGTCCGTCCGTCCATAACAACTTTAGACCTCTGTATCTCGGTCAGTGCATGTCAGATTTGAATGATCTTTGGTATGCTGATAGACCATCGAGGGGGACAAGATAGTCACAATTGGACTGAGTTTGTCCAATAGTCTTTTCTAGAGTTATGGGCCTTTTTCGACTTTTTTTTTTTACTTAGAAAATTTCACTTTTTATGGTTTCTGGATGATTACTTTACTTAGTAGTGTATCTATCTTTGGTATGCTGATAGCCCACCAACCTCCAACAATTCTGTCCCCTTTTTAGTAAACCACTTCTTGTCGGGGGATACCGGTGGCGAAGCACCTTGTTAGTTTCGTTTTATGGCCTGAATTCAGATCTGGAGATTAAGTTGTCCTTGAACCTTATTTTCTTTCCATAACCCAATTCCGGGATTTTTAAAAAAAATTATGGCGAGAAAAAAATCGTGCATCTCGACACAGCCGTTTAAAATTACAGCAGTTACACTCCCAATTACAGTAATTGGCAGGCATGTCAAGGCAATGTCAAGGCATGTCAAGGCAATTGTTCAGATTATCCGGGAGTAAGGTTTCAAATGTTTGGAGAAAATGTTGGAAGAATAATGCGAGGCATTTTCGTCAGGATTGGAGCCTAAGATATTATTCTCTCTTGCTTGTAGTCATGTACTTTCTTAAAAGACCAGATTTGGCACTCTGACGGGGACGTGACAATCGTTACTTATTCCCAGTTCCTTTTTCGACATTTGTTATCAACCAAAAAGTTTTTCTTTGTTTTGTTGAGGTTTAACCCTTTGAACTATAGCGATATCTTCCATGCCAATTCAATGGCAGCAATTAGAAGAGTCCATATTCATTATTTGGGGTAGACCAATCAATATCTTCAACGTGCAGCCCCGAGGCTGCACGTTGAAAATATTGATTGGTCTACCCCACACATTTACTGAACAGCCATCCTATTTAATGACGTTATGACGTATCATTTTTCTGGCCGGAAAAGCGGCCGCTTGGGTTCAAAGGGTCAGCGATATTTCAACAGTCGCGGTCATATCGTGTCAGGCAGTTTGGACGAAGCCAAAAGCGAGTAATTGCTGGACTCACCAACCTTCTCTTCCCGGAACAAGAAGTGTTAGTATTGGTTGAAGGTAGGTGTACCGACGACCTATCGTGCGCCTTAGTACGACTGTACACCGTAGTATACAGCGCCATCGTGCTCCCAATCGGGATCAAGGGCCTTTCCAAGGACACAGCGCAGATGACTAGGATCAGCACCGAGCCTCGAGTTTTCGATGCGAAGTCCAGTGCACTAATTAGTAAGTCATCGTACTCCTGGTATAATAACTATATCGTAAACCACAATGATTGTAACAGCAATGTTCGTGAGAATGACAATCGTTAGATAATAATGGCTCCAGACATATCTCTGTATTGTATTCAGAATGTCAGACACTTCTCTTTGGGAATTGAAAGGAAGTTATTTATATTTCTGGATATACATTTGGTTATTGATTCTCGATCAGCTTTATTGGTAGAACCGACAAACTCCAATAAATTAACATTTATATTTCTGCTGTTTAAAGGCCAAATTCGTTGTAGAAATGCCACTCGCGTTCGATATCTTTATACGTGATTAAAGCTGATTCGAAAGCAACATTGTCCCATCTCTCCATCGACATTCTCGACGTCACCCCAAAAGTCTACAGCAGACGTTGTCTTGTATTTCTCCTAATCTGTTCTCCTAAAGTTGTGGCCACTGGCAAAAACCAATGTCTCTTTTGACACTAATCCAAAATCTTGTTTTTTTCCGGGGCTGGGGTACGGCGATATTCTTTATTATGTTTTATGCTGCATATGTTCGTTCAGGCTCTGACATATGGCCAGGGGCACTGCCTCATTGTCAGGGTAAAGGCGATGAATAAAAGTGAATGGACAGGTGTAAAACTAAATTATAAAATTTCTAAACAATTAGCCTCAGAAGATTGACCAAATCGCGTAATCTTTCATCGAGTCCATTATAACCCAAGGAATGCATTTAGCTATAACTTACCTATCTAATTGACCGCGTTACACAAGCTAATGACTGACATGCAATTCAGATATAATTAAGTGGCTAATTAACATAATTAATGTTTCACATAAAATGACATATGGTTGATCTACTGAAAAGCCTCTATTGTTTATGTTTATGAAACGAATAACTACTTAATCCTTTCAAAGCCATACGCATAAATTTTTGCGTAAAATATAATTCTGCGGTAAATTAGCAATAAATGCATGGACATCCAATAATCTAGGACGATCAGTACTAATTTAAACCAACAATGATTACTGAACTTCCCTATAAATGCAAAATGGACTCTCCCAATCGCTATGGCTAGTTTTGTATTTGCAGTCTCCCTCCCCACCCCCCCCCCCCCAAAAAAAAACAACCCCCAAAACCCAAACAACATTAAATTCTGTTATGTGGGCACGTCTGGCGCCAATAGCTCAGAGTTTCTCTAATGACCATTAGACTATCCAATATTCTACGTTTTACTTCACGTTTTAAGCACCAGAATGGGTTTCGATATCTGAGGTGTGCCAATTACAATCGTAACAGTAATACAGACTCATCAGTCTTTATGCTTCAATGAACGCACCAAAATGAAATGTTGGTTGAAAAACGGATTTATTCCCTGTTCCTAATCGACGTTCGTTATCAACCATTTGTATCGGTTGATAACGAATGTCCAATGAGGAACTGGGAATAAGTAACGTTTGTCACCCGCCCCCCCCCCCCCCGAAACACCAGTTGAAACTCACACAGAACCCGGAAGAGAACAGACCTGTAAAGTATGCCCTCTGCTGTTTTAACCCTTTACCCAACGTAACGGCCAAAATCGGCCAGCGCTATTCTCAAAAATCGCCAATTAATTTTCATTATTTTTTTCATTTTTTGTCTCAAAAACATAGGTTATGACCCCTCGTTGGAACGAGCTCGTCGAGCTCGTTCCAACGAGGGGTCATAACCTATGTTTTTGAGACAAAAAATGAAAAAAAATTAGTTATTCAAGAATTATTTTTGCAAGTGTCGTCTGCTTTTCAGGTTAGGTAAAGGGTTAATGCGGATGTTTAGGGAGTTCGTGGTTACGGAATTGGACTTCAAACCGAAAGGTTCACGGCTCGACCACCACCAGGGGTAACTGCGTTGTGTCCATGGGCAAGGTACTTCATCCCGATTTCCCACATGGGGACACGGTGGTGCTGTGTACCAAGGCGTACCGCACGTCGATGGTGCACTTGTCTTCAACAAATGTTAATCATACTTGTGTGGAGTTAGTACATTGGTGAGTCTGACAGTTGTTCGCCGTTGCTCGGTGGTTCTCTCCGGGTACACCGGCTTCCTCCACCCGACTTAAATACGGAGCACGGTGGCTCAGTGGTTACGGCACTGAACTTCAAACCGAGAGGCCCACGGTTCGATTCTCGTTAGGGGTAATTGCGTTGTGTCCTTGGGCAAGGCACTTAATCCTGATTGCCTACATGGGGGCGCGGTGGCGCTGTGTACTAAGGCGTACTGTACGTCGATTGTGCACCTGTCTTCAACAAATACTAACCCTGATTGTGTGGAGTTTGTACGTTGTGGAGTCTAACAGTTGCTCGCCGTTGCTCGGTGGTTCTCTCCGGGTACTCCGGCTTCCTCCACCCATAAAACTGTCCAACACGAGGTGACCCTGCTTGTCAAAAGGGTCGTTAAACATCAATAAATGAATAAAGAATACATAAATACATAATGTATTTATGAGCCTCCATGGCAGTCAAGAGTCGTGCCAGATTAAGACCCAGTAAGGAGTCTCCCCAGCTGTTTTAATTATTGTGAAAAATTTCAACAGAAGCCAACATTTAATTTTATTAGACTTAAAAATTCTAAATTTGGGGAGGAATACTTCTAATCACCAGTTGTTCCCAGGGAGAAGTAAAAAACTCTGTCGCAAAGGTTCACTGTGGAAATGAAGAACTGTACAGGAACCCACAAGGCGTACGGGGTATCGTTAAGAGCGAGAGAGTATCAATTGAAAACTCTGAAAGCGTGTTAAGCTAAGATGTAGGAAACTGCGAGAATTTGTTATGGATTTGTAGTTTGAGGCCTTTGGGGGAAAGGCAAATTGGCTAGTCGGTGGTAGGATATATGAACATTAGTTTTTGAAGTTGTGTGCCTAGTTTGGAAAAAGTTGTATCAACTTTGTGAACGGCACTTCATTGAAAAGTTAGCCTAAATTTCAACATGAGATAATCGGAGACGACGGCGGCTTTAACCTCACGAGAAGAACGTTAGTGTAAAACGTACGTGTACTGTGCCGATTGCCATTTCGACGTGAAATCCTAGTACTTGAAGAGACATTCAACGCAAACTTCACGGGAACGAGACAGAGGTATACGACGTGAAGCAAGAATACACCATATACGAAGCTACAATAACCGACCTCATCACAATAGCTGAACTGTCGCTGCAATATATATCGATGAGTCCAAAGGACGAGTCTACATTTGGTTCAGAGACGAGGCCGTGTCAACTATCTCAGAACCCCAAGGGTTGTAATGACGTATGTATCTTACAATATATCCTCTAAAAATAACCAACTCGTCACATGAAGAACAGAAGAAGCAGATATTTTATTGTTCGCAAACTAAATGCGATGTTGTCATTTATAGACTCAACACGTATTACCGAAAGCAAGGACCTCAACCTGCGTACAAATTGAAGTATTTGATTATTTTTATGAGCGTGTGCAGCTTGGAATATCTGCTTTCCTTATACTGCACGTGCGTGAAGTATTGCTTCCCTCTTTACAGAGTTGCATTTCGTCTAGATGTTTTAACGTGTTTTGGAGAAAATATTGGCTTGTTGAAAGTTAAATTCTAGGATCACTGAACGTATGGAACGTTGGTATGGAACGTTGCACCAATATTGACGTTCAGGTAACGCGTCGTATCGATCACTCGGGGGAAAAATTTGTTTCAGTGTCTCAAACTGTAGTCAACGTAGTTCATTTGACATGGATGTTGCAAACATTTCGAACACCAGGAGAGGGCGATTATAAAAGGGAACCCACACACTGATGTAAGTAATAGCGCCTGTGTCTTGGTCGGATATTAGTGATACAGTACACAATGCTACAGGTTAGGGAGGAAAAAGTAATTTTTATAATTGAGAAAACGAGCTCATACTTTGCTCAATACTTATCGACTTTGCTAACTATGGAGACAGAAATGTGATTTTTTTCGACGTTAAAAATAACGAGTTTTGGTTCTCCTTCCTGCCGCTTCCATAACAGACTGCAATGACGGGAAAACGGAAGAAAAATACAGGTTCTAGAGGTGAAAATGAAAAGTTAAAAGCCTTAATTTGAAAAGCATCCTGCTATTGGATGGGGATAACACTCCTTAAACTTACTTCCTCTTTAATCCTATACCGATCACGATCGGGGTCGCGGTCGCTCATTGGTCAGAGCATTAGAGTTTAACCCGAAAAGTCGAAGTTTCGATCCTACGTCGTGTCATTGGGCAAGACACTTAATCCCGATTGCCCACATGGGGGAACGATCGCACTGTTTGCTAAAGAGTACTGCTCATCGATGGTCCTCTTGCCTCTAATCATTGCCAAGAATACTTGTGCTGGGTTAGCCAGACGGAGAGCCTGACCGCTGCTCGCCACTTTTCGGTGCTTCTCTCCGTGCATTCCTCTTCCACCACCCGTAAAACTCCCAGACACGATATAACCCTGACCGTTGAAAGTGTCGTTGAAGACTTAACAAAGAAACAACCCAATACGACCAAAGGACGGCAACATTTGCAAAAAGAGAAGAAAAAACAAACTCTCTTGAATAACTAAAAACTGACATTTGTATCTCAAAAACGTAGATTATAACCCCTCATTGGAACAAGCTTAACGAGTTCATCACAATGAGAGGTCATAATCTATACTTTGGACGAAAAAATTGAAAAAAATAATGAAATTGCGATTTTTATTAATAACACTGGCCACATAATTATGCCGTTACCGTAGTTTAAGGATCAAATAGACGATTCTGAATTCCGCTTTGGAACGCTTTATTGTTAAATTGATTTGTCTGGAAATGGTAATTACATCTGCAGTCAATCTATTAGCTGGCAATTAAATAGAGCTGAAACGGTTAAGAGGTTTTCTTGATGGATTAATCACGTGGATTTACCTTGGATAACCGATTAATCACTTGTCCAAATAAATATCTGAATAATTGCCATACCGTTGCTGATTCACAGCATGAACCCTTTACCCAACGTAACAAAAAAAAAAAAAAAAAAAAAGCGACTAGGACTATATACAAAAATCTCCATTTAATTTTTTTATGCTTTCAATTTTTGTCTCAAAAACATAGCTTATGACCCCTCATTGGAAAAAGCTCTTTGAGCTCGTTCCAATGAGGGGTCATAAGCTATGTTTTTGAGACAAAACTTGAAAATTTTTAGTAATTCATGAATTTATTTTGCAAGTTTCGTCTGTTACCCGCAATGGGTAAAGGGTTAAGAATGACCATTTCCACCCACTGATACAATATGGTGGTCATGCAAGTAAACAAGTATATCAGCAAGTAACTTGCATGCTTTACTCTGTCTCATATAATTGATGTGAGGCAGTGAGACAACACTTGCCTGTTTTGGAGCTAATTTGTTCCTTTGTCAACCCATATAATGCAGTAGTTCAAAAGTAACGCTTAATCGATCAATTACTTTTTTGGATCTATCAAGATGTTGATCATTGATTAATCGATTAATTGGTGAACCGTTTCAGCCCTGCAGTTAAAATGTTAATACGTTTTCAGAATTCCGACATTATTTACTCGCACCAGTCCCACAAGAACATTTTCGCTCTCGTGTATCGATTGATGTGTCGCTGCCATAATACAAATAACCGAAGTACTTTGTGCAGTTTTAAATACGACAGGTTCATCAAGTTGGAGACATCTCTGATCATTGAAGACAAGTATTCCCAACATATTCACCAAAATGATGAATTCAGCACACCAGTTTCGGCGGTTTCTTTTATTATTGACGTTTGACGAACAAAAGCTGTCTCATTAGGCTAAAAAATCAAACTTTTGATTCTCAGGCAGCGGCGCATTCGTTTTTTCAACCCGCGTTCGTCATATTTATTTCGGAGGTAAAATTCAAAACTTATAAAACTATCATAGGATGTGATTTTGGCGGTATTACATCTCTTCGCGAAATGTGACACGATTCTGATAATTATGTATGTACAAAATAAATATTTATCTAACTGATTGAGGGATAGATTAATTTTGGTGGTCTGAATGTGTTCATAAAAATGTTTTATTACAAATTATTGGAGAGTGCCTACAGGCACTCTCCAATGATTTGTAATAGAACAAATTTGTATAAACAAACATTTGTTTACGTTTAACTGAATACGAAACATGGATAAGGAAAATGTTGGCTTTTGCACTGGTACCCTCATTTTTTTTTGAAAGGCCTGATTCTGGCTTCCAGCACTCAACCAGTTCAAAAACTCCTCATTATTTCCATTTTAGTTGTTCTATATTGGTTTTGTGTTGTGTGATCGCTGTTACAAAAAAATAACTATCAGCAAAATCAACATGGAAGCTCTAGTATTTAATTTTAGGCTCTCACAACTGGATTTTAGGCATCGGCGACCATTCCATCAGGAATAAAAAATTAAAATAAAAACCGCCCTCTCTCATTCGTTTTAAAAACAATTGCCTGGGAAGCAATTATTTAATTTTGTTTGGCCTTATTCCTCTCTTTTCTCTTTATACACCTCAAGCTTTCACACTTTCAATCCTGTCTTCATCAAGTTCTGCGTAATTTTTTAATAATTTATTCCCGCAACCTATTTGCAAATTATTTCTGAACTCCTAATAATAAAAAATAAATTTGCCATGGTGTTGTCGTCAGCTAAGTGTATGGTGATAGCCAGGGACGTAGACAGGGCCTTCTTGCTGGGGGTTGGGTGGGGTGGTGCATTGCCAACAATTTTCGTTACTGAAAGATTTACAGTAAAGTTAGCTCCCTTTAATTTCTTGAAACTGGCGGTGAATTTAACACTAAGGGTATGTGATTTCATACAAAAATTGAAATTTCGAACTTTTGTTCTCGAATTTGTATCATTTTTATGCTCATCGCTGTATAATTTCTTCCAGAATCACCTTTTAACAGAATGACTTAAATGTGTATAATATACATCAAGAATATAAAATATACCTGTGAATATTATCGATCACTTTATCGATCTATTTTGGGGGCGCGGTGGCATTGCGATAACCGGTTCTCGTCAGATCACCGAAGTTAAGCAACGTCGAGCCCGGTTAGTCATTGGATGGGTGACCGTCTGAGCGATCGATTCGGACTCCCGCGTTGTGTTCTTGGGCAAGGCACTTCACCTCGATTGTCCACATGGGGGCACGACGACGCCGTGTACTAAGGCGTACTGCACGTCGATGGTGTGCATGTCTTCAACCAATCTAACCCTGCCTGTACTGCAAGTCGGAGTTACGATGTTGGGGAGCTGGTAGCTGCTCGCCGTTGCTCGTTGGTTCTCTCCGGGTACCCCTGCTTCCTCCACCCGTAAAACTGTCACCGACACGATAAGTCCGTAGCTGTTAATGTGTCCTTAAACCCTAATAAATAAATAAATCGATCTATTTTGTGTGTAATTTTTCACACACAATAGTGCAAAAGTGCTTATATTTTTTTAGATCCTAAATTTCACATACTATTTTCCAGGATACTACCACAGAGCTCCTGTTGATACTGACGTGACAATCGTTACTTATTCCCAGTTCTTTATTCGACATTTATTTTCAACCGATTTTAGCGGTTGATAACGAATGTCGAATAAGGAACTGGGAATAAGTAACGGCTGTGTTGATTGCTACTTTGTGCACCTGCGCGAAGGCACGTAACGAAGGGTGCTTGGGAAAGAGAGATTTTTGCATAAAAGTGCCAATTTTCTTTCCAAGAGAATACGTACCAATGGCAATCTTGCTGTGCCATTTAATCCAAGGATGCCATTTTTCCGTTGCTAGTGTTTCCAGCGTTATTTCTCTCTACATCTGAAAAAAACATGCCGTTTGAAAAAACGAAACAGCAACAACAAACAAAGAATAAAAATAAGGAAATCGTATCTTGTTTGCTCATCGTTCGGACACGTTTTTCACCAAAAACCCAACGAAAATGTTGAACAATAAGCAGAAAAAAACTTGTCGCATCCAAACATGATAATATGCCTTATCCCCTGTATCTGGGGGCTCGGGTGACGACCTTGAACTTAGTGAAAGAGCTTTAACCGTAAAATCATCAAAACAAAACGGAATTACGAGTACTATTTACTTAGTATCAAAGGATAGGAAGAGAATTCAACCGCGGTAACTCGATAATTCTCCTTCAAGCCTCTCTATTTTCTTGCTGGTCAGAAGGTTGTTACGACTGTTATAATCGATTGTTCGTAAAGTACAGCTGAACGAATCTTTTCAAATTCGAGAGAGCCATAACCCAACTCCGCTGAGTGGGATATCTAACACATACCATGAAAGCATTTGTCAACAGTTCCCATATAACCACCACAAGTATCGTTCGCCTGGTAACAGTGATTACCGGATATTGCTGCTCGACGTCACCACGTTTACACTGCCACTGACGGGTCCAGAAACGACTCAAGAGGAGCTTGATTCTGGGGTTTGCCCCTTTTATTTTTCAACTGAACCCCCTACCCGTTAGCTGCTGAACATCACATTTTTGTGAAAACCATTTCCCACACTCCAATCTTGAGTGAGAATTTTCCAACTGCTACCCGGGGGTGGGGGTGGGGTGGAGGTGGGGTGCTCCAACAGTTGAAAAAGTCTTCTCATCTTGTGAAGGAAATATATGACCACAACCTTTCAGTTCTAGAGTTGGAAAATGTCTTCTAAGTGCAACAAGGCGACATCTGCAATGCTTTGGCATTGCAGATGGCGCCTTGTTGCACTCAAGGAACGAACTATTAACTCCAGTTAGATAATCCCATGAATTGTGGCTAAAAACTACTCTTAGAAACTTTCCCATCCACAGATAAAATGGATGTTTGAGGCTTGAAAATTCTAAGTATTGGAAATTTTGGCCAGATTGAGGGGGCGAGAACCTCCTGCCCCTCCCCTCTTTCTGTCGCCACGTCCCTTGTTGGGACAGTTAAATTCCTCTTCCTCCACACTGAGTCAAGTAGTCACCCACGATCTTTTGACGTCATTCCCCGAGGGAACTCCGGAAAGTGAAGCAGTGCTTGTTTACTGTGGTAAACAAGCTCTGTTTTCCTGGTAAGATAGAACCCGATAACCAATGCCTGGGGAGGAGGCCCTCTAAAATGGGCAACATGGATATAAATCATTGGACTGACTTCACTTTATCTCCATGGTGTGGTCGCGATTAGCCATTGTACAAAAATGTGTGACCTTAAACACCAATAAATAAATAAACCTTGACGCGATGAATAGATTCACGAGCGGGTTCGTAACCAACTTCAGATATTGGGTGGGGGTGGGGAGAAGGGGGTTGGCCATTGCTTACCCGAGCATAACATGAATTTGCACCATGGTTCTTGAGCATACAGACCTCACTTCTCTTCTTCAGACAAGGTGTGTAAAGTCACCAGCCCTACCGACGAGAGATACTCTGTGCAAAGTTCTTGTTATCCAATTCATTGTACGGTTATAGTTTCGTCGGTATAGGACCGTCTTATGCGTTTTTATACAAACCTCCAGCGTGGGTTTTAGTGTTCAATTACAAATGCTATATTATTACAAATTCAGGGGTGGCGGAGGCGTGATAAAAGTGGAGGGCACAAAGTTACAATGCTATCATGGTTCGACCCAATGTGAGAAAGGTTACAGTCGTATATCGGAAAATGTACCATGACTCGCTATAGTCTCTCGTTTAGATGAGTATGTCGCTGTGTAGTCACTGTCCTGTACCTTTCTTCTACTTTTACCATCTTCCGACCCGAAGGCCAGCCTTCGGGTTGGAAGATGATTGAAGTAGAAGAAACGGACCGTAGCACCCAAAGTGGGATTCTTTGGCCAAATATTGTTTGGATTTGCAAATAATGTTACAGGAATGCCTGTATATTGACACGTTTGCATGCACCCACTTTAACTCATTGTGTGTGGAAAAGGTGGAGGGGCACGTGCCCCCTGTGCCCTCCTGGTTCTGCCGCCTCTGTACAAACTTAAGAAATATTACTACTAATACTGTATATTTTATTTATTACCAATAAGTCTTGGGGTTTTTTTTAAGCTATAATCACGACTGACTAATATTCCAACCACATCATCAAGGCATGCCTTCAACGAAGATATGCTTTGATGGTGTGTAGTTGAAATATCAATCAGTCGAGAATTGAGCCATCAAAAATAATAGCCTGAGTTTCACGCAGACTAATTATTGGATAGTACACGTGCACGTCATATTATGGCTGGTTGAAGGCAAGTGCAAACGTGCCAGATTTTTGTGCACTAGGATTTTTGTATCAGATTTTCTATACCTTGCATTAGAAGATTTTCGATACCTTGCATCCAGTGCTATGACATCAGTCCACTGAATCGCAGAACTTTTTGACCCTGTGTTATTGGTGGAGCGGTTTATCAATATTGTAATTGCATGTACCCGTCTCTGACAACAGGCGTCACAAAATAAAGTATTAAAATCACATGAGATACTATACAACACATTAGTTACAACACGGCACCTTCAACTGATTATAGAATGGAAGACATCCGAAGGGCCCCGGGAAGTGAAGCAGTACTTGCTTACTGTTGTAAGCAAGTTCTGCTTCACTGATAAATTCAGGGGCTGCGGAACGATTTTCAAAGTGTGTGTGTGTGTGGGGGGGGGGGGGGGGGGGGGGGGGGGCTGGATCGAGCGAAGGATGACGGACTGACCATGGTTGGGCCTGTCGTGGTACGAAAATTTTAAATTCCAGGGTCCCAAAACCCCCATGTCCATGCATCTGAGCGAATATTTTGAGATTTTTCAGGAGGTGTATTTGAAAGATTTCACATTCGTAACGACCAAAGCTGATAAATAGACCCCACCTGTATGCTTACCAGCCGATAACAGCAATTATACTGTCTGTGGATTATCTTGTCTGAGGTGGATTTGGTACTTGTATGTCTGGAAGATTACGATCTATTTCAGTTAACCGATTTTTTAACAGGCTGTATACATTTTACAGTTTACTACCATTTACTGCAAAAAATGATCCGAAATCCATCGAAACTGAACCAGTACGAGAGAAACATGGCTGGCGAAAATATGGGGGGGGGGGGGGGGGGGGCTCTGGATCCGTCGGGGGGGGGGGGGGGGGGCTCGGGATCTGTCACTTGTTTCATCAGTTATAGGTTGTGTTATGTGCATCCATACAAAAAAACATGGCCCGGCAAAAAAGTGGGGAAATTAGGACCCTGTAACCAACGCCTGGGGTGAAAGTCGTCTAAAGAGGAGGGGAACATGGGTATAAATGAATAGATAATTTATTTGTGCTGGAGGACACTTTCAGCATCTATGGCAATATCATGATCTCACCAAACGTATAAAGTCAGGTTTAGTCAATTGTGTATATATATGTTTCCCACTTTAGTGTGCTTCCAGTCCAGTTTTATGGTTGGAAGAAGTAGGAGTACCACGAGCAGCGGCGAACATCTGTCTGACTCCCCAACGTACTAACTCAAAACAAGCAGGGTTAGAATCGGTTGAAGACAAGCATACCATCGACGTGCCATGCTCCTAAGTACACAGCGCCACCGTGTCCCCACGTGAACAATCGGGATTAAATGCCTTGCCAAGGGACACAACGTCCCAACACGAGGTGACAAAACAAAAACAAAAAAACCCAACCCCAGCAAGGACACAATGCAGTTACCCCTAGCGGAGATCGAACCGTGGACCCTTCGGTTTTAAGTCCAAAGCCGTAACAACTGAGTCACTGTACTCCGATTATTAACCTGTTACCCAACGCAGACGATGTCAAAATTTATTATTTTAAATATCATTTTAATTTCAACAAAACCATATCATATGACCCCTCTTTGGAACGAGCTCGACGAGCTCGTTCCAAAGAGGGGTCACATGATATGGTTTTGTTAAAAATTTTCGGAAAATAATATTTTTTAAGCTGCTGAATTTGCAAATTACGCGGGCGGATGCGGCCGATTCGTTGGGTAAAGGGTTAATAAGCAATAAGGCTAAACAAAATTAAATAATTGATTCTCAGACAATTTTTTTTTAAAACGAATGAGAGAGGGCGGTTTTTATTTTTATTTTTTATTCCTGATGGAATGGTCGCCGATGCCTAAAATCCAGTTGTGAGAGCCTAAAATTAAATTCTAATTCACTGACAGTTTTTTAATAACGGTGATCATACAACCCAAAATCAATATAGAGCAACTAAAATGGAAATGAAAAATAATAAGGAGTTTTTAACTAGTTGAAAGCTAGAAGCCACAATCAGGCCTTTCAAAAAAAACAAGGGTATCAGCAGGTATCAGTGCAAAACCAACATTTTCTTTGCGCATGTTTCGTATTCAGTCAAACGTAAATAATAGTTTGTTTATACAAATTTGTTCTATTACAGATTATTGGAGAGTGCCAGTTGTAACAAAACAAATTCAGACCAACAAACATAATCTAGCCCTCAACCAGTTAAATAAATATTTATTCTGTACATACATATCAGAATCGTGTATCATTTCGCGAAGAGAATAACAATAGTGTATCAATGTATACGCAAATCGCGATGAGACCCCTATAATATCACACCGTATGATTGTTTTATACATTTTGAATTTTGCCTACGAAATAAATATGACGAACGCGGACCAAAAAAAAAAACAAAAAACAAAACGAATGCGCCGCTGCCTGAGAATCAAAATATTAATTTTGTTTGGCCTAAAAATGATTGCGCTGAGCAAATGCGCAGGCTTCAAAGTTTCCTGATGATCGATCCTGAGAGATTTTTGGAGAGATATTGTATGCTTGCTTTTTTTCGTATGGAGTCATTACGCTGAGGAAAAAATGAAACAGTTCAGGTTTCCCCAGCGACACTAATTTTCATGCCCGACACTAACCTTTGATGAGGTCTTGGCAAAAAGGTTATATCTATTTAGAATGATGTCTAAAGATACTTACGGACCTGGCGTCAAAGATATGTACATCGCGAATATAGGCAATACATTTTAACTTACCTAATCCGAAGATCAGACGTCAATCTTGAGATTAAGTATAGATTTTCATTTTTTTTTTGCCCGAAAAACACAGCTTATGGCACCTCGTTGTAACGAATGCAATGAACTCGTTCCAACGAGGGGTCATAAGCTTTATTTTGAGACGAAAAATACATTGAAAGGCGATTTTTGCAGATAGCATTGACTGTTTTCGGCCGTTACGTTAATTAAAAGGAAAGAGACTTGTGAGAAAATAAAATATTAAAATGAATAAAAATATAAAAAAAATCCCAACCAAACGACCTTAATTTTCTATTGCATGTAATCATTTATTTCTTCCCCTTAGTGTTTCTCGCAGGTGTCGTAAAGCGTATACTGTGGGGAAATTAGCTCACTCAAAGCGCTTGTCAACTTTAAACATTTATTTACATTTAGCGGCGGAATAACCAACCGTACTTCTTTATCAGCCGGTATAGCCAGACTCTGGTAACAAGAAATTAACAACATTTTATACAAAACAATTACTCATAACAACGGTGGATAAACATGACTCCAAAACAGAAATTAAACCTTTTATAAATACAAGATTTGCCACGCAGCGTGGAGCAGTTATCTGAAGGACTAATCAGCGATTATCAGCTTATGCAACACTGTAATTACTGCATAAGCCAGCCTATAACAGCACACTCTGCCTGAAAAATCTTTGGTCCTCCAAAGAGAACAACAGAAAAAAAACGAATCAGCATCCACTCTAGGTATAATGGGGTTAAGTCCTTCTTAACACGAAATTACGAAAGTATTTTTGCATTACGAAATTCATTCGAGCCCTAAGAAGAACTTGAGTAACTGACTGATCATACAATTTTTCAAAACAAAAACAGAGAGTTTTTTTATCGTTTTTTTTCTCTCTCTCTCAGTTTATGGCGTTTCAATTTGAAAATTCTAGCAAAGTTTTCAAGCTGAACCGGTAGTTAGTAATATGGATCATTCCGTCACGGCTCACTCTTACTCTTTGAAATTGTTCAATAGCGGTCTTTCTCCTGGAAAAACTCCCATATGAAAAACGGGCCAATGTTTTCTTGTAGTTCCCATGTGTTTTGATAGTAATCTATCCATTTAACGAGATAGTGTCTGATCCCATTTATACACTTGGTTTTGAGGACCTTGTGAGGAATCGTTTTGCCTGTATTTTTGATTGAACTGTTTGTTTTGTCACTGCTCTCGATTGGTTTTTCTCCCTTAAAAGAATTCTGTGAACTGCTTTTTTCGAAACTGTCTTGGGCATTTTGAAAACGTTTCGAAACATTGTCTGAATTTCCATGTACGTTGATTTCTGCACAATTTAATGAAGGCATAGTCTGAGTAGAATTTTCGGTAAGATACTTTTGACACTGGGTTTGTCTGTCTGCCGTTTTGACAACGGCGTTTACACAGACGTCAGTCAATGACAGCAAGTTAGTTTGTGTGGCGGTACTCACATTAATATGCTTCTTTTCCTCAGCGACGTTAATTTCCACCGTGCGTTCACTTTCTCGATTCCTTGTGCCGTCGTCGCATGTGGCTGATTGTTTTTCCTTTCGTTCCAAGTATATCACCTTGCGTCTGTTGTCTCGTTCCATCTTAGCTCTTGACCTACGTTTGTTTATTCGCTCCTCTGACAATTTGTTCCATCTGAACGATACATTCAGGGATGTTTCATCTTCTTGAATTCTCCAGGACAGCGACATATTTTTCACGTCGAGACGTCCGATGAGCTGTTTGACGTGTTCTGGAATCGTGTCCATCTTTTGGATCGTGACTAAGCTAAAAAGTTAGTCTGCCAGGATCTCTCCACCAAATGTCGTAAAGCGTATACTGTGGGGAAATTAGCTCACTCAAAGCGCTTGTCAACTTTAAACATTTATTTACATTTAGCGGCGGAATAACCAACCGTACTTCTTTATCAGCCGGTATAGCCAGACTCTGGTAACAAGAAATTAACAACATTTTATACAAAACAATTACTCATAACAACGGTGGATAAACATAACTCCAAAACAGAAATTAAACCTTTTATAAATACAAGATTTGCCACGCAGCGTGGAGCAGTTATCTGAAGGACTAATCAGCGATTATCAGCTTATGCAACACTGTAATTACTGCATAAGCCAGCCTATAACACAGGTGTAAAAAAATGGATGGGTTGTAGATCCCAAAACTGGCCCCACCTTGAGGTAATTGACAAATTCGTAAAGCTTTGCATTTTTCATGTTCTTGAAATGTAACAACATTTCCCTTTCACAAGTAATTGACTAGGGCTCGTAGGAAGCGAGGGGGTACAAGAGAGAGGGGGATATATAAAGAGAGAGAGAGAGAGAGAGAGAGAGAGAGAGAGAGAGAGAGAGAGAGAGAGAGAGAGAGAGAGAGAGAGAGAGAGAGAGGGAGACCCTTCGCCAGACGTCGAGATGTCCACTGGCGGGCATAGTTTAGGTTGTGGAAATGGGAGAGGCAAGAGGAGGAAAATATGATCTTGTTCCGATAATGGCTCGGAATCTGTTTTTGAAGCACAGTTTCAACACATAACTAGTGCTGTGTACTAGAATGCCCTATGTCCCATAAGAAACATACCGTCGCCTGAATGCTAGAATGTTCTTTGTCCCTTATGGGACATAGAACATTCTAGCACTCAGGCGACGATACGGCATTCTAGCATTCATGCGACGAAATGTTTTTTCACCATAACATCACCTTCACCCAAGAATCAGAGAGTAGGCCTAATTCACGATTCACATCCAGTATGTTTTTCTCTTTTGTGTTAACTATGATTTGTTTCGTATATGGACTTTCGAGAAAAGTGCAGTCAACTTTAGAGGACAGTTATTCCTTCAGTCCCAACAGTAATTAGCCCTGTTTTTGCTTTCTATCCCACCAAGGTTCATGGGCCATCACTGATATATAGCAGAGTGTTGGTGTCCTTTTATTTCAGTGCCCCCCCCCACCCCACCCCCCCCCCCCCCCAGCCCAAGCTGCAATTGCTTCCTACATATATATGATTGGCCGTGTAGAAATTCAACAACGTATTCATTATGTTCAGACTATTACATTTCTGGAACGTAATTAATAGGCGGACGAGACCCCGAGACGTTGATCGATTACAATCTTATAGAATTACGCGGAAATTCCAACAGGAAATCAATGAAATCCTCCATAAAATTAATACAGGTCTATAAATGGAAACCATCTTCTGTCAAATGTTTGATTTCATCACGCAAATGAATCGTTCACAAAAATTTAAAGAGTTCCTGTCAGAAAATAAATTGGATATGAACCCTTTACCCAAATTGATGACAAACAACAGACGACACTTGCAAACAAAATTCTTAAATAACTACACTTTCATTTTCTGTCTCAAAAATACAGCTTATGGCCACTCATTGGAACGAGCTCGACTGTCATAAGATATGTATTTGAGACAGAAAATGGAGAAAAAATTGTATGACGATTTTTGTGAATTGCACTGGGTGGTTTTCAAGGTCGCCGGAAGCATCTGGGCGCCAGGTGGGCAAGGATATCAGAAAATGAACTCGACTCTTAAGTATGAGTTAAGACTATGGGAGTTAACCCTTTACCTAACCTGAAAAGCAGACGACACTTGCAAATATAATTCTTGGATAACTATTTTTTTTTTCATTTTTTATCTCAAAAACATAGGTTATGACCCCTCGTTGGAACGAGCTAAACGAGCTCGTTCCAACGAGGGGTCATACCCTATGTTTTTGAGACAAAAAATGAAAAAAATAATGAAAATTAATTGGCGATTTTTGAGAATAGCGCTGGCCGGTTTTTGCCGTTACGTTAGGTAAAGGGTTAACAATGTATCATAAACTGTAATGTGACAATAGTATTGACACTATGTATATACGGTTCCTTGGGTCCCTTGAGTGCCACACCTGATATGAACACTCATCGCCTTGCATGGAAATGTGTCAGCCAGCTACATGCCATGTAACATACTTATTATGTCGAAAGTCCTTGTAAATCAAGGGACTAATACATTTTCATGAGAAACGAAGGTCGACCGGACATTTATTCGTTAGGAACCGCTATTGACAGCACTGCTTAGTATCATCAAGTTACTGGCACCGGTACTTATCTATGGTAAACAGTAAATAATCTTCGCTGTACGAAGAGAGATTATTTTTAACAAAAATAACTTTTAAACGTTCAAAAAATCACTTTTAATCTGTTGAGTTAGTCCAAACTTGGCTCCACAGTCCGCAATATAATTTTTTGGTTTGGTATGCCCTTAAGGACGTACCAAACCAAAAATTATATTGCGGACTTTTGGGCCAAGTTTGGACTACTGGCTGCTGATCTTGGGGTAAACAGTAGGCATACAATGTGTCAATGATAAAATCTGAAGATAAATGTGAAACGCAAATGATATTTAAATCAATAAATGCGGTGTCTTGAAAATAGTTTTTGTAACTTAAATTTTCTTATTTTGTTTTAATTCAAATTCTGAAAATCCGATGCGAGTGGAAATGCATCAAAGTTGCAATGGCGGCTACTCACCTGATATGAAATAATATCAGGTGAGTAACCCGATACGGCGGGACCCTTAGATGGTATTCCAGCGTTTTGCTTGGACAAACTTACTTTGAGGCATAATAAAAAGTTTTATAACTCACCCTGCCGATTGTATAGCTTCTTTGATGATTATCGACCAGCCACCGTTATTATACCTGATAACCCTTTTCCCCGCCCATTGCTATCGGCAAACGTAAATTACGTTAGAAACGAGCCCACTAGTGTTTCTCGGTTACGGTTCGCGGAAAAGTAAAATCATTTACAATCAGTGCACTTCTGGCGAAGAAGCTGCCTCCTCAAGTTGTTCCTAGCCACAGGGTAAGGTGCCCCCCCCCCCCCTCCCCCCGCTTCCGGCGGCCTGCCTTGTCGAGTTTCACAGATATGTCACGTCCAGAGAAACTTTCCGACTTTGACGGTAAAAGTCGCCATTTTCCTCGGATACATGTACGAAAAGAATGGAATTGTGTAGATAAGAACTTGAGCGTCCCAGTTGAGCTGTCCTATTTCGTTTGCAATTGACTGGGGAATTTACCCCAATTCAGTTTGCTACTTGGCTTGTGTCGCTAGTCTTGGGCCAGGTCCGGGCACCGAATCTCCAGGCTACTACGTCGGTTCACCCGCCAAAGGCCGCCATCTGCCGGGCTCTCTATGGCCAACGCGTCGATGTATCAAGGTGATTCTTTAACAAAACTTCCTATTTTGTTCTTGAACAAAGTATAAAGCAGTGGATCTAATTTTATCTATCGATACAGAGAAATAAAAGTTGGCATATCGTATATTTTGAAAGGTCTGGTAACCACTTCAAGAACAATTTTCTTAAAAAGAAAGACGAAGAGACCCAAGGGAACAAACACCCTTCAATTCACATTCCAACATTGCACATTCAAGTTTATCGATTGTCAATAATGATACAAGGGAGATAACCCGTTATCCTAAAAAAAACGTAGATCAAACGATAGACTTGTATTGCACAACACCTGTTTATTTTCAGGTTCAGCGTTGCGAAACGTTTCACTGATTCAGAGCAACGAATTGTGTGCGTGAACACTTAGTCACCGATACGAATATACAACGTTTCCAATCAAACGTATATAAACAAAATATCAAAACAACATTTCATAACATTGCCGAATATTGTGAGGGAAGTGCTGAACGGTCTTGTTTCGACAGTTGAGGGGCTGTTATCGAGTTCAGATTTTCTGAGTGAACCAACAATGGAGGAATGAAGAGGTGGGGGTGACATGAAATGGAGGAGGAGTAACGACCGTAAAGCCACTGTTGGCACGGCAAACTGAAGCAAACTTCAGTATGCCGTGCCTCTTCCAAAAAGAGGTAGTTTTTTCAATGTAGCGGTCGAGGTATAAAGGCCATTTACCAACCAGCCTGGTTGGTCCGGACCTCTTAGTCTCGTGGTAAATCGGTCGCTTTGTGTGCTAGAGGTCGACGGTTCGAACCCCGGCTCCCGCACTTATCTCTCCTCCTGTTACATTTGGGGGCTCGTCCGATCCTCAGCAGTAGGTGGCACTGTGGGTGTTTCGACCGCTCTGAGGGAAGAACTTGGGTGAGATTCACATGCGGTGAATCTCAAAAGAAGGGGAGAGTAGTGTAGCGGTCGAGGTATAAAGGCCATTTACCAACCAGCCTGGTTGGTCCGGACCTCTTTGTCTCGTGGTAAATCGGTCGCTTTGTGTGCTAGAGGTCGACGTTCGAACCCCGGCTCCCGCACTTATCTCTCCTCCTGTTACATCACAATACTAGCTTCAGCAAATTGACAAGTATTTAGGCTACGAACTTTATATTGAAAGGAAATTCAGCAATACTTTAATCCAACAGCCCTTTAGGGCTGTTGGATTAAAGTATTTCTGATTTTTCTTTCCGATTAGTTCATTTTTTACATTGTCAGACCGCCGGCTTCATAACTTTCCTTCAAGCAACAAATTACGCACACCGGTTTGAAGGTTTTTTAGAATACTCTCAAGCTGAGAATGCAGTGAAAAAAATAATTAATATCTTTCACACATCAATTACGTACAATGTACCTATTCTCAGTTTTATTTGGTACTAATTTGTGAAAGAAAAAATCTAACATTTAGTCATTGACACGCAAGGAAAATGTGTGGAATGACTTCTTGAAATTTTGTAATTAAGGGAGGGGTGGGATGTTAACAAACGGAGTATATTTACCCTCCCGATTTCGTTATCTTGAACTGTATTCTTGCTGTATAGCAGTATAGCACTGCCCACGGTGCTATGGCGTTTGGAATGACATTGTGAACTATATCCATCACCGGAACTGATTAAGTGAACACTGAGTGCTAAACGCACATACAGGCTCATCAGCATGGATATTCTTGGAACATTTGGAGGTGCGGATTTTTCATAAAGGTAAGTGTCTACTTTTTACATTGCAAGTCTTTTATTGTTCACTATTTTATTGAAGTTTTTTTTTTACGATTCGGACGAATCATTGAGTATATCTGTTGGACAAAAAACTTGAGCGTGCGGGTGACGGGCCCAAAATTTTGAGAAAGATTATGCGGCTACTTTTGAGAGTTTGGTGGGTTTTTTTCTGTAACATATCTAGCGGAATGAACGGACTAGTCACAGGAAACAAGAGCTCTTGAACCTCTGAATGCAAGCTGCAGTAGGTACACCTTTTACATTCGTTTATTTTATTATTCAGATAACAAACCGGTCAGTCAGTTGTATTCATGTTTTTATTTATAGGCCTAACGCTTTATCGGAAAGTTTAATTTGACAGCACTTTCAGATTAGATTTAATAAAGCCGCGTGAGACCAATACAGTTTTGTATTCGCGCATCCAATTCTTAAGATCTTTGATATGCTAAGCTCTTCTTAACCCTTTACCTAACCTGAAAAGCAGACGACACTTGCAAAAATAATTCTTGAATAACTAATTTTTTTCATTTTGTGTCTCAAAAACATACGTTATGACCCCTCGTTGGAACGAGCTCGACGAGCTCGTTCCAACGAGGGGTCATAACCTATGTTTTTGAGACAAAAAATGAAAATTAATTGGCGATTTTTGAGAATAGCGCTGGCCGGTTTTGGCCGTTACGTTGGGTAAAGGGTTAAGCCGCAGGCAGAACCATCCTCTAAAGTTTATAGCCCCGCCACAGAAACCGTAAAATAGCACTCCTTGCACCAACACCTTGCTGTGGTTTCAGAAGCGTGACAGATTGCGGTTTGTATACTGGGAAGGCCAAAATGTTAGTTCGGCAAAGGATTCATACAGATGTACGCCGTATACTCTTTTAACATATGAACTTTTTTTAGACTCTGGCGCAGTTGTCGGTTACTTTCCACAAAAGAGGATCTATATAATAAAAATGGTATCTGGTGGTCTGTATTTTGAGATCGCGAGTTGTTTATCGGGTGTTAATAATGGTGTAAGGGAGATAACCTCATTATCCTTAACATGGTGAAACGATAGACGCAGGAACGTGGCTGGAGGTTTCCGAATGGGGGTGGCTAGAGGTTTCCGATTGGAGTGATTGTGTAGGGTAGTGAATTTCCAACTAAGGGGAGGGACCGGAAACTCCCCCCCCCCCGTAGTTGGAAATTCACTACCGAGAAAGATTTTGAGAATGAAGCCATGAAAGGGGGCATACAATTGATTCTAGTAATTGAAATGCCAACACATTTATGATAGAATTATCAGGTTATTATTATTTGGTATTATTTTTGGAACTGAATATGTGCTAAACAAATGCTGAAGCTTAGAACTTTGAACAATTCACACTGTCCTAACATTAAATCATATCTTATTCAGGAATGATCAGTTTTCGATGTTTCATCATTTTGTAACTGTGAATGATGGAATTAACTCAGGATAACGATTTAACATTATGTGATTTTCTTGAAGTGCATTTCGAGGATTTTTTTTATTACGATAAGTAAACGTACTCTAGAAATCTCGTACCGATTGACATAATGCATACTTATGAAGCTCGATATTGCGTACACTGTAGTTGTAAATAGTAACAGTCAGAATTTTCGCCGATTTGAAACCGAGTTGGATTTTGGGATGTAAAGGAGACATCGAAGCTCTGAAATCCAGATAGATGGAATTTCCAACTAAGAGTGATTTGCCCTCCGAATTTCCAACTATAGGCAATTTTGGCCAGGATTGGGGGGAGGGGTAGCACACCTCTCCCACCCCCACCCCCGTCGCCACGTCCATGGATAGACGCCACGAACCTCGGTTGTCTCGGCGATCATTTCTCAGGTGAAAGTCCGAGGGGTGATTCAAATAAAGTTGCTCATGCCGACTGATAGAGTGCATAACTCCGAAACAAATGAGTCAAGTTTTGTTTTTGATTTTTGTCAATTTAATAAAACACCATAAATAAACATCATCGATAGTATTTTTCATTTCACTGCACTGGTGGGCTATTCGTTTCGTCATTCGTTAACCAGCATTTTAGCCTAGAGTTATACACCTTGAAAGTATACTGACCGGTTTCTCTCGCCAAAATAATGACCAATCACGTTAGAAGGCTGTAACAAAAATGTGCAGCCCAAAAAAGCATGGGCGTCGCCTGGATTTTTTTTTGGCATGCGTACCACCGGTGTATCCCGGTGTATTCAGACATGGTCCCTCCCACAGTATACACGAGCATTCCAGGGTTCCGGGGGCATGCCCCTCCCCCGGGAAAATTTAGTATCAAATGGAGCTCTCCGGTGGACTTTCGGGGATTTATTTGCATTCACCCTGAAAAAAAAACGTAAAAGAAGGGTTCGTTCGCACGCCCCCCCCCCCCACCCTGGCGACACATATGAAAGGTGAGGAACGGCGTTCCCCAGAGCTGAAGGGTGAGGGAAGGGCGTCCCCCCATCAAATCATCACTGTATTTCAAGTTCCGAGCATACCACGATAAGACACAGAGCCAGGATATGTTGGCATGTAGCAACCCCTCCTTATTTTCAAGTAGAGGGGTTGAGAAACGTTTCAACAATTCAGAGCAACGCATTGTGTGCGTGGACACTTAGTCATCATCGCAAATACAATTTTCAAAATAAACATATTGTTTCCAAACCGAATATCGTTGTACCCTTGAGAGAAGATTCTTCCCATGAATTACACCTTTACTGTGCGGAAAGCTGACGTAGTTCGAGAGAACCATTGATCAGCGACAAGTAACTATTCGACTTCCCAACTGATTATGTTGCTGTGCAAGGAATGGAAACTTAGCTTGAAAATAGGTGACTGGTTATTTTCGATGGCGTCAAAAATCTAAACAATAGCTTATGACCCCTCATTGGAACGAGCTCGCTGAGCTCGGTCCAATGAGGGGTCATAAGCTATGTTTTTGTGAAAAAAAGTGAAAAAATAATGAAAACTGGATTGTATTTTTTGTGAATAGCGATGGCCGGTTTGGGTCGTTACGTTAGGTAAAGGGTTAATTGCTATTTTAACACGACCTGAGCTTTTCTTGAAAATGTATTAAAATGCCTGTTCTGAGTCCAGGGGCGTGGAAAGTGTGCGGGACGGGGGACAGTGTGGCTGCTGCCCTCTTGCCCGGGGCAAGGAAACAAGGACGGAGGCACGTTCCCTTTTTCACCAGACGTGCACTAATGGAAAATACTTCACTTTCAGTGCATTGCAATTCTCGAGTATTCGTTTCTAACGTATTTTATGTGTGCTATGGAAATGGGAAGGGGGGGGGGGGGGGTATCAGATATAATAGCGGCGGTTGGTTGATAATCATCAAACAAAAAAGTTAGACAAACGGTAGAGTATTCTTAAGCTTTATATCGTCTCCTGAGTGCAACAAGACGCCATCTACAATGCAAAAGCATTGCAAATGATGTCTTGCTGCATTCAAGGGACGATATATATAATATCAGTGCTATCGAGTGTTGCATTACAATTTATGATACATTGTAAACTCCGGGTCTAAACTCAAGCCCAGAGCCGAGTGTTCTTTTTGATAGCCTCTTCCCACCTTGCACACGGATGCTTCCGACGCCCTTGCCAAAGTCCGAAGCGTGAGGAATTTTTGTTCGGTACTAAATGAATTTTATTTGTATCAGATTAAAGACTATAGTACCAAATGGAATCTGGTAGTAAATGAGAACAAATTAACCTGTATCGCCCTTTCAGTGCGCCAAGACACCATCTGCAATGCTAAAGCATTACAGATGACGTATTGTTCCACTAAAAGTACGATATTTTAATTTAGTATCACCTGGCTCTTTTAACCCTTTACCCAACGTAACGGCCAAAACCGGCCAGCGCTATTCTCAAAAATCGCCAATTAAAGTTCAAAATATTTTCATTTTTTGTCTCAAAAACATAGGTTATGACCCCTCGTTGGAACGAGCTCGTCGAGCTCGTTCCAACGAGGGGTCATAACCTATGTTTTTGAGACAAAAAATGAAAAAAAATAGTTATTCAAGAATTTTTTTTGCAAGTGTCGTCTGCTTTTCATGTTAGGTAAAGGGTTAAGTATTTTGGTTGCAAAAAAACACAAATGGTAAAAATGTAGACAACAAAAAAGTAAACGGCCTTGAGAGCACTCAACCGAGATATATACTCACGCCCATCAAAATTACATAAAGGTGTGTGGTTTGGCCGTGAAAGGTAAATGACTGGAAGTCAAAATGTATTTTAATAAATCTTGTAACAAAGTAACCTTGATATTAGGCATCTAAAAACAAACAAGTGTGTTCAGATCGTAACAAGGACCATTCCTGTATCTAGTGTGGTCATGAAAGACGCACTCGGTTTTTTTTTATCTTTTCACACACACACACACCCACACACGACAGTGGAAGCTCTACCCACACTTCAACTATCGATGGCGTGTGTAATTAGCAAAGTCAGTCTTTGTAATATAAGTAACACAACTTGCAAACTGCATCAAAAGTTTTTATTTCAAAGTAGCCCGAATTTTCTATCTTCTTTTTCCAAAACATTGCTTATGACCCCCACACTTGAACGATTTTGTACAGCCTGTTTCAATGAAGCTTTTGTTTGGACAAAGAAAACCTTTGATGCAGATTTTCTGTAGAACATCAATGACTACGAATAGTCATAGTTCCGTGTGATTTATATTCTAGGGATACATGCGCTGATATTAGAGATGAGCTGTATTGGAATTTTGAGTTTGGTATCGGTTTCGATATTCAGTTTAGTGGGAAAAACCTCTGTATTGGTTCGGTTTTCGGTATATAACTTGACCGGGATTTGCTGATAGTATCAAAAAAGAATTCACATCAGGAAAAACAGAATATGTTATTGTAATATCATTCTACCACAATAGTACAAATGAGACTGCCAATGAGCTCAACAGTGGCATTCTTTTACAACAAATCATATCTGCAGTAATTTTGTGACTTGTACTAAACGCACCTTAATGTTTAAAGACCTATTTCAGGCTTTTGCGATCTAAGAGCATGTGCCCCGACCATGCCATCTTTAGGAGGTCCTGCTAACAATAGAATAAAAAACCCACCAAGGCAGTGATTTTTAGTCAGGTCTTGGGTGCCTTAACAGGCAGCAAAGACTTAACTAGAAATCACTGCTAAGAAATTGGACAAGTACAGGTTGTAGTCTAGTGGGAATTCAGGACAGTTGCCCAGTCCATTGAGGGTTAACAAAACTGAAAAGAAAATCAGTCACTTCTTACATGAAAATGAGCCTTTCAACTATTACCAAGCCTTAACCTTTTACCCAACGCAGACGATATCAAAATATATTATTTTTTTAAAAAAATTTTCAAAAAATTTCAACAAAACCATATCATGTGACCCCTCGTTGGAACGAGCTCGACGAGCTCGTTCCAACGAGGGGTCACATGATATGGTCTTGTTGAAATTTTTTGAAATATAATATTTTTCAACTGCTGAATTTGCATATTACGCAGGCGGATGCTGCCGATTCGTTGGGTAAAGGGTTAAATAAGGATTTATAAATATCGAATGCAGGAAAATTTGAAAATTCAGACGGTTTCGGTATTCAACAACTGGTTCTTTTCGGTTTTTCTGTATCCCCATGATATCGGTATCTGTTCGGTTTTTCGACATTTTGCCCATCTCTAGCTGATATCACGCTGCGATTTTTCAACCAAGCTTTTAATAATCGGTTTATTCTGAGCTTTGTTATTTTTATTCAGGAGCACAGAAGATTTCAGTTTCCAGTCTACGTTTGTTAGAAACGAACTGATGTCCATTGAAGATGCTTCGTTATGAGATCGGTTATTAACGAGAATACAGTCTGTTCTAATACTTGCTGCTGGCATTTTTCTAAGTACTCATTATCATATAACTATACTTTAATCATCGGACAGTGAAATAGACCAACAACAGGTCTTCCGTTGCATAAAAGCTGTGACTGGCCTGCATTACTTTAATCTTATTTCAGAGACACTTTCATCGGAAATTTCAATCACTACTGTTTAATCTTTTTCCTCACACGGCGATCATATCGGGCCAGAGCTATTCATAAGAGAAGCTTTTCAAATCAGAGCTTTTCACAAGAACAGCTATTATGTGCTTGTTCCAACGAGGAGGCATCAGCAATGTGTTAGCCATATTCGGTAAAGAGTAAACCCTTTACCCATCACTCAGAGCTTTTCACAAGAGCAGCTATTATGTGCTTGTTCCAACGAGGAGGCATCAACAATGTGTTAGCCATATTCGGTAAAGAGTAAACCCTTTACCCAACAAGCAGGCTATCACAATTTATCATTTTAATTATTGTTTTTTAAAATATTTCAAAGAATTTGATCAAAACCATATCATATAACCCCTCACTGAAACGAGCTCAACGGGCTCGTTCCAATGAGGGGACACATGATATGGTTTTGTTGAAATTTTAGATTTCATTTTTAAACTACTTAATTAGCATATTATTACGCGGGAGTATGCGACCTATTCGTTAGTTGAAGGGTTAAACGAACTGGAATTTAGTTTAGCAAACCGCTTTTCTGAGCATCGTGTAACCAACCATGATGTCACATTCTTATTCACAGTAATGGCTGAGAATTTTCGTCACTGGAAGAGATTTACAGGAAAGTCAGCCCCCACCCACTTCATTTTCTAAAGATGTCAGTAAATTTAACACTACGGGTATGGGAATTTCATATAAAAATTGAAATTTCCAAATGTCAGCGAAGTTGTATCATCGATGTGTGCATCATTTCACAAACTTCAGACGTTTTCCTGTAGAGCTGTATAAAAATACAGAAGCTGGCTTTTTATAATTTTTTTCCTGGATTGAACAAAAACTTGCAACTTACTATAAAAACACATTTGCTAAACAAAGAACGCAAGTGGATAATTACTTATTGTTGATAGGTGTGATACTGATAGATATTCTAAATGAGGAATTATCTGTTAACCCTTTAACTAACATGAAAAGCAGACGACACTTGCAAAATGTTTTTTGAATAACTAATTTTTTTCATTTTTTGTCTCAAAAACATAGGTTATGATCCCTCATTGGAACGAGCTCGACGAGCTCGTTCCAATGAGGGTCATAACCTATGTTTTTGAGACAAAAAATGAAAAAAATAATAAAAATTAATTGGCGATTTTTGAGAATAGCGCTGGCCGGTTTTGACCGTTACGTTGGGCAAAGGGCGAAGCAGCTGCTTCTAATTAGCTCACCATAAAAATCAATTTTTGTTTTTTTTTATTTGGGTTTAACGACACATTAACAGCCAGGGTCATATCATGTCGGTGACAGTTTTACGGGTGGAGGAAGCCGGAGGATCCGGAGAGAACCACCGAGCAACGACGAGCAGCTGTCAGCTCCCCAACATCGTAACTCTGAACTCTGCACCGCGGCACAGGCAGGGTTAGATTGGTTGAAGACATGCGCACCATCGACGTGCAGTACGCCTTAGTACACAGCGTCATCGTGCCCCCATGTAGGCAAGCGGGGTGAAGTGTCTTGCCCAAGGACACAACACGGTTGCCGCAGGTGAGATTCGAACCGAGGACCTCTCGGCTTGCAGCCTGCACCTCTACCTACTGAGCCACCGCACCCCCATAAAAATCAAAAGCTTCCTTTTGTAACTTTTAATAAACAAAAACAACAGACAAGTATTCGTTATTTTCGTTTTTTAAAAGTAACAAAAGGAAACTTTGGTCTCGTTTCCTATTAAAAGGTCATTTCCGAGGTTATTGGATATCCTCAGCCAAATGACTATTTTGAGCTATAGTTTTAGTTTATGGTGGTGTGGATTTACTAAATAATTCTCTTTAATGGTGATATGGCCAAAATAATCTGTTGATGGTCTTGATTCAAACTGTGTATTGTCAAGTGCATTTCAATTGGGGGTCAAGGTCACATGGAAGTGTTAAATGACAAACCCAGACCTGTTTGGGACCTGACAATTTGCAGTTTACAAATGTCAAATGGGACAATTTTTGTGTAAATTTGCTTTGGGAAAGCCTTCTGAAAAAATGAATAAGAAACCCATATGTTTTTTATTTGTCAGAATGATCATGTTATGCTGTAAAATCCTCAGTGGAGGAATGAGGAATTCCTATAACACAGTTTTATCACTATCGATGCACGAAAATTAGAGATTTATCCCCAAAATGAGAAAATTTTGACCATTTTGAGCCATTTTTTTAGCCATCAACTGTGTCATTCGGCTGAGTGTATTTGAGTGATATTGTAAGATTTTTGTTGTGTACAATTGTCTCCAGAAAGGGCCATATTCAGAGCTTCCAGAAACTATATACATTGTAAGTATTGTGAATAGGGGAGGTAATTTAAATGCGAAATATCCTCGGCCGTGTTGATCAGAAGCTGAACATTTCTTGAAAAGCTGACATTTTCACCTGAATAACTGCTGTAACGAGACCTTAAGTAGAAAACAGTGTTTGCTTTCATTGCAATTTCTGGCCTCCAATCTCCATAGCAACCAACTGTATTAGTGGGAATATGTTCTAGGATAAGTAAAAGAAATATTAAAGCATATTTTTCTTTTTTCAGTGGTACCCTGTACCCTCTTGAGGTATTTTAAGTCCAGTAATGGTGTTATCAAGAGAATTATGTAGGTTTTTCAACACAATTTTATTTGAAAATGCTGTTTACTGGTACAGTCATATGGAGAACTCTTTCTAAGAACTTTCCAGGGAATTATCAGAGTGTAGTCTGATTAGTAGAGATAATTTGGGACTGAATATTCTTAATCGTTACATTTACGCAACTCTTTTCAAATAGCACATACTTCAAATGTTAGTCTTTTGGATCAGGTCAGGAACTGAAATGGGTCTATTTTTAACCCTTTAGCAAACACAATGTGTGCTATGCAGGAAAATGTGGTTACAAGAGATTTGTAGAATTTTTTCTTTTATGATTACATTATATTATAATTGATAGAATCAGTGAAAGATGCTTAGCCAAATGAGGAAAGTGAATTGAGAATGCTGTGGAAAAGAGTGGGTGGGTGGGTACTGAAATATGCATTTTGAGAGGGGAGAATGCAGTTTACAAATGAATGTAATTTCTGGGTTTTTTTAAAATTTTATCAGTTAATGTGTGATCCTGATGTAGCTTTTGGTGCTGAAAGTGACTGTGCACATCAAAAATAAATCATCCATCACCATTGGTTTAGTCTGATCATTGGCCAATATACCAACACAGCTGCCATGATAGCTATTGCCCATGGTGTTACAGCTGTGCATCCATCTAAATTGAAATCTAACTTCCTTCTCTCAGGTTAAAGCACACTGCCTTGGTAGAATAGGGGAACCACTGGTGTTACATGCTTTCATCTAATGCAAAATTTACTCTACAGAGCTTTTATCAGAGTCAGAAATGTGAAGAACAGGCCTTCTCAAACTGAACATTACTGCGTAAAGAAACGTAAAGAAACTGGCTGTCAGAGTGCTCGGTCTGCCGCTATCCATGGGGCTTAAGGGCACTAAGTTAACAGTTTTTTCATATGTGCCATACATCATTTTTCTCAGAATTAAGTACAGATGCACATTTACTGTTTCTGAGAGTGTGAAGAATTTTTTATTTTTCACTTAAGGTCTCGTTTCATATTAAAAGGTCATTTCCGAGGTTATTGGATATCCTCAGCCAAATGACTATTTTGAGCTATAGTTTTAGTTTATGGTGGTGTGGATTTAGTAAATAATTCTCTTTAATGGTGATATGGCCAAAATAATCTGTTGATGGTCTTGATTCAAACTGTGTATTGTCAAGTGCGTTTCAATTGGGGGTCAAGGTCACATGGAAGTGTTAAATGACAAACCCAGACCTGTTTGGGACCTGACAATTTGCAGTTTACAAATGGGACAATTTTTATGTAAATTTGCTTTGAGAAAGCCTTCTGAAAAAATGAATAAGAAACCCATATGTTTTTTATTTGTCAGAATGATCATGTTATGCTGTAAAATCCTCAGTGGAGGAATGAGGAATTCCTATAACACAGTTTTATCACTATCGATGCACGAAAATTGGAGATTTATCCCCAAAATGAGAAAATTTTGACCATTTTGAGCCATTTTTTTAGCCATCAACTGTGTCATTCGGCTGAGTGTATTTGAGTGATATTGTAAGATTTTTGTTGTGTACAATTGTCTCCAGAAAGGGCCATATTCAGAGCTTCCAGAAACTATATACATTGTAAGTATTGTGAATAGGGGAGGTAATTTAAATGCGAAATATCCTCGGCCGTGTTGATCAGAAGCTGAACATTTCTTCAAAAGCTGACATTTTCACCTGAATAACTGTAACGAGACCTTTGCTTTATTTTCTGCTGATGACATAGGTGTTTTCTCAACAATTACTTGCTTCTAACTGAACCTTCCTCGCTCGTCTAATAATTTCAAGGGAGATAACTTTATCAAAGGTCGATTTTCATGACGATATAAGTCAGGGATGTAGAATCGTAGTCGTGCAGTTACCACTCTGATATGTTTGTTGCAGAAGTATTGAGAAAACGATGTGCAGAAATTTGAAAGTCAACCGTGAAATAACATTAGCGTTAACAGACAGCATTTGGAAAAAATGTGGCTAGTAAGTGGGCGGGAGTGGTTGTGGAGGTGGGGGGGGGGGGGTCTAAAAGGCATAAGCGCATGCGCCTCTGTGACAGCATAGCATCGGTTAAATACTCCAATGAGCACTCCAGTACACGTGTGTGATTATTGAACTATTCGCACCGTTCCCAGTTCCAAGAACAAGAAACGGTGGAACGAAATTACGTAATAAGATCTTGCATGGCCGGGTTCTGTATCTTCACATAGCAATACGATTTGTGGAGCGAAAATGTCCTAGCATTTATACTAACTATACGTACATGCCTGAAATTAGTAATATTATTATTATTATTATAAAAGCATTTTTATAGCGCCTTTTTTTCTGTACAGTATTCAAAGGCGCTTGGTATGGTGAATACAGATTATAGTGAAAATTTATAGACATTTACCTATTAAAGGCTTGTTTAAATAAATGAGTTTTAATTGCTTTTCGAAATTTATATAAATCGTTTTCTTTGCGGACATCAATGGGAAGAGAATTCCACAGTTTTGGACCTGCCACGGAAAATGCTCTGTCTGCGAAGGTTTTACAATTACTTCTCGGTACAAAAAGTTCACAAGTGTTCTTTGATCTTAGATTTCGCGTGTGTCGAATTTTGTGGATCATGTTTTTCAAATAGTCTGGGGCGCCTCCATAGATACATTTGTGAACAAATGTCAAAATTTTAAACTGAATTCTTTTCGCTACTGGCAACCAATGTAATAATTTCAATGCCGCTGTACTGCTATCATATCTTGATTTTCCCAGAATAAGTTTAGCTGACATATTTTGAATTTTTTGAAGTTTTGACAGAAGATTTTGTGAAATGCCAAATAGAAGTGCATTCCCATAGTCCAGATGAGAAATTACCAATGCCTGAACTATGAGTCTGCAGGAATCTGTGGTGAGATGTTTTCTAATTTTCCTGATGTTATATAAATTATATGAAGCTATCCTACATTTTTCCATCACATGTTTTTCTAGTTTCATATTCTCGTCAATATGGAAACCAAGGTACTTTACGGAATCACTTTTACTAATGTTGGTGGAACCAACGCAAATGCCATTACGATTATTCTTACGCAATTGATCGTGGGAACCAAAGAAGATTACTTCTGTTTTTGAATCGTTCATTTTTAACTTGTTCTCGGACATCCACACACGTACCTCATCCAAACACCCTTCCAACCCATTGCACACCTTCTCTTCCTTGATAGCATCACCTGATCGAGCCAACTCGCCTATGATGTAAATACAGCAGGTCTACCGGTACTGATGAACTGGACAACAATGAACAGTCGTAAAATCTGATCTGTTGTTTCAAGGCAAGTGTCGCCTGTCTGAACAGGCAGACGATATTTCAGTAGAAACACCTGCAAGACCAGAAGTCTTGAGCAGAATATCAACTATTGAATCTCACACCTTACCAGAAATGAGTTCCATGGTTTTGATTAATAAGTTGAGAGTGTTCTGTTCATTGAATTCACTCTGCTTTCTTTGGCTTGTTCGAGTTAAACAGCACATCTGATGACACAAATTTATGCTTGATCAGAATGAGAGAGAAAAAACAAACAATTAAACGCGTTCTTTCTCATCAGAAAGAACGTGTTTTAAGATTTTTCTTTACTTCAAAGAGTTATCTCTCTTCCATCGCAAATTGGAGAAATGTCTTTACCGACCTAAAAATAAACTATTCAGTTGATGACCCTGGATAAAGATGAAGTTTCTGACACAATCAATAGAATAATAAATAAATAAATAAATAAATAAATTTATTAATAAAAAGGCACGACGACAGTGTGATGTATTTAGAAAAGGGATAGAAGCGGTAGCCCCCTGTCTTTGGATTTTGTGTGAGTGTTAGAGGGTTCAGTCGAAACCGAGCTACCCGAGTAGGTAGCGCAGAGTCAGCGGAGCCGGGTGGGGGGGGGGGGGGGGGGGGGGGAAACGTGTCAATATATAGGCATTCCTGTAACATTTTTTGCAAATCCAAACAATATTTAGCCAACGAATCCCCCTTTCACACCCCCGGTCCGTTTCTTCTACTTGAACTAGCTGGCCTTCGGCTTCTGGCTGGAAGATAGCTGAAGTAGAAGAAACGGACAGCACTGTGACCACACAGCGGAATATTCATCTAAACGAGAGACTATAGCGAGCTATGGAAGATTTACCGATATACGATTGTAACCTGTTTCACACTGGGTCGAACCATGGTGGCATTGTGAATTTGTGCCCCTCCACTTTTATCAAGCTTCCGCCGCCCCTGAGGTAGCGCAGATCGTAAACGCCTATTGTAAGTTATCGAGTGGATGATATCACGTCGTGTGAAATTGCTATTCGTGTTTCAAACATATTTTTTTAGTTTGAACTTTGGAGCGAGTCACCTTAGACATTATTTTTTAAATTTTTAATCAAACAGAGCTACTGCCCCCTTTAACTCTTTATCCAACGTAACGGCCAAAACCGACCAGCGCTATTCTCAAAAATCGCCAATTAATTTTCATTATTTTTTTCATTTTTTTGTCTCAAAAACACAGGTTATGACCCCTCGTTGGAACGAGCTCGTCGAGCTCGTTCCAACGAGGGGTCATAACCTATGTTTTTGAGACAAAAAATGAAAAAAAAATAGTTATTCAAGAATTATTTTTGCAAGTGTCGTCTGCTTTTCAGGTTAGGTAAAGGGTTAATTTATATCAACTGGAAATGACTTATAACGCGAACGGCTGTCGGATATTCTGTCCCGGACCCACCACAAAACGTCACTGACGGTCGACTGAAAACTATGTGAGAGAGCCGCCAACTCCTTTTCTTACACATTATGCAAAAGAGCCATCAACAAGCAACCTGACGATTTAACCAAATGAAGCAGTTATATTTATTTATTTATTGTTGTTTAAGGTCACATACTTATGCACAACGGCTAATCGTGACCGTGACAGTTTTACTGGTGGAGGAAGTCGGAATACCCGGAGAGAACCACCGAGCAACGACGAGCAGCTGTCAGCTCTCCAACATCGTAACTCTAAACTCTGCACCGCAGCACAGGCAGGGTTAGATTGGTTGAAGACATGCGCACCGTCGACGTGCAGTACGCAGCGTCATCGTGCCCCCATGTAGGCAATCGGGGTGAAGTGTCTTGCCCAAGGACACAACGCGGTTGCCGCAGGTGGGATTCGAACCGAGGACCTTTCGGCTTGCAGCCTGCACCTCTACCAACTAAGCCACCGCGCCCCCAATGAAGCAGTTACATCTTTCCTTTGTCAGCAAGAAACCTGATACGAAACCGTTATTTCGTGCGTTTTATTATTTTTAAAAAAAAATGCATTTTGAAAAATATCTTTCACACTGTCATCTACAATAAGTTTTAAAATGCAAAGGTCATTTGATCGAACCAAAATATCTCAAGCGTTTTCTCGAATTTTCTTATACCGACCTGACGATATACTGTGAAGAACTACAGTATTTATTTATTTGGGTTTAACGACACTTTCACAGCCAGGGTCAGCTCGAGTCGTGACAGTTTTACGGGTGAGGAAGCGGGAGAGCCCAGAGAGAACCGCCAAGCAGCGGCGAGCAACTGTCACACTCCCGAACGTACTAACTCCACACAAGCAGGGTTAGCACTAGCCGAAGACAAGTGCACCATCGACGTGCAGTCCGCCTTAGTACACAGCGCCACGAACCCCTAATCACAGTAATGTAAAGTGTTACGGGAGCGTTCTCTGATAATTTGTCGCAAAGCAGCTAATCAGAGGAAAGATGTTGTTCCCATTCTAGAATTTCCAAGGGTGGGACAAGGGTAATGCCCCCACCACACACAAACAGAGCAACGGGTTCGATGCATAAACACCTGTTTTTCTTAATCCTTTACCCAACACGACTAGACAGCCCCACTTGCAAACAAAATTCTCGAATAACTAACGGGGTCTTTCCAATGAGGGCCATACTTTGGAGGCAAACATTACAAAAGTATTTTATTTATGGGGATTTAACGACACTTTCGACAGGCAGGGTCACCTCGTGCTGGGCAGTTTTACGGGTGGAGGAAGCCTGAGTACCCGGAGAGAACCACCGACCAACGGCGAGCAACTGCCAGACTCCCCAACGTACTAACTCTACACAACCAGGTTGAAGACAAGTGCACCATGGACGTGCAGTACACTTCATAGTACACAACGCTACGGTGTCACCACGTGAGCAATTGGGATTAAGTGTCTTGCACAAAGACACAACGCGGTTGCCGCAGGTGGGATTCGAACCGAGGACCTCACGGTTTGCAGCCTGCATTTCTACCTACTGAGCCACCGCGCACCCGCAAAAGTAATTAAATTTAAATGGCGATTTTAGTGAATAGCCGTAGAAATAACAGATGAAGGGTCAATTCTCAAAACATTACACCTTGTCAGCTTTTTTTCAATTACAGACTAGTGGAAATCAGATATAGGATGACTCCTAAGAAAATTCTTCACGTACTTTCCTTTAATAATACCAACCTTTTATAACCAGACCATTCGCAAACAAATTTCGAAGAATCATTGTCAAAAACGGTATTATCAGTGAACAAGAAAAAGGGGAGATATTCCTTACAGTTATCCTTATTATAAACTTATTTCGACTGGTACTGTACCTAACACAACTGTTACCATTCAAAGGTCTGACACACATCAAAAGGACAATATCACGGTGTTCGTTGTGAATGAATAAATAAGTTAAGAAAAATAGAGTAGTGTCCCTTCGTTTATCATTTTCATTTCAATCAGCTTTTTGAACGAGAGTGGGTGTGCCGTTTGCACTGGAGGTGACTGCTGCATATAAACATTATCGGGGCGGGTTGTGTATCTTCGGTTTATGTGGCTGCGCAGCTTTCCTGCTAACATGACATTTAAAATGACATTTAAAAAGGGGTTGCGACTCCGCTTAAATCCCGTGCGAACATGGCCCGCGAAAGCCTTTGATCTGACTGTGGTGGGAGTGAACTCTTTTTCTGTTTTTTTGCTCCCACTGCTCTGCAGATCGATTCCGGGCTTTACGGCAACATGCCGCTCTCAGAACAACACCACTTTTCATAACTTGAACTCAGTATCCTCCCTTGATGGACCAGGACAGGGACACAGTGAAAGCTGTTAAAAACTCATGAAGTTTGGAGAAAGAAACTGCGGCATTAACTGTGTACATAATATAGATTCTCTTTTGCGATGTAACAACCACAAAAAAACCCAACAACACCATTGTAGTTTGCCCATCTATTCTGGCTGAGAAAAAAAACGACTGATTGAAGTTTTCCTAATACATATCACGCTTGTTTCAAACGAGGCTCACGTGACATGCACATAATTTCCAGACAACAATTTTAAAAACGCGAAATAAATATTTGAAAACCTTTACGATGAATGCTATTGGCAAATATTCTGTTGGAGCTCTGTCTCTTTGAAAGTGGTTAACACAACAATTTTGATGAAGGTTATAAACTTAAAAGGTAAGTGAGTCTGTATTATTGACTGCTATTTGCATTGAAGTTTATTTCTGGACTTGTGATGTGTTATTTTGGTAAATATAATTTCGTTTTTCTCTACATATTTGGTGTCGTATTCATTTTTTTCAAACCCCTTTGTCAAATAATATTTATACCATGGTTACCTATTCTACAATATATGAAAAGCCTATGACATAAATTTTAGCTTTACACACCAACCGTGATGAACACGCCAGCAATGGGATTTCAATAGTTAAAATTTACACCTACAGTGGAACTACATCCAAGTTGACCTTTGGTAACGTCGACCTGAATGCAGCTTGCCTAAATTTATCGCACGTCGCCCCAGGAAGAGGGAAATGAAAGTGACAATTATTTATTACGTTTTTAAATGAGTTTACCCCATAAGACACCAACACTTAACAAACATGCATTGTTTCATGTTAATAAAGCACCCATAACTCGAAATAGTATGTTATTATGCTATTAAAATGAAAAAGGCCCAGTTTCATTTTCCATTTCGGCGATGCAATTGCAATCGGAAAGACCGCCCACCGATGCTCGTGTAAACAAAAACAGATTCGCATGTATGTACGTCTGGTGCTCAGTAAAATCGAGAAAAAATAATAGCGACTCTTAATAATCTGACGATCATTGTATAAATAAAATATACCCATAGTAGCTTGGTGTCATTTCGTGGTGAACATTTGATACACCAAGATACTATGGGTATATTCTATATTTATACAATAACACTATTTTCGAGGGCGTTGGGCTCCATTACTGGACCGCCAGGCCTGGCAATCTTGGAAATCAAGGAGTGCAAAACAATTGCCCTCCTCAGATTGCTTGGGAGTGCAATTGCTCCAGAAATTTTCAATGCAAAAACTTGTATGCTATTTTGGTTATATTCACTTCAAGCTATTAATATTGTGACTGAAAAATTGTACTACATTCAGCTTCATAGTGGAAAAATTGGCACACATATCTTCTCATTATTCAAAATGTTGCATTCAATTTTTATGTAAATGTCTTCTACACTCACAATGTATCAAAATGAGACACAGAATGGTTCATGAATTATTGCGAATCAATGCAACATTGACAAATCATCCCCTGAGTTCCAATGTGTTCTATGTGCAAGTAGGCACATAGAACACAATGGAACTCATGAGACGAAATGATAATAAAGGCAGTCCCAAACAGGTCAAGGGGTGCAAAAAATTGCCCACCTCAATGTTTTCTAGGCGTGCAGTAGGCGTGTTGCACTTCTACACTCCTACACTACTAAAGAATGCCAGGCCTGGACCGCCATCTGTGATTAGCATCCCAGCAGTCATCAGTGGCTCGATGCGATAGCCGAGTGCTGGTTATGGGTGTGGGGCTGCTAATCACAGATGGAGGTCCAGTAATGGAGTCAAACGACGCCTGAGAAAATCGTGTTATTATTATTATTATTATCAATACTTAAAAATTATAAGAATGATTTCTGACCCTTTTGGATTTATATTATTTCGCGTAAAGAATCGATGTGAAACACCATTTATTAACCACTTTAAGGCAGAACACTATATTTAGGGAAATGTAAACCGATTTCCAGGAAGACTAAATGACGGCATGCGCAGAACGCCTATGCGTGCTAGCCGGTCCGCGGGCGCTGATGACTAAAAATAGTAATTAGCGGCAGGCTACACGTTACAACCTTTGTTTTAAGTTTATTATGCTCCCTTACATGCTGTGTAAATTAGTATTAACATGAAGGTAGCACACAATGAATAGATAATAATATGAGATATTACCACGAAAAGGATATTTCTAATTTCCGGAGTTATGATGTGTTATACAGGTTCGTAGCGAGGGGAGGTGTGATGTGTGCGAACGCACCTCCCCACATCATTAGAGTTCGACTTGAGGGACTACCTCCCAATTACGATTTGAAAAAATTGATAAAAGGGGTGACCTCAATTATCCCGACACATCGTGCTCTCTGTAGCTTTGCCACAGACAGTAAGATGTATCGGAGTAAATTGTTTTAAGAAATAAATACTCTCGTTTTCATGTAGTTTCTGCTACACGCGTAGGAGCTGCACTGATACATTATATAGCCTCGGCTATTAACAAACTATCAAAGTGCCTTGGCTTTTCAGAGAAACTAGTTGCATCATCCTGGTGTTACAGACCCAAAATGATACTCCGAGCTTATCGCCGTTTAATTTCTGTCAGAATCACATATTAACAGAATTGCATATATAGAGTATATCTAGTGTGTTTGAGTGCATACCAAAATTATCTCACTCGTGACCGAGACAAGTGGTTATTTTCGTTAAACAGCTGATGCGCATTGATACTCGGAACAGATAACGTCTTGCGATCTGATTCAGCTGGCAGGTTTCATGCATCAATTCAATGTGAATACGTGTCGAATTATTGCTGGAAATGATCGGTATCCACTCAAAAACATTTTCTTTTCATGATACGTTTTTAGAACAAATTGATCATTTCCAGTGATAATTTGACTCGTATTCACCTTGAAGTGATGCTTTGAAAGCCGCCATTTTGATTGATACCCTGAAAATGAAAATTTCTATATCTTCACAGTGGGGGATACGATTTCTATCTTTCCGCAATTTTTTTCGATTTAAGTAGGTGCCAAAGCTATCTCACAGGTGTCTGTAATGCAAAATAAGTTTTACGTAATATAGTTTTCAGTCCGTCGTGAAAACTTGTAGTCTTTCCTTGTAGTCACTTATGAGATAGTTCTGGTCCCTACTCCAAAACAGTGCAACTTCTCTTCCGGTATCTGTTAATTGTTACTTTGTTTTATCTACCATTTATCAAAAAAAAAAAAAAACGCAATCGCAAACCGCGATGAAATATCTTGTATCACTATTACAGTAGCAATAAAAGCTACACAACGTCGTGAGAAACGGACGTACACGCGCCTGTCGGACTATTTCAGCGGTACTGGCAATCACATTTCCTTCAAAAACTTGAAATACTGAAATGAACTATGCATCAAATTTGCATCAACATATATTCCATGTTGCAAGGAAGTACACGTTTCAGTACATAATCCACCATGTAAAACTCCAAAAGAAAAACGATGAAGGTAAATCGAAAAAATTGAAAGTTACAACGAGAAGATTCTGAACGTGACGTCAATCTCATGTGGTGTGCACGCTTCTGAAAATTATGAAAGAAATGACGTCACGTATTTAAAGCGATTCTCGCGACTACCAAAATATAATTCCCAAGTTGTTTCCTTACTTAAACCACCCACATATTCCATTGGTGACCTCATGAATTGAACTGAATTTGGATTGAAATATCATTGCCCGACGAAAAAAGCACACTTGGGCGGAGTTTGATTATTATTCATCACCATAAAGGAAGTTCCGTACCCATGTATTTAAAGCAACTCTTGCGCACTACAAAAATATAATTCCCTTGTTGTTTTTGTAAACCTCCCCCCCCCCCCCCCCCCCCCCCCCCCCCCATATCCCATAGGTGACCTCACGAGTTGAATTGAAGTTGGTTTGAAATCTCATTGCCCGATGAAAAAAGTGTACTTGGGCGGAGTTTGATTTTTTTTTTTATCACCATGTACACTCTTATTCATGGTGACGGAATTTCTGAACGCGCCGTTGGGTTGGGAGAATTGAAAATGGAGTCCCAGTATTTTGATCAGTTGGGTGTGGCATTTTGTTTGTTAACGGCTATTTTTGAGAAGTCATGGTTATGGGTTTTGTTGATTAAAGAGTAGATAAAGATGTTGTGTGCTCATTGCGCTTATACACAATCTTTTTTATCGCTGCTCGACTCATTTTGAGGGAGGTATATCTACTCGTCGCGGAAGAGCTATTCGTAGCTTTTCGTCCCCAAAACTATTGTTCAACCGATTACCAAAGATGGCCGCTGACCAATTACTGGTTACTTGAGCTCACAATGGCCGATGCCGATTCCGATTTTAATACCGTGCACTACCAGACAAGTCGAGGCTCGCAAAGACCTACTTTAAATTGAACATATTTTACAGCATTATACAGTCCGTTCATTAATAAGTAAGTCGAGACTCGAAAGAACTACATTAAATGGAACATATATCACAGTGTTAAATTCCGTTGACTCAGGTCCAGTAAAATTACCAGTCGCGCTGTCTTGGGCGGTAAACGTGGCTCTCAGAGCCACGCTTACCACCCAAGTGCGCGCAACTGGTAATTTTTACTCCGACCTGAGTCAATGGAGTGCAACCTTCACTTTTCCGATATGAACTGGCGATTGCCGCATGTACGTTCAATTGTAAGCTTCACATGTCGTTTAACTTGTATCTCTCACAAAAGGGCGTCTACAGAGAGATTAAGAATAGACACTGTTGTGGTTTTTCATCTTTATTGAATGGTATCATTGACATCATTTTACATTAACAATTGAACAATTGCAGAAGATAATAAAATGCGGTTTATGAATTATCACAAAATGCTCGGCAACAATCGGTTGAACCGATGTTCCAGGAGCCGTGGCCGTTGTCATCCGATTGCCCACAATCGGCCAATTGTGGTGGCCGGTTCCAATCATCGGTTGGGCACTACCCAAAACGAGTCTCGTCGAGATAAAAGATTCTGTACAAGCACATTGTTTGCATAACACATTTTTATCTTACAACAAGAACGTACTTTCCCCCAATCCGAGAAAAAATATCCAGACCAAATACAAATATGTATTGAGGGTAGGAACCGCACGTGCGGTATACGATTCAGAAGGAGAACGTTTTTTTCCTGCACTCAGCGAAAACTGATTATACATATCGTGGCCACCGTTTTTGATAACTGTAAAAGAATGATAAACAAATCATCAACTCAACGAAATAAGTTAAACTATATCATTTTTGCCTTTATGATATTTTTATATAGGCCTCCCATGCGTTAAACCTGCAAAAATAAAACAAAGAACCACAGAGCTGAAACCTACTATAGACATCAGGTAGACGAATGAATGGAAATTACATTATGCACGGGAGAGGGGGGGGGGGGGGGATCTAGAGGTGCAGGCTGCAAGCCAAGAGATCCTTGATCGAAACCCACCTGCGGCAACGCGTTGTGTCCTTGGGCAAGACACTTCACCCCCATGTAGGGGCACGGAGGCGCTGAATTGAATACTAAGGCGTACTGCACGTAGATGGTACACCTGTCTTCAACCAATGCTAACCCTGCTTGTGTAGAATTAGTATGTTGGGGAGCTGGCAGTTGCTCGCCTTTGCTCGGTGGTTCTCTCCGGGTACTCCGGCTTTCTCCACCCGTAAAACTGGCGTAGTCATGATTAACCATTGTGCAGAAATATGTGACCTTAAACACCAATAAATAAATAAATAAATAAATAACGCCATGCACAGCGCACGAACACAATACTATGACACCATGATCTTCATTCATAAAAACCAAATCATAGACGCCAAATCATAGTCAAAATATACGGAAACTAGTCAAGAAAGGGAGGAATATTAAAGTATTCACTTCATAAACATAGCTAGTTGTCGCCGGTTAAGTAAGATAAACTGGTTAAAGGACTCGTCGATATATACCCAGAGACGAGGTCTCAACTTCAATACACCATTTTGGAAACCCACATATTAATAATCTATAGTATATTTTAGAATGTCTGTCTGTTTGTCTGTCTGTCTGTCTGTCTGTCTGTCCGTCCCTATCCGTCCGTCCGTCCGTCCGTCCGTCCGTCCGTCCGTCCGTCCGTCCGTTAGGAGTACTTTTTTATGGCGGAGGTCATCGTCAGGTTTAAAAAAGTGTGTGGGATATATCTGAAATAACTAAAAAAAAAATCATTTTTTGCCCGAAGAACACTTCGGGCAAAACATTATTTTTTTTAGTTATTTCAGATTTTTAAATTTTTTTGTCATGTCGCATGTTATTTTGTATTAGACAGATTGTTTCAAACTCCCTGCACATATACTGGAACGAGCATGACGTAGATTTAAAGGAAATAAAAATGATACATTTTGCAAGGTGGGTTAGTTACTGGTACATTGAATATGGTAGTTTTATCAGATAGAGAGTTAACAGCAATGTGTTTCAAAAATCGGACAGGTTCGGGCAAACTGATGATATCAAAACGATTAGACGTTACTTTGGTGAAAACTTGTACACACAGTTAATTGTCTGTTAAATTTATACAGTAGAAAGGCTACATTTCATAGAATCATTCGTCACTGTCAAGACACAATATTCTATAAGAACAGTGAATACATAAGCAGGCGTGAGAATATCCCGTTATCTTCACTGTAAGCCTCTTTGATATCCAGACTTCCCTATTGAAATGTGTAACTAGCGTTCACGAGATATGACAAGCGACCCATCCAAACGACGACCTGAGTGTCAGCTTACAACGCCTCTTTAATAGATATGAATGTGTATTGAGGTTTATTAAATTTCTTATGATAAAATTCAACAGTTTTCATCACTTCCAAATTGTCCACGGTTACAATATGAAATGACTTGTTTTCTTTCCAAGACGCAATTAAGGTCTGCCTCGTGGCCTGCGCAGTACCAGTATGTGAATAAAACCCTTCTATGTATTCGTACAAAAAGTGGTCCAAAATTATATATGGGGAATATGAAATGAGTGTTTCTTCAATATGATATTCATGAAAGGAGCCTAGAATTTTCCGTTTTACAGAGCCTTTGTCCAGGAAAAACAGAATATTCGGACGAGTTTCATAAATATCATATTGAAGAAGCGCAAATGTTATATTCTATTTATCATACACCCGCCAATTGAACAATCGGGGCGAAGGGACTAAAACAAAATCAGTAAGGGCTAAAGGAATTCCATCATTAAAGAATAATGCCGCTAAGACGCGCCGCACAGTCAGTGGAGCGGTCAGCAAATATATATATATATAGTGTTCAACCGATGATTGGAACCGGCCACCACAATCGGCCGATTGTGGGCAATCGGATGACAACGGCTCCTGGAACATCGGTTCAACCGATTGTTGCCAAGCATTTTGTGATGATTCATAAACCGCATTTTATTATCTTCTGCAATTGTTCAATTGTTAATGTAAAATGATGTCAATGATATCATTCAATAAAGTTGAAAAACCACCACAGTGTATATTAATCTCTCCAGACGCCCCTTTACGGGATATACAAGTTAAACAAGACGTAAAGCTTACAACTGAACGTACTTACGGCAATCGCCGGTTCATCTCGGAAAAGTGAAGGTTGCACTCCATTGACTCAGGTCGCAGTAAAAATTACCATTAACGCGCGCGCTTGGGAGGTAAACGTGGCTCTAAGAGCCACGTTTACCGCCCAAGTGTACGCGGCTGGTAATTTAACTGGACCTGAATCAATGGAGTTTAATATTGTGAAATATATGTTCAGTTTAATGTAGTTCTTTCGAGTATCGACTTATCAAGAAGTGAACGGATTGTAAAAACGGTAAAATATGTTCAATTTAATGTAGTTCTTTGCGAGCCTCGACTTGTCCAGTAGTGCACGGTGTTACAGTCGGACTCGGCATCGGAAACGGTCGATTGTGAGCTCAAATAACCTGTAATCGGTCAGCGCCCATTTTTGGTAATCGGTTGAACACTATCAGCAAAACCGTAGTAAAGACAATCCCATCAATATTCACTTCATAAACATAGCTAGTTGTCGCCGGTATCTTTCTTATTACCGTCGCATTACCCGCATCGTCAATTTTTACTTTTGAATTCGATGGAAAATGACCCATCGTGGCTTTTCGCGCACGGTAGGCGCGCAGGAACAGTGTAGTGCAAGCCCCTTTAGACCCTCATTAACAGTATGTAGTTTCCAAACTTTTGAATCCACACCGTCAACGTCATGCCTGGGCGGGGAAGAGGAGGAGCCGAGTGCGGGAGAAGGGTTCTTGTTGTCTTCATGCAAGTATAGTCAGCCACTTAGTTAGCGTTTGTTGGTAGGGACCTTCATCGGCAGGTATAGTCTGCCTCGGGCTGGTTGTGGTGGTTGTGGAAGATACTGATACGAAGACAGTTACAGAGACAATAACGATCATTGACAAGGTACCACCAACCCGAACTTCCCTGGTTCGGGGACAGGCCTGCTATTTTCCTATTTGGCCGGAACCTGGTTGCGCTCTATAGGAGCGTTTGCAAAAACGGGCAAAAAGAGGGACGCTGGACCAACGCTCGCCTCCCCGGGATGGTCTACCACCTCTAGGGATGGAGTGCTGGATAATCAGAATCCGAAGCGGTTACCATAAATCCATAGCGGTTATAATGATTCCATAACGGTTATTGGGGAAAAAAAGCATGTAATGTGTGTGAAAGTTAGGTGACTGTCTTTATGGTCTTTTTGCGTCTTCAGGCAAGTAGAGTCTGCCACTTTGCCGTCCGTATGTTGGATCCGTCCTGAGGCAAGACAAAAATCTACCTCGGGTTCTTCTGATGATCTATTTCGTTGGTGGAGAGTTGGTCATCGGTGCTGTTGTGCGTAGTTCCGTCTTATGTTCCGACGGGAGTGGTCTGCTGCTCCTGTCTTGCCAGTGTCGGTATGTGATGTGTCTTCTGTGTGTCTGAAAATAGAAATGAGGTTGAGTCATCCCCCCACCCATTGGCCCTTTCGGGGTGATTGATGCTAGCTCAGCTATAATCTTGGGGATCAGTAGGGGGCGGCGGTGGGGGAGCAGCCTGGGGCGATGGCCAGGTACACCGTAGGTGTAGTTGCTGCTTGCTCGGTAAGTTGTCTTTTATTTATTGGGGATCAGTTAGGAGCGGAGGTGGGAAAGCAGCACGCGATGATGGCTAGCCAAACCGTAGGTGTAGTTGCTGCTTGCGCATTGAGTGTTTTTATTTAATGGCGATCAATTGGGCACTGTGGTGGAAGAGCAGCCCGCAAAGATTGCCAGCCACACCGTAGGTGTAATTGCTGCTTCCGCGATGAAATGATCTTCCATCTATTGCTGTGTTCGCAGATATATGTTGAGAAGAGAGGCAGGCTGGTTAAGCAACGTCGAGGCCGGTTAATCCTTGGATGGGTGACCACTCAGCGATTGATTC